>JAOWBP010004554.1:5202161-5249088 GCA_028571105.1 Tragopan temminckii | reverse complement strand
GGAAATGTGACATACCATAAAAAACTTGTCTTGGAAGAGCAAAAATCGTGAAGAAATGGGTACTCATTTTGTGAATACCAATTTAACTAATCTGGGTTAAATGAAGAGATGTGATTTGGCTTCCTGCAGGAAACATTTTCTGAGTAAATATGGTCCCACTGAGTGCTTTGCCTGTGTACTCGACAGTTTCTGTGCATCCGTGGGGAGCACACTGAACATAGCTGTACTAATACAACTCTCATGCTTCTCAGTTGTACTGTACTTTTCCTTGGGTGGTATATACCTGGTGGTATATAGCAAATGTAGCTCTGCTGCCCTCGGCTGTGCTGGTCTAGATGCAGAAAGGAGTGAGACTGGGATCAGGCCTCTATTAAACCACCATCAACTCAGTAAGTCTTGGTCAGTGTTAGTGTATGACCTAGGAGGATTAATTCTCATCTCTTCCATCAACATAAATCAAGAACGTAGGGGTGGAACAAGAACAAGATCTTTTGGTTTCATCAGGGATGAAGTTCACCTAAGGTGTAAATTTTATGCTATGAAACATGAAGTATTCCTTCAGAAGCTTTAAAAAGATAACTTATATAGCTTTAACACCACACAGTGCTTTCAGTGGTGTATGACAAGAGCAACTCTACTGAAATTAAAACGGTTCTTAAAGTCCTTGCTGAATTAAAGATATCCTGATCTCATTACAAAGTTTATGGGTTTGTTTTTTTTTGTTTGTTTGTTTTTTAAGATAAATTGGAATACTTTTATCTTGCTTTCTCTTGGGCTAGGCTAACTCATATTATTACAAAATTTCTGCAAAATGAACACCAGTAGAGGAAGTTAATAAGAATATTCCATGTGTATCTGAGCCCAGAATTGTGATATTAACATGTTTCTTTGGGAGCCGGAGTGTCCTTAAGATGTATTTTTCATCCCTTCACTTATCTTAAACTCCATTCTGTACTGGTTTTAGACAGTATTTACTCTCACTACCCTTTCTGATACATTTTTTCTGGAAAAAATAATAATAATTAAAAAAAAAAATAAAGCCAAAAAACCCAGAGGTTCTTCAGTGATGCACTGGCACATACTAACATTGGCCTGCAGAAAGGAAAATCTTCATTCCTTTTGACAGCTAAATAAGAGATACTTAGGATATCTACAGAGCGCAGCCTCGGATTCAACATGAGAAGTGTCCTTTTCTATACAATAGCCCCTTATCTAGGTTGCTGTTGACCATCCGTGAATTCCTTTGGGAATTCATTGAGTTTATGTGGTGAATTAACACACAAGGGACTAGAAAGCACATTATTTCTTACAGCACTAGGATACACACTTGCTGCTGCTCACATTACTCAGTGAAAAGCAGCGATGAATGACCAAAAGAGGCTCACCTGTCCAAGGCAACTGAAAGCCACATCCATCTTGTTACTGCAGAGCCACAGAAGGTGAGGCTGAAAACACTGGTTTGTAAAGGGTGGGTTGAGAGATGTCCTGGGGAAAGTTTCCTGAGTCATTTGCAAAATGCTCTATTCTGATTATTTCACCTGAGGTAACATCAGGCAATTCTGAAGCAACTGGAAAAAGAGAAGCTTTACAGAATCCTTTAGCGATTTGATTATTTTAAAGCAGTGCTGGTGGTAAAGTAAGGCATAACTGCCCTGATGGACTTGTAGTCCTTTGGAGATCCAAGGAATCAGAAAAAGGGGCTGTCTTTCAGTAGATCTGAGATAATTTGTTTCCCAAATGATCAGTTTTGGTTACATTTGAGATGACAGGAAGATTTCCTGAAGAAGTGAGTCTGACAAACCTCTCAGCAGAAGGCAACTGGCAAAGAGGGTGGACCTTATTAGTGCTCTTAGTGAAGGAACAGCTGTGATATGAGCACAGCTGACAATGGAGAAGATACACAAGGGTGATAATAAATACTGAAATCTTTGTGAAAGACTTCAAATAGAAAACATACCTTAATAAATGTAGAGAACTCATGTGTGAAACACCAGTTTGTAGGAATTCATTGCTCACAGAGCCGTGTGTTTATGATCACCCTAGGAGCATCCAGTTTTCTTTTCCCTAGCTGTCATCACATGCCTTGACCTATGAGAGACTTGATTTTGTAAGTGAGCTCCTCACGGCAGAGGTGTTAGGTGGGGGAAGAAGAAAGCAGGCTGAGTTAAACAACTTTCCTGTCTGAATACACACTTCCCAGCTGAGCTTGAAAGGCAAAACCTTACGTAACTTTATAGACTGCTATAAAATCCACAGTGCAATATTACTTGCTGTGAAAGTCTTTAATTATGAAGCAGGTATGGGAACACAGCATAGTTTTGTCATCTTCAGCTTGCTGGCTGTGATTATTCTGCCCAGTGAACAGCAATAGAGACTTTCATTTTTCCCTGCTCCTCCAGGATCTCCCACAGGGCTCTGTAACCTGGGAATCTCCCCCCAGCTGTGTTCCATGGTCCCAGTTTCTGACTCTTTCCCAGAATTCATGGCTTTCAGGCTTGGGATGGCTGGTCCAAGCCAAATTCCAAACCTCTCAGCATCACTCCTGAGTTAGCCAAGTGGAAAGCTGTTAAGTGACATGAGTTAATCCCTCTAGCCATTTTGGCTAGTGCTGGGCACGTGTCTCTGCATCTTCTGCCCCAGAGAGTAGAGCACGAGAATCATCAATCAAGGCAAAGCTTGCAGAGCAGTGCAGGCAACTGTCCAAAGGCAGAGCACTGCAATGGCAGGAAGGCTACAGTGAATTGAAAGCCTGGGGCAATGCAATTTGTTTCAGTGCTTCATCTCCTTTTCTATCTTTAGATGGCATCTACCAACCAGGATTCCTCTCTAGAACAGAAATATGTAAGGACAGCCTTAACCCATGAATTTAGTTAGCTATAGCAGAACTGGCGGGACTCAAAAGGTAGACACTGGATGAACTGGAGTATGAAATTTCAGTGCACTGCAGAGATGGATGCATAATGGAGAGCAAACAGTTAATTGTAAGGGAGAGATTAGAGGACTGACTGACATTAACTGCTCTCTTCTTGTTCAAAATGGTTTCAACTGATACCTATGTTTAAATCATATCTACCAGCTGTCATTTTTTCCTAATTATGCCTGATTATATTTAGACTACGAAAATTGTCAGGTTATACAGTTCTAACCAGATTACTTTTTAACTAGCTAAATCAGGAGTAATTGGAGGCATTGCCCGAATATATAATTTACTTGACAGCTCAAATACTTACTTAACTTCCACAAGGAGATTTTCCAGCCCTCAGTGAGTTCCACTGTGCTCATGGTACTTGAGCATTTTAATGACAATCGAGCCTTTACACAGCACAAATGGTACTGGCCCTCAGTGCCACAGCTCCCCTCTGTCCATCTGTCTGTCTGCAGATGGGTCTGCCTCTTTATCCCCTGTGTTTGAAGGTTCAGAGTATTGCTTGGAATCAAGGAATTCTGATTCTGATCAAGCAATTCTGTAATTCTTATTAATTAGAATACCTACAGATGACTGAGTGCTTCCTGGGGCTGCAGCTGCAGTGGTAGCACTCAGCATTTTTGTGGTAGCGCTCAGACTTTTCACTTACAGTTTAATCAAGCTCCTACCAAGTTCACAACAGCCTGAATTTTGGCAGAGCAAAGGTGACATCTATTTTTTGTCAGAACAACAGCATGAAATTCCTATCTAATCAGTGATCACATTTACTTACTCATGAGATGGCAACGTAGGCACCTGCAATGCAAGAGAATCTGAGAATTTTTAAGGGAAAAAAAGGCAGCTCTCTTCATCGGAATTCTCAAACTCAGTAGTAAAGGGTGACCAAACTTTCTGGCTGTAGTGGTCATACTGCAAAAACATACATTGGACTGGGAGTCAAAAAACCCATAGAACATCACTCAGCCAAACTGAGAGCATCAATCCCAGTTTGCAGTTGCAACAGCTCTGAAGAGCCTATACCCCTAAGTTCAGGATCTAGCCTATCATTTTTTATTAGCATCTCCAGCTTTTAGTTGTTGCTCTCCTATCACATTCAGAAATCTTTTAATTCTGCATGGAGAATATTTAAAATAAAGGCACATACGCCATAGCTGGAAAAGCCCTCTAACCCTAACAGCTTGGTACTTTATCTGCTGCCGTCATTCCTGATTACATAATTTTAACATTTCATAACCTTAATCCTAGACTGTGGGCTGAACTTGATCACAACGTAAGAAGTTTAAATACACTCTGATTTGAGACAGCCCTCAAATCTACACTTTTCCAGCCCCGTGTGTCTCTGAAGTAACAAAAATTTGCACTCAGCACACGATTTGTTGCCAGGTTTAGAAGACTTCTTTTTTTTTCCTGCTGAAACAGATCCCAGTGCTGATCTTTTGTACAAAGCAAAGAATGAGGTTCTAAGATGCAATAGAATATAAGTATTTCCAAATCCAGCTCTCTCTCTCTCTCTTTTTTTCCCCCATATATTTACCTCCTGCAGTATGTGGCTTTAACAACTTCAGTATTCATAATTTCCTTCTGCTCCTATATCCAGAAAGACTGAAGATCCATGCATCTGTGTGCTCGGCCATCCTATATGGCCAGAGTTTTTTATGACCAAGTTTAGAATAAAAACTTCAAGTAATTAAATACAAGAGTGAAAATGAGTAACCAAAGTCTATGGGAACCAAAATCTGATTTTTTCCCCCTAATATTTTATCCTAATTTCTCCAAACAATAATTTCTCAATATCATTCAGAAAAAAAAAACAACCCAGCAGTGTATTAATAATTTAATAAGGCAGTGCCTCCCTAATGGCAACATTACATCTCTTCATCTCCTTGCCAGTCCCCAATACTCTGATTGCTGAGGGAGATCTGAATCAGTGGAGATGAGGTCTGAGGGCAGCATGGGCAGGATGACTGCTTTGTACCTTTTACAGGCTGAGGAGGCTTTAGGACATGTTCTATCTGTATCTGTAGGTATCTATAGGTATCTGTAAGGAGCATTTCAGTTAGAAGACCAACCCTAAGTCCCCATATACTCAGCTGAGAGAGCGATTTGAGCTACTGCATTTTGGGTTAAACCTAACAGACTTTCCCTACAGCTTGCCCTCTGGAGAAATTTAGCTCTTCCCACTGACCGAGAGCCCTGCCAAAGTGAGCCGATTGCAGGAGGTGCTTGAGACATGCAGTCAGGTCTGCTCCATCTCTGTATTTTCTTGGTGAGTAGCACACTGCAGTGATGAAGTCTCTGCAGAGTTGGTACAGGATATTGCACTCAAGAAACATAACTTAAAGTACTTTAGGGGATAATATTGATAGAGAAATTTCAAGCTCGTGTTCATGATAGTCCTTAATAAACTATTTAAAAAATGCAACCGTCTTCCTGTTCTAGCCATCTGAACACTCATCCCTTGCCCTGCATTGCCAACAGGTTAACTGTTTTGTTGCTGATATCTCATTTGTTTTGAGCTATTTAGTGGGTTGCTGACCAAGCTGCACAGGGAAATTATCATTAATTATTAAGAAATTGTGTCTAATCCACCAGGACATCAGTACTGTTATAATGTTTCCACTGAGGAGACAAAAAGAGCCTTGAGTAAGGAGCTGGAGGTGTTCCAGTGAGAACATGCAGCACCAAAAAAAACCCACAGTCTTTCTTCTCAAGTTTGTTAATTGAAATTTCCATATGTTTCATTCCTTCTTCGCGTTGGATGCCAGAAATGTACAGCAGTCCGTCTTCGGAAGATGAAATTTATTTTCTGGAAAAGTTCCTGAGCAAGAACTCACAGAGAAGGTCTTTGGAACCAAATTCCTCTCCCAAGACAAATTCACCATGTCCTTAGGGCACTGCCATGGTATTGCACTAGGAGCTCTGTCCTAGAACTACTTTACTTTATAGTCATAGGACTGCAGTATGGTCCTACTGAATTTAAAGACAAAGACTGGAATAACTGGGGCATTTTCAGGTGCTCTGTATCTGGTTGACAGACAGAGCAGCAGAACTTTTTCCCTCTCATTGCCATTATTGTGAAAGTTCTGGCTTCTTTAAGCATGTTTGGGGCATGTTTGTGAGCATAGCTGATTAGAATTTTGTTTGTTGGACAATGCAGTTTTTTTTCTTTTTGTAAAGGAATGCTCCAGAAGAACAGAAAAAACAAACAAACAACAGTTTGAATGAAATTTTTACCAGAGATTGTTTTTAGAGCTCTAAAAAACTAATTTTTGGTTAAAATGAAAGAGTGTCTGTCTCCTCATGACTTTCAGAGCAGGGAAGATATTTGTCACATTCAGGGCTTACTGTATATCCCAGACTTTCAGAAAAATATTGCTTCTGTTCATCATGGCATCAGCATTTGGTGATTACATTTTCAAATACTACAGTAAACCTGATCTATGTTAGAGACTCTACTAAACTAAGGTGAGAAGTTTGAACATGGCAAATAATATTATCCTGGCAGAAGAAAAGAGCTTTCCAGGGAAAATGATTTCTGAAGGGATTTTGACTGTTCTGAGCTACAGTATCTGGCAAGTTTACCAATAATTAAATATACTGCAATTTAACTGCTTGTTTGATTAAGGGCAACTCTCTAGGCATTATAACATGTCAGTTTTTCGGTGACAGAGCTGACAGATTAGTCTCAATTCTTTGTTCTAATGCTATAAATCAGAAAGTATGAATTGCTAGGAAATCTGAAGTATGGAAATGAGATACAATGAAATGCATAATCACACAGAGGCTTTGGTGTTTACATTTCATTCTAAGCAATAAAGCAAAAGAGAATAGCTGAGACATGGAGAGCCTTTTTGTGCAAATGGGCTCCTTACAAGCGGAAGCATGCCTGGCACAATTACGGCAATTATATAGAGGCACAATTATGTATTACTTTCTTTTTTAATGAATTCAGTGAAAATACACTTTGCTTCATCAGGAGTTCATGATAAGGAAGTGATGGCAAAGGAAAGTAAAAGAGCTTGTATATGCAGGTGAAGGAAATGGCTGTGAACAGAACAGCAACAGCATGTTGTCATCTGTTTCTGTTGTGAGAATGTTTGCAAGGATCTCTAACGCAGAAAAGTGATTCATACAAAGATAAATGACTGCTACCGTTTTATTAAGTCATTTATTCTCAAGGCATAAACCATGTCAGTGGAAGCTGATTATTGCTGTGTTATTTTGCAAAGTACCATTCTGCTTTTCATGAGTCTGAGACCAGCCTGGGAATTGTCCCTTTGTCAGGAGGTCACTCAGTGGGAAGAGACTGTGTTCCCTCTTTTGGGTATTTCATTATCTCTGCTTTTGTGAACACAGATACATAGTCTGTGTCTTATTTTTTAATAAAAACAGTAGAACAACTGCTTTCAAGGACTGTTCCCATTTTCTACGGGAAGTCTGACACTGCCTTTATTTAAAACCCTGGTCTTGTTTTGTTTCCACAAGCCGTCCTCTTTCTCCACTAAAGCCTGCTGTGATCCATTTCTTTTCATAGATACTAATGCCTTTGCCAGTGCCTCAATGGTTTTCAGTTCTTGGAATTTCACTGTTTCTATTGTCCAACATCTGAAGTAGTTTAGATGCAGATCTGCTCTTTAGAGAGAACTGGAGCATCAGCCAAGTGGATTACAGCGAGGCTGGCAGGTTCCAAAAGCTCTATGAAAAATACACTCCTCTTTGGTAGGCAAATAGCCCTTTGAAAAGCGAGTTCCATCAAAGCCAAACTTATCTGGAAACCATAAGTACTTCTTTTGCCCCACAACATAGACACATGTGATGAGAAGAAATTATTTCTCTTTACCATTATTTAATGTACCATAAACTAGGAAAGAGCTCTAAATAAAATGGGAGTCCATTATCACTTATTATTCCATAATCTTTCCATTCAGACACCGCCTTTGAAAAACTAATTAAGGAACTAGTGGTGGCTAATGCATGTGCTCCAAATAGTGAGCATTCACTGCCTGCTTTCAGCAAGAGCAGCCAAGGTTCATTAACATTACACACAAACAAATGAATTCAGTTTGGGTTGATGCCACCCTATTAAACTTTCCACAGCCCACTTAACTGGAGCTTTGGTGTGTGTTTGACAGACACTTTAAACTCTCTGGAGATCCCATGTTTTCCTGTTTTAATTCCATCTCCTTCTAAAGACCAGATTTCGTCTTTGCTCTCTAGTTGATTAGCGACTTGCTCTCTGCGTAAAGCTCTCTGAGTTTGAAGGAGATGATATCCAGGGTTAAATTATATCCCGTATCAGGAAAGTTAACAGAAAGGGATCCAAAATGATGAAGTTAACAAAACAGTCGTGTTGCAAGCACCAGCAGGTGTTTAGAAATTGAACCAGCTTTAGTGGCTGCCATACACCAATGCTGTGCAGGATGGATGTACACTGTGTGCATTTCATTGATTCAAAAATTCAGAGATTCAGACAAGGACTTTGTTTCTTACAGATGGCAGATGTATACAAACTTAAAAAAAGAAGTCTCAATAAATACATGCCCGAGGATTGCCTTTATCACGCGTTTTGATTTTATCATAGTGTACTGCAGTGTCTCCTCAAAGGTGAGGAAACTAATACTGTGATAATAATGGGTTAGCTAATAGAGTTGCTGCCAATTTCACTTGTGTGACCAGCTAATAATTATAGCTTTTTGGAGTTCTTTCCATTAAGATGAGAAGCTTTTGATGCCTGACTTGTTCTTTAACATTAATTTACTAACAATATAGACAAAATTCCAGTGAATATAGCAGAAACACTGAGCAAGCCTTTGCTTGCATGTCCCTTGATGAGAAATGCCTTTTCTGCCCCTTCTGCACATGCTCTCTCCAGTGAGATCTGCCTTTCTATGTACTATTTAGAAACCACAGAAAACCAAGCAGTCTGAGAAAGCCCTGCTTTGTATATTGGCCCTGTGCAATGTAAGAACTATGTGTGAAGTGGAAGCAACAAGAGGTTCTTCAAGATACAGTCTTGCTAAGAGCAAGCACAAGGTGCTACTTCTGTCAAAACATTATTATCACATTTTAAACTGGAGAAACTCCTCTTAGACCATCTCTGATTCACCATGTACCCTGGGTAATTTGCTCACTGCCTGAAGCCATTGAGTACCTGAACGGCCTTCATTGCAGCACGCATGAAGCCTGGTGGTGCAGGAGCACAGAGCCTATCCATGCTCTTCATGTTCATGCAAAAAACCATCAGCAATCATCAACAGCTCCAACTATAGCATGAATAATGCCCATGAGAATAGAGAAAGGTGTGTGGGGAAGCTGAGTCTGTTGAGTGAATGCCTTCTATTACTCCATTAAAAAAAAAATAAATTCAAACACGTACTTTTTAATCCAATCACTTTGACACAGCACTGTTTTCTCTTCAGGCTGATTTTGTGTAGGTGTGCACCAACACACAAACACACACAAACCCAAACATCCACGTATGTGTACGTCAGTGTTTATATATTACTTTACGTACACATGCATGTGTGTAAGCAAGAATGAATAAAATTACTTGCTTTTTCAGTGCCCACAACTGAAGTCACAGTTTCACTTTGGAGCTGTGTGACAGGGCTACCTGGATTCTGAGATGCCCTTTTACCCATCAGTAAGCACGCGTTTCCCAACATGGAGGTAATGTGCCCAGTGACATCAGCTGAGCATGCATGTATGTGGCAGTGAATTAATTTGGACTGAGACAGCTCAAATGGCAAAAATCCTTGACTTATCTGCCAAGAAAACTGAAAATGTGCTTCAGATGAGATCTGTCAACATGAGAGGAGCAGAGGGTTGCCCAGCCAGGCAGAAGATGAATTTATGCTTGTTCTGTCAACTGTTGGAGATTGGAATATCAGTATAGAACCTGATTAACTTCTACTTTCTAAAGAATTAGCTGCTCTGAGATCATGTTTAATAACAATTTGGTTTACCTGAGGTCATGCAGTCATCTGCAGCATTGTCTTCAGGCTGGTAGTGTTGCCAACACACTGGCTTATCAGGTCTATTTAGGTGCATGATCCAACCAAATTAAATTTTCAGCCTCTGGTGGTTTCTTTTCTCATGTGAAGTATAAAATAAAGGAGATAAATAAAGACAAATGCTAAGGACTAGAGAATAAGAGATGTTTCATTGGATTGCTTCACAGAAACTGAAACAGGGGCTGGGTATGGCTGGGTATTGACAGCACACAAACAAATGTCCTCAGCAGAAGGGTAAGACAAACTTGAGGGAGTCTTGCCAAAGGGTTAATAAAATATGGGTAAATGTTCGGACTCTTAAAACCTGAAAGCTTGAGGTCAGTGATGGGACATGAATACTGTATGGTGCAGAAAACTGTTTCCCATGTAATTCACTCAGCTGGTGGGACATGTGGGGCTTGGAAGGCCTTTGGAGGAGTAGGGCAGGGAGTGCAGATGAGTGTCTGGGTAGCAAAATGCATCACAGTATTCTCATCTCCAATGTTTCACAAAAACCAGTGGGATGCACAACGTTCAAAGAAAATACTGAATGCAGAAATGTCTTTGTTTTGTTTTCGTCTTGTCTGGATTAATTAAAGATGTCATTGATCCTGATAGGTGCCTTGGGGTAGCATGGCTGATGCTGAGCTTGCGACAAATGGCTGGTGATGGAAGCAGATGCAGTGATCTTTTTGAGCTGTATTATTCCATTTGAGTCTACTTGAGTTCCTTTTAAACAGTGTTTCTGTCTACACTATTATGTTCTCCTTCCATTTTTTTGGCAATGTATGGCACCTTATTCCATTCCACTGGAAATGAAATTGGTTGTTGGGTTTTCATTTGAATATTCTTTAGAGCAAAGCAATAATTTAGATAGAATTACAGAGAAGACAAGAGACACTTCCCACCCTGCTACACTGATAACTGAGCACTGCTGAATTAGAATAGTACTCTTCTTGCATCTATTACAAAGCAGTTTTCTAAATATTTCTTATGAAAACTGAGATTCAGTTGTCAAATGCTGGCAGTTTGGAGCTGGAAAAGATGGGGAAGGATATAAAAAATAAAATAAATGTATTTGTGGACAGAGGCTGGGTGATAGGGGTGAAAGCACATGACAAATCCATATCCCCCACAGCCTTGCAATTGATCATGCAACAGTTGCTTCCATCCAAAGGGTACAAATTAACTTGGTGCCCTGTAGGTAAGTGGTGGGCCAAAGCGTGAAGCATCTGTCTTTGTTTTAATATAGCTGTAATCATGGCATTAGTTCTGCGCCTTACAGGTCGGAAGGCATTTATTATCGTAGTACCCTTTGCAGATCAGGAAATAATATTAAGATTTTTCTTATTTTATTTATTCTGGAGACAGCAGAAGAATAAATGAGATGTTAAAGGTCAAAGGGAGCATTTCGTGCAGAGCCAGGAACTAGCTCATAGTCAAATATCTTGACCTCAGGACTCACTCGTCAGGTAGCACACTAAAGGCCTGCTCTGTTTTCCCAGTTCCTCCAGGTTCTTCTGAATACACACATGTTGAAAACATATCTGCTGAAAATATAGATCAATGAGTTTTTCACTGCTTCTCTGAGTGAGATCACTTTAAAATTAGCTGTGTCCTGTTTTCGGTATCATAAATTATCTCTAAAAAACTTCGGTTGTACATTGGCTGTTACTCCATCTCCATTTATGCTTGATATCTCTCTAAATCAGTGATTGCTAAATTACAGGTGACTCATAGACAGTGATTGAACATTAAATCAAGTTTTTTCGTCTGATGAGAAACCTAGAAGACACAGGAGAAATAAGATGGTTGAAACTTAAGAACTTTACCAAGAAACACCGTGTTCTTCCTATAAACTCAGTAAATGCTTTTTTTGTTAGCAGGGACAGAGCTTCTCAATATGACAATTTCCAAAAAGCAAATTGATGAATAATTATTTACTTGCTGGCATGTGATTTCAGGAAGACAAAGTAGGACCTTTCCTAACTTAAAAAGAAGAAAACCTGTCTCAACTTGTGTAGCAATTCCTTTATCCCAACATTCTGAATTCCAACAATTGGTCCTTTCTTGCTGTGATCAGGCTGCACACGCCGCTCTCTAAGCCCCAGATGACCTACGACAAGAACTACAAATTGTAATTATTCCTTCTCTCTCTGATTTCATTATGTCTGTATTAATAGCCTTCCCCTTTCAAACAACCTTTGCTAACAGCAAACCATTACCATATGATGCACATGCACTAAGTACAAACTCAAGTTGATGCACAGTAATGCTGTGTAATACACTATCCTGCAGCTGAGTGTAATCTAATACAGTGTGATGTAGGAGGCACCATGACACAACTCAGTATTTAATACCAGGATAAATTATCCTGGAAAATTTTGCACAGGGTTTATTTGAAAGCTCTCATTCTCCACCAAAATATGTTAAGGTGATGCATAGAGGCTGTCTATTGCCTGCGGGATGGATTTAGGTGCCTGCTGGTATTAGCTGGGTAGCTGCTTGCTTCTGTGCCACCCTCTCTCTTGGCCATCTATCAGGAGAGCATCAAGGGAAGAAGAACTATTCGAAGAGAATCCCTCAGACACCACCAGCCCAGCCCTTTGCCAGTGAGGTCATTAAACTTCTCTGTTTACTTCTTTTACATGGAAATGAATTGCTTGGAGGTCGCGGAGGATGCCAGGGAGAAAGGGGAGATTCTCTGGCTGAATGAAGCCACACAAACAAGATTAAATTAGAGGTGTGAGCACAGAGTCTGCATGGATCCTGCCAAGAAGTTTAATTAAAGCCACTAGCTGTTGCAGAGTGACCCAGTTTCATTCCTAGCTATCACATCAGATGTAATGTTTTATGAGATGATCTACAACAGCAGAACAGCATTTCTATCTTTTTTTTTTTTTTTTTCTCCCTTGTTCTCTTCCCGCAGAGGAAATAACAAACTTGTATTGCAGGCAAAGATGTACTTTTTTGTGTTGTAGGCCTGTTGGAAAACACTGACATACCGCATGGTTCCTCTGGATTTCAAGCTGTCAGTAGCTCCTTTAATTTCATATTCCCTTTTCCTTTAAACACAAACTTTAAGTGAGGCACAACTCTACCTGGAAAATTTGGGTGCCTCTATCTTTCGTTACGACATGCCCCGTTGTATTTAGAATGTAATTGATTGAAAAGAATGTAACTGAGTCTTGCTTACTCATTAATTCACATTCCCCACATTGTACTTCTATGTGGGACAGAACTGCATTACTCCTGGCTCCCCAGTGTGGTCATAGTAAAAGATCTCTTGATTTTGGCAGCTTTCTGCAGATCACTGCAAGTCATTTTCATCTATGGCACCATTATATCCCTCTACAATGGGGGATTTTTTCCTCGCCTGCTTTGATCTGCCAACAGAGGAGGCAATGAAAAGTGATTCACTACATTTGTTGATCTGTTCCAAGCAACCTCCTAGAGCCATACAGACCATCACCTTTCATCCTGTTCTTCCTCCTCAGAATAAGGTGAGACATAAGAAATAGCAAGGTGGAAATAGTTTGGCTGGTAATTTTTGGATTGTAATGGGGTTTTTCTGGCTGGGAATAGGTTTGTATCCTCTTGCCAGTGCAGTTACTGCTGTTTAATTCATTGGACCTCAGCACAGCTCCATTTCGCATACTGGTCTGAGACTCCTATCTACCATCTGCAAATCAGCAGCAAACCTCTCTTTGCTTTTCACAGAAAGACAGATTTATGACAGCTGCTGCAATCTCTTCATTCTTACAGCAAACTGTTAATTCTGATTTTTCATTCAGTTCAAATCCAGAGAAGATGCCAGTGCACAACAGCACTGACAATCGCTCCTTTTCTAAACAACTAAACAATAGAATATTGTGAAGTTTCAGTAAAAGTTATGATGACACTTGAGATAAAAATTGACTATCCTTCAGACCATGGGAGAAAACTTGTCTGCCTGTCACGGTGACAAGCACAAAACTTTTAATCTGATGCTCCTGTGTCTTTAGATCTTGGGGACAAGGAAATCTTCATGTTCCAAATGTAGGCAAAGAACTGTCCGACTTAGAGCAACAATAAACCCAGAGGCACTCTGGCTTTGCAGTTATCTTCAGATTCTATTGTAATCTAAATAATATTGGCAAGGAATAATGTCTACCAGCAGTTACATGTCCGTAGCACGAGAGTTCTTTCAGTTTTTCTTATTAACTAGGTGTAGCAGGAAGGATACTTCAATTTTCCACAGCTTATATGCATTTCAAGTCTCTGCTTTCCAAAGATAACAGCTTTCACATCTGATTGAGATGCCAGTTTTACACAGAACAGAGCCAAAACAAAACTTGTGAAGCAAACTACTACTAGAAAAACACCCTCATCAAGAGTGGGGAAGGAGAAACTGTACCAGGAGACCCAGCCGTTTAGCCAAGAGATTCAAGCACAGATACTGAAATAAATACAAACATCCAGAGAGATTTCATTTCCGCTAAAGGAGAAAAAATAAAAAATAAAATACTACTTCCAGCTGGTTCCACACAACTGCTTAAGTTTAAATGGCTTCATCACTGTACGAGATTGATTGCTAATTGCTTCTCTGTCCTGAACCTTCCGCCAGGTTTGCCTGATGCAACCAATTCATGTCAGAAGAAAGTGAATGGCAGAAAGCTCAAGGGTTCTGCAGCTCTTGCTGTGGATGTCACTATAAATCTGGCAGAGGCAAGAGCAGAGGGAGACAGGCCTAATAGATGATCGAAATTGCAAAGGGCAGCCCATTGCCCTGGTACAATCTGGCCACTATGGGCTAACCTGTATCTCCATAATTACATACAACCATCTTTGTGAAACGGAGGAAGTCTTTCACTGTATTCAGCAATTGATTCTTTTTGCTTTGTGCCTGTTTTGTTTAATCAATATAATTAGAGCTGAAGATGTTGCAGGTGCCACTGATGTAATAATAGCTGATAACCACATAGATAACATTAGTATTTATAACTTGCAGTAAATCTCTATGCATATTAACATGAACTTGACATTTTCCTCTCATATTTGAAACCTGGTCTATGGGACCAGATTCAACAAGAGAACTGCTTTCACAGACTCTTGAGACAGGCTTTGATAAGGCTGTGAGCTCTGTTTGCATTGTTCCACATGAGAGATTAATAACAGTAAGAGGGGTTTTATCACAGCCAGTTTATCAACAAGACATGACAGAAACTATTTGTGTTACTGAGAATAAAGAGGTTTTGAAAGCTGAAGATAGCAATGAAACAGAGTAAATAGTAGGGACAGCCTTTTCTAGCTAATATCCAGAGGTTTTTATGCATCAGCTTACTTGTACCATATTGTTGACCCCAACTGAACACATGGGAATGACACAAGGCTTCACCAGGGGTTGTTCAGAGTAGGAACAATTTCTGTATCACTGATGGTGGCTAAACACTGGAACAGGCTTCCTTGAGATTGTTGATGCCCTGTGCATGCCAGTGTTCAAGTGGTATTAGGATAATGCCCTTAATAATATGCTTTAACTTTTGGTTAGCACTGAAGTGGTCAGGCAACAAGACTTGATGGTCTTTGTAGGCCTCTTCTAATTGAACAATTCCTTTGTATGCCCCTTTCAATTGAACTCTATTCTAATTATTGAAGTGCCAAATGCCTGATTTAAGGCAAATTGGGCCTGATCCCAAAGCCTGTTGGCAGGGATGGGAAATCATCCTTTGAGTTCAGCTGGCTTGGTCTCAAAATTGCAAGCTGGTCTCTCACAGCAATGTTTGTACTACATTCAGTGTCACTGACCAACAGTTAGTATGTATTACTAGTCCTCTCCTTCTATTTTGGATTCAAAGCTTAGGCTATGCTTGCTAACACTTGTGGAAACTTGTAAAGACTCCTTGTGTATTTGGCCTCAGTTTTCAGTATGAACTTGTGGCAGTAGTGCTATTTTGAGGCTTCTACTTCTGAGTGAACATGCTTGAAATGAAATGGTGTGAGGAAGGAAGCTCATTATGTAATTGTGTGTTACAAAATCATGTTGTCACTGGCATTTGATTCCAGCCCATGATGGGAACTTCAAAAAGTGGATTGTAAGAGAAAGAGAGAGGAAAAAACCACAAAACAATTGAATAGGCAGCCAAACATGGAGGCTCAGGAAATATGTAATGGCTGACCTTGATAAACAGGCAAATATTATAGGAAATCTGGAGGCAATAGTAGGTACGCAAAACAGGTGAACATTTCCCCTGAATGACTTTTCAGAAGAAAATCCGTCTCTCACTTCTTTAAATCCTTATTGTACTACATCCTGATGTTAGGACATGTTCTTTCAACCGCAACATCTTATTTAATATAGCTACAATATCGTATTTTTTTAACTGGATGTATGTTTTTGTCCAGCTTCATTAAAGCAGCCCTCTGGCATCTCAGAAACCACTGGTGGTTCCCTGAAAACTGGTGCTTTCTAAAGGAATAGCTAAAATAGCAGAGGAAGACTGATGTATGTTCTTATGTGTGCATCTGGAGTCTGCTGAGGAGAATGAACAGAGATGGTAAAGGATGCTTGCACTTCAATCCAGGACACAAGATAAAATCAAGTGAAACACAGATCTTTTCCCAGAAGCTTTAATTCCCATTGGCAAAGAAAAACGAGCATTAATACAATTTTACAACTCTTTCACTGTGATTTACTATTGTCAAATAGGCAGAATGGTGTCATGAGGAGAAAACATCAAGCTCATCTTTCTGAAAACAAGGTGAAATTCCAGCATCTCAAAAAAACCCACCAAACTGGGCAGTGCAAATAGACCAAAGTTTGGCACGGGCTGTGAGTCAGAAAGCCAATCAGCCACATGCATTTCCAAGCCTCCATGCACATTTATTGAATAATGCATGAAACCTGTACCACGATGTCACAAAATGACTGCCTGTATGCATATACAGTATGTGCATTTGTGCATGTGTCTCATGGTCTCCTTAGAGCTTAGAGTACCCCAGGCTGCAGGAATGATTTCTATGCTCCCTTTAAACTGTAATTCTTCATTCAAGGCATTTTGGCTGCACTAAGCCAGGGAATTGAATTTGAGGACTGGCTATAAGCCCCTTGGCCATTCCTTGCTTCCAAATGACAGCAGCACACTCCCTGTATCAGTTTCCAAGAATGTATTTAGAATGTGCAGCAAATTAAAGGACAATAGCATAAAATTCATTATTGTTGGAGGAAAAAAAAATATGGCTGGAGCAAACTGAGAGTCACTGGAGAATGATGAGGATGAAAAGAAGAAATGAAGTACATGAGCACTCTTTTAGGATACCGATAGTTCCATACCAAAGGTTTTGTGTAAAAGGCAGAAATCATGAATGATATTGCTTCCTGGTCTGGCTTTAATTTTCACCAAACTGCCTGACCTTCTTTCTTATAATAAATTTTGCAGCAGTTTATTCTGTGCTTGTAGCATGAATTGCAGATATTCCCAGGAGCTGCTGTGCAGCTAAGTGCCTGATCAACACATAGAACTGTAGTAATTAGAACTCAACTCAAGTACAAATGGAGCCAGCTCCTCTGTTCTCAAGCCTTCCATGTTCCAACCTGCTACATCTCCTGCCCTCTTGATACTCTACTGGTGAGTGATGCCCATCTCGGGGAGGCAGATGTAGGCAGAAGACTTCTCTTTCACTTTGGATGACTTTTCAGCAACTGATTTATTGGAGTCTCACAAATGAAGGCAGGCTTTTTCCTGGCCATGGAGAGAAAATTCTCTTGTTGGCATTATCCACTAGTTAATAGCTCATCTATAGGAATAAATTAGAATAACAAGGTAAAGCAAGCCATTTTCCACATTCTCCATCTCAGCAGGATGTTCCTCAGGAGGGAGATGCACTCCAGTGTGTTTCTGCTGCTATCCTTTTTTCTCCTTTGTTGCCCATAAGGCAACTAATTGAATCATGAGATAATTTGGATGTTGCTGCTAACCTCCCGAGCCATGCATTTTGTGTGGGACATAGTGAGTGCAAGTAGCCTTGCTGACATTATAGCCTGTGACTCAGGAAGATATCCCTTTGCTCATCAGTGAGCTTGAGATTGCCACATTATATAGCTTTCATGATGGAAAAGAATAAGAAATTATTATAAGGTGCTGTTATCTCCTGTCACATTTAATAAAGTCAGTTTAGCATTCTAAAAGCCCTGTGAGGAAAGCGACAGTATAAAAATTCATGAGTGCAGATGAAGAGACATTACTGAATAAGACCTTCTGTCCATCATTACTCTGCAGACTGTTTTTAGGGAAGGAATGAGTAAGCTGGGGCTAGGGGACCTTGCTGTGTGATTTTCCAGGCATTTCAAAATGTCAACCCTACATGTAATGGCCAGAGATGAATGCAAGTTGCATTAATGAGCTTTGCACTGCAGCAAGGTGGGAGTATAACAACGAAGTAGCTTTGCCCAAGATGATGGATGTTGATCACCAGGCCACAGAGGCTTCTTGCAGAGAAGTGGCTCTCATTAAGGGGGAAATCTTCAAAAGGTTGCACAGCATGAGTTTTCTCATCAAACCTCATGTGAGCAAGGACGAGTGAGCAGCAATCTCAGAGGCCCTGTCGAGCATCCCTGAACAAACACTAAGTAAAAAGAGCTGACAGTTCCATAGGAGGGTCATGAAAAGCCTCTTGTACTTGAATCTGGACTACATCACTGAGGTGAGATCTCTGTGGGCTGAGGAAAGTCAGTGACTTCCTTCTGTTGTTGCTATTGACAATGATAATATTTTCTCGAGGAGAAGTAACTCATAATATCATTCCTGCTGGAATGGCTTATATTCTTCTGAGACACTTCATTAGCATCCCATGGGAAAATGTGAAGAAGAGACTGCAGTCAAACTTTGTGCTACCTTATTCCAGCAACCAGACAACAGCATTACTTATGTGTGGCCCCACAAGCTGTGGATGCAGAGGGACTGTGGCCATGTTACCCGTGAGCTGACAACTCCCCATTTTAAGCAAGAAGTCTGCGACACCGGAAGGCAAGGCTGCTTAACTGACTTGCCATGTGTGAGCACCCAACAGTTACTACAAATGGGTGGAGAGAACTGCTGAACTTCACTGAAGAAGCTGGCACCTGCAAGCAGAAGGTTTTTTTTAATTGGTTTCCATCTGTCAGACTTGTCAGTGGTGAAATTGGATGTTTGCACAGAGAAAAAAACTCCTTCCCCCTCATCCACCCCCAACACCTCCTCCCTTCCTGCTGGTTTGTCTCCAGTCTCCAATGTGGTACGTGAGCAAGTTTATTTCAGCATCCGCTGTCAGCAGGAGTGGAGGAGTTGTGAGAAGAAGCATCCCACAGCCCTGATTACTAGCGGATATTTTGTGTCTGATCTGTGCTTGGGAATCATTTCCTTTGGATACTGTTGAGTCTGTCATGATGCTTCAAGCTTTTAGGTTCAAGTAGCTTCTGAGATGTGCAGGTGCTATGTGACTTTGTACATTTGAGAAAATAGGATGGGGTGATCAGAATGATCTATCCTTCTTCAGAAAGTCCTAGGCACCACACTATTCGTTTGTGCATGATAGCTGTCGGATAGAAAAGAGAACAAGCCAAAGTGCTTACTGCAATAATGGATAAAAGGGAAAGTGGGAAACCTCGTATAACAATGCTGCTGCTCTCAGAAGTGAAGATCATGAGGCAGCAGATGTAACACAGAGAGCTTCTGTCTCTTCTCCCGTGTACTCCAAAAACAAGTGTATGCTCATCTCTACCACCGAGTGGGACTTAAAAGAAAAGATGTCAATAGAGAGGTCTGAAAGTGAAGAGGATTCTCTCTTCTCTGCATGTTTTTCTTTTAATGAAGGGAGGTGCATTTAACTGAAGCTCTACAGTCAGTCCATGAAGATAAACAAGGTGCTGAGATGGATCTGTGCAGATGGTTAAGGCAAAGGAGATGTTTTCTGAAGATACACAGTGGCCAATAACACCCAACATTTGTTGTTTCCAGCTTTTTTTCAGAGAGACCCATCTCAAGAGCTTCAAGTGTTTGAACATGGCCCCTACAGCAACGCTTCAGTTCTCGGGGAGTTTGAGGTTAGCACTATGTGAATCTCAATGAATTCAGCACTGCAACCTGCAGCATCTGTGCTAACAATCATCCCTTTTAACCTTGTCCCACTCTCTAGTGGAAGAACATAGCACACACCAGTGGGAAAAATTTCAAAGCAGGTAAAATCAGATCAATCAGAGGAGGGCACAGGGGAGGAAGAGTTGAGCCTCCCTGACCCTGAGGTGTCCTATCTTTGAGGTCATGCAGCTTTGGAGGCTTGCTCAAGCTCTTGAGAGTTCTTGTATGTACTTTCAGGACCACAAAAGCATGGAGCACAGGTAGCTGTGGTTGGACTACAGCTTACGTCCAAAGGGACCACCTCGCTGTGTCTGTGTGAGAATATCCAGAAATTTAAATCCCTAAAAAGGAAAGCATGTTCCTGGTACAGCCTCTGCTTCTTCTCATGGGAAGAGGCAGATGGAATCCAAGCATGAATGGCATGTTCCCATGAGAGTCAGGTATGACTAAGGAAGAAAGCAAACAATTTTTTTTCAGCTAGCAGTAGAAGACAGAAGCAGATGATTGACCAGCCCATCACAGCCACATTGTCTAGCTCTACCCCAATGTCTTCTCCACAGATGACTTCTCCTCTCATATCTTTTCCATTACAGTTGCTATAGAAGAAAGACTTAAGAGTTGAAACTGAAATAAAAGGGAATCATAACTTAAGTAATGGGGAAAGTGCAACTTGCTTATTTTATAACAAAAAGAAAAAGAAAGAAATTCCCCTTGTATACCACTGTCACCTGATAGAGATCTGCTTCCATAGAATTGTCTCAACTAGAGAGACAGAATGTACTGGTCCAGCTTTATGTGAAAAGGAAACCGAGATGACAACATTATTAGTGTTCTCAGGTAAAACCTGTCATGTTGAATTAACAGTTTGTAAGAGACAAGAGGGACTGTTCCTTCATGTAAACAAGAACTGAGACATCACCTACAGAAATAATTGCATTAGCTTTGAATCAACAATGGAAATAAAGGATTAAATATTATCTACTTAAGTTCTTCATTGTTTTTGGTAGCATCGTTGTGCAGACTAACTGAATTACCTTTGTCTTCCCTTTTGTCGGAAGGTTTATGGGACACCCTTCCTTCCTTCCCCCCTCCTCTTGCAGTTGTGAACACAAACACAACAAATAGCCTCTGCCAGTAGATGTAAAATGTGAGCATTGGTTCAAGGTGTCTTTGTCCCAGGCTACTTAATTCCTGGCGATGGTAAGCTCCTGGCCAAGGGAATGGGAGCAAAAAGGGGAAAACACAAGGTTCCTGCACCAGTATAAATCACCTCTTGAATTTTGATGAGACTGTCCTCCAGAGCTAGACAAGGCCTTTTCTAGTTGTTTTTCCATCACTCAGGCTCCACAGACAGTAGCTGGCTTGGCACACCAGCTTGACATCACACCTCCAGTCCTCAGCCTCTGTGCCAGCAATCCAGCAGGACAGAGCAAGGATGCTGCAGCACGTTACCTTGTGCTGCCTCTGGCCCTAGGCAGCTCAGGCAGTAAAAGCTCATGGTTTCCAGTTGGTGCAGTCTTGGGTGCATTGCCAAAAACCTGGCTGTTTGCACATAATCCCCACTTCTACAAAGAAGCTACTAACAGTTATCTGCAAAACTGGACCTTGAGGAGGGCAACATTTTCACTGTAAAAATGAGCTCCTTTTCCAAAACCATGCTTAAAGGGGAGCTGAACTCTGCTTATCTACTGCTGTTCTTTGGATGAAATGCAAAAACTAGATCCACACCTCGCTGCTCATGATCCCCAAGGTGGGGCTAGATCATCTGGCTGCAAATCTGTGTCTTCACCTAATCCCGACTGTACATTCCCAGTTTTGCTTGTCTTGGATTGGCATTCTATGTATTTATGCAAATTTCATGCATTAACTCATAGTACATAGCACTGCTTTCTCCAGTTCATTATTTACTTGAAATGAAATCTACTTTTTTGCATCTCAGTTTTTCTGGGTACATCTAGTTAAGATGAGCTCTCATTTTCTAGCAGCGCAGAACAGTTTAAGGGTAAATAAGGACTTTTAGCTATGAATATTTATGGCTAGAGTTGAATTGTATTTCAGACTGCTATTCATTACTGCTGGTAGAATAGCGGATAGAAACTAATATTTAATTTAATTGATATATTTTCTCTTTTGTGCCTTGATCGGTGAACAAATTTATCTAAAATCTGTGTACTGTTAGTCTCAGTATTTAAATCTTTTTAAAGTAACAATCTTATTAAAGGAAATGAAGATAGGAATAAATCTGCAAGGCCAATAAGCCAGAAGTATTTCTGTTCACAAAGAATAAACATACAGAATTGACTAAAGCCATTTTATAGAACAGATACTTTACTGTGAAGAGGAAAACAAATTATCTTCAATATAAACGTCCATTGGCATGTAACAACAGCTGCTCAAGTGAAACTTCTACTTGATCACCCAGAAGAGAAGGAGCTGGTTGGAAAGACGTGAATGTTTGTAAGGGAGATTTTTATCAAAATAGGCACACTAATTTTAAGTGCACACAATTTTTTTCCAGATGTTACTTAGGAATGACCATGAAAATACCTGCAATTGAGAAGTTAGATGTGAAGAGGGGGGCACTGGACCAAGATAGACAAGTTCTGGAGCTTTCTTTGGCAGCAGGTTAACAGGATTGTACATCCTGCCTTCACCCCAGTGCACTGGGTGCAGAACAGCCCTTTTTCCCCTTCAGTTCATTTTGATTATTGTCCTCTTCTTTGTTTCTTTGTCAGTTCTCTGAAAGAAAAACACATATATAAACGGACAAATAAACGGCCTCCTGGGAAATCCATTTTATCCCTCACAAGAAATAGGCTCCATTTCAAAGAAACATGCAATATCCTCAGGTTTATCATTTGTCACCCCAAAAAACATCTTTCCCATCCTATCTGATTCAGTATTTCATTTAAGTCCTGTAGCTCCTAATTCTCCATTACTCCGGTGCCAGCTGCTAAGAAAGTTTATTGGGCTCATCAGAGTCTTGCTGTGACTCACAGCCCCTTCTTACATAAAACAGCCTTTTCATATTGATCAAGACAACCGATCTTCAAACCCTACAGTGCCTCCTGGAGAGATGGATATAAAAAATGGACAGACCCTGAGCCCTGAGGCAATCCGTAAGGAAAACGAACAGCACAGAGGGATGGATTGTTATAAACAAGAGGAACTGAAATGGTAGTTGAAGAAAAAGCTACTGACTGATTTGTGAATATGTGAAAATCAGACATGAGAGGAGTGCGGGTTTTGTTTTCTTTCTTTTCCTCTTCCAGTGTTTTTCACTAGATGATGGTGTTGCTAACACAACTGCCTTCTCTCTGGCAAACGTCTGCAAATCCTTTTGATGACATGATGCATATCGGGACGCTGAAAGCAAATAGAACTATGGCTGTACATTTATTTCTCCCATGCCTTCTGATGACAGTTGGAACTCATTGAACCTTTTATCCTCCATATTAAGCTGATAGAGTGCAACCTTCCTTAAAGCTGAGCACTGAAAAGTCGTTAGCTTTGGGGCTGCCATGCATTTCAACCAGGGCCAAATCAAAACCTCCCTGCAGAGAACTTCTCTGTCTCTGTCTGCACGTACAGAGATTCATTAATTTTGCATTTGCCTTTTAAGAATGACAGATGGAGCAAAGATGTTCCATAATTTCAGTTTTGGTGTTCATCTATGGGCAGCTTTGCCTTTCCTGTTCACCACAGCTGTGAAGTTCCCACTAATAGTTAGCCAAATTCTTTCTGCAGCTTGATGATGAAATGTTTTCCCAGTGAAAGCCAGTGCTGCTTTCACAAGAATTGGATTATAACAAGGGAAATCAGTGGGACTGATGTATGAAAATCATACTGACACTGGAACAAGAGGTAAAATTGCTGCTCATAAAATGAGATATTGACCCAGAGATCATCAGAGAGACCACAGAGAATGAAGCGCAGGACTGACCTTCAGTACGACACCGTGTATTTGCTAGGCTAGATCTGCAAAGTTTTGTAGCAGTAACAGCAGCAATTGGAAGAAGAGGTGGTACACCCTTACATGTGTTTTTCTTTCAGAGAACTGACTCTTGCCTGTTTGGCTGAGGACATTGCTCTGGCTTTGATGAGGAGCTGGTTTTAACTGCGCATGAATGGAGTGAGAGTGGCTGCATAGGAACAAGAAATATTTTTCTCTGTCTCCCGAAGTCCATAAAAACTTATTAATTTACAAAGTGAAATCTGCAAGGGTGCTCTGTGAATGCCAGTGAGCTCCTTATGATAAACAGTATATTAAAAAGCACTGAAGCATGCTGTGATAAACGACATCCTTCCTTGCAGTTGTAATATATACAATAAGCAAGAGATATCATCCTGTATTCAATCAAATTGAGGACCAGAGTCTTTGTTCCTTCCACACATCAGCTACAAAATGTGATTTTTGTTTTAATCTGACCAGCGCCTCTGGCATTTAAGATTGGCTGTGGAGCTGCTAACATAATGAACTGCTTTATTTTTCCCCTGCTAAATGTTATTTTAAAAAAAGAAAGCCATAGAAATGAGAAACAAAGCTATTCAGGGTCACTTATGAACACAAACTGTGTTTCTTTTCAGGTCCAGGCTGATTTATACCAGTTGTGCACATGGGCCTTCATCTGGGTTTACAAATGCTCCCCATATTGGTACTTGATTTTGTATCAAAAGTGTATAGGTTTGTGTTTACACGTCTTGCTAAACCACCCTCCCCAGAAAAATCAGACATTGTCTGGACAAGAGTACTTGCTACCTTGCTGTGGTGCCATCAGTCATCAGCTTCAATATCCTGCTACCCTTGCTTGTCCCAATCCAGATCAAACTCAGAGGAAGCAGAAGGGTGAAAAGTTTTGAGTCAGAAAACACCACTGGCTACCGAAGATGTTTTTCTGGAATGGTCCTGAAGACTCTAACTTCATGCTTGTGATAGCAGTAAAGAATGCATAAATCTTACCTCAATTACTGGTCTGAAGGAAGACAAAAAATAATCTGTTGCAGTAGCGTGGAACTTTGTAAGAGTGCATAATCTGTGTGGGAGCAATACTGAGAATGCTGCTGACAGATATAGCTGCTTTTCAAGTGGACGGAAGAGGTAGAACTCTGGAAACGTCGGATGTCACAGATTCTTTCAGAGTTCTCCATGACACTGCTGAGGCCATTCCCATTTAATAGAGTTCATTCCTGTTTGGCTATTTTTGAGATTTAGAGTGGCAGTGTGTATGTTTTCTGTAAGGAAGCAGATACCAAGCACAGCACCACTATTCCGGCAAGAGTACTTTGAAAGCTGTCAAGTGCTGTGCCAAGGTTGTTGCTGTTGATGAAAGCAACAAGAACTGCTTTTAAATGGTTGAACGCTGGCATGTTTGGCTGATACACCTCTTCAAATGGAGGTTATATATAGCTCTCAGACAATGTTTATGCTGAATGAAGGAAAAGATGAATCAGAGCTGACTGGGCTGGAAACATTGGGGTTTGAATTGCTGGCCTGTGGAAAGATCCTGTTAGAGACCCTGAGTGAATCTACTTTGTTCTCTGTTCCTGAAATCCATATCTATAAAATATGAGCACCCTTGCAGCAGCAAAGAGATGGAGTTTGCTAGGTTGTTAGCATTGTGCTAGCACTGTTAAACCTTGCTAATGACTGCCATTACATCTCAGTTACGTTCCTGAAATGTTGGGGTGTTGGCAAGTCCACAAGTGACTGTGGACTACATGCAGGCACAGGATAGCAAAATCCATGGAGTTTGCTCTCAGATGAGCCCAGCAGTCTATTCCTCAGCAAAAAATGATTTTCAGAAGCTAGTCTTACATTGTACAGTCCGTACACTGGTTATTAAGAGTACCTATGATGTTAACACCAGCTTGGCTGTGTAGCATCTTACCCTTCACACAGTTCTTGAAAAATAGCTTTACAAACCTCCCCTGTAGCTCTGACTCTGGGACTCTTCCCTTCTGGCAAAGACTCTTTGGCAAGGAGACAAACCATGGGCCTGATTGACCTGGTGCAAATATCTGCTCAATCCTGAGACATTTATAGGAAGAGAATGGTATGTGAATGCTTTCACTGGAATTTATGTAGTTAAGTAACAGAGATGAGTTGCAGAGGACTAGCACCTGATTAATTATGCTGTGTTTGAGTGCCTGAGGCTGAAAGCTGCATTGTATACATGCTGGACATACCCTTCCTAACAAATAGCTTCCAAAGACAGAAGAAAGAACAAGCAGAAGAAAGGAACAAAGAAATTCTGGTCCAACTGTTTCAGCCTTTAATGTGACTGAAGTTGATGCAATGGCAAAATATAGTGTGCCCATCCTTTCAACATCATGTTGGGACGAAGGAGGATGAAACAGCACATCTGAGATATTGATGTTACTCACAAGTGAGCTGTTCATTATTCTTTCTGTACCTTTGGAGATCTTGAAACAGATCATCTGGGCCATGTGTTCGTAATCATCCCTTTTTGTACTTCAGTTTACAGTGAAGCTGAGATTTTACACTACCCGTGTCAGCTGTGTACAGCAGAATCGCAGCAGTGTGAAAGGGGAAAAAGTGGACTGTTCCTGCTTTACAAGATGGTTTTACATTTTTGTGTTAAAAGTGTGGAAGATATTGCTTCCCGTTTCTTCAGGATTTCGTAAAGAAGCAGCCAAGTGTAATGAAATGTCATGTCACTGGTAACACAAACCAGTTGAGCTTTCAAGTAAGACAAAGAAGTCTGCACTGAAAAGACTGAAAATTGGTGAGTGTATGCTTGGACAAGTATGTGTCTGTGGTATTCACACCTGCAATGGTATTTTGGCCATCTCTGAGACAAACATAAGTTTTTGGGACTCTCTCCTCTCTTTACCAACCACAGTTCCCAGCAGGCTCAGATGTCTCATCCTAAGCTTGCTGACACCAACTTTTCTCCGTGGCGTAGAGCTGAGTGAGCCCAGCACCAGGCTGCCCAGCAGTGACTGCTGAGCCCTCACCCTGCAGGGCTGGCCCTGCAGTGAACCCAGCATTTTGCTGGGCGCAGCCACCATCAGCACTCAGGGCTGTATCTGTGCTCATGCACTGCAGAAGGATTTTGCATGTGAGTACCCATAGTCTCTTCACACTTTGCTTCATACTTCACAGCCCACATGGGACTTACAACAATAACCAGGATGCTCTGCCTTACTGCTTAAATACCCTCATGAATATACTCCAACCGGTTCTACAGTTCAAATGAATTCAATAAGGCAGAGGAGGATTTAAAGACATTTTAAATAAATTAACTTCTGGATGGATGTTTATTAAGTTTTATGAAGCCATTTACTCAACTGCAATGTTTGTTTCAAAAAGCATCTGAAATTTTCCTCCTGTGAACTATGGAAATTACCTTTGTAACTGAAATGAGAAATATGGGCCAAACTGAAAGCATTCCTCCTTGCTTGAAATGCAGCCCTTTTCCCTTTCTAAAATAGGAAGAAACTCACTGACTATCCACAGTGTTATGCTTTCCTTTGCATTGGTGGGGCATGCTGTGATGCCTGATTGCACAAGACTGGGAGGGAAGGTTTCACTGATAGAGCACAGCTCACTGGTTTCTGAGCATTTTGCTTTTTCAAGGAATCGGTTCTGAACAGGGAATTCATGAGTAGAGGGCAACATTTTTCACCTCAGGTTGAACCTGGTCTGGGTATTCCGAGACTCTGTTGGGAGCATCTTGCTCTGCACAAAAATCTCATGCAGAAAAAAGGACATTGCTGCATATCGTGGATTTTCATTGCTGAAGAGTTTACCTCCATCTCTGTGGGCAGCTGACTGAAAATACACCTTTTAACAGGGCAGGGCTGAAGACCAAATAAAGGGATCCATCAAATAAATTATTGGGTTCTTCAATAATTGATAATGTAGGGACAACAGAAATCCTGCTCTTCTCAACTGGAAGCAGAACCAAAATGATTTTGGAGAGCGAGCACATCTCAGAGAGGTTTTAAAAGATGAATTTTGTATCCATGAATGACTCCAAATACTTAAATGCTATTTCGATGTTGCTTTCCAAGCAACCTTTTGTGCAGCTAGAAATCAGAACAATCATGTGGAATGGCCAAAAAGTATGAAGATGTTGTGGGCTGTCCTGTTGCTCAGCTGAGCTACATTATGACAGAGTTTTAATGGGGAGCTGCAGGGAGAATGGAGGTGCCTCATTTTTACTCACGAAGTGTAAAAACGCTTTAATACAATGGCAATACCTGAGTATCCTGTTCCTACAAAATTACATCTGTGTTGGAAAAATCAGTGCCAGGAGGAAGAGGGTCACGCAAAAGAAATAGGAGACAAGAAGTAGGAGGGGAGATTTCAGAGTTAAGGCCCAGGAAGCTGCATTGTCTTTCAGCAGCACATTCTCTGGGGCACAGGCTGTCTCCTTTGCTGTGTACATATACCTTCTCATGCAATAAAGCCTCGATCTGTGTTCCAGGCAGAGCTGCTGTAAAAGTAACAGCTGAGATGTAATGTTTTTAGTGCTTGCCCAACAATAGGGGAAAACAAGCAGGAAAGAGAAACAAAGGAGTTCAGAAAACAGCAGGACTCTCGCAGTACCAGCTGGATCTCAGCACAGCAGCTGCCTTGAAGGCTGGAAGATCTCCACTCCCATCCCTCAGGCTTGTCACACTCTCAAAGCCCTGGGGTACAACCAGAGGGAGCTGGATGTTCTGTGCTGCTGCTCCTAACACCACAGCAGGCTGGGCTGTGAACTGGCACACACTCTCTTTGCTTTTACCTGATCTAAGGAGATTTCACAGGGCTGGAGAACAGCCAGCAGCTTGTTCTGGTGAGCAGGGTGTGTGACCCAGGCACGGCCACCACCAGATCAAGGAAAGTCAACCCAAGCCTTAAATTTGGATATTTATTTCTTAGGTTCAGTTAATGACAAAATAAAATAAAATACCATACAGTACAAAGGCTAATATCAGGAAGTAACCATTTCATTACAGCTTGATAGTAAACACAGTATCAATAATAGCATGTTACATCGAAAGAGTGTTTCCCATTGCTATACAAAAGGATTTCACACCCTTTCCCTTCCCTTTATCACAGAAAATCTTACAAAGGAGACGCTGACACACTTTGAACATTCATTTTTTTTTCCCATTGCACAACAGGCCACAGAAAATAAAGCACATCAACATTTTGTAGTTCAGAAAAAAAAAAAAAAAAAAGGTGCACTTTAAGAAATGTTTGCCTTAAATACAGTATGTGCAGGACTATCAGGTGGCACAGCTGGGGAAGGACTCTTGATCACAAAGCCAGGACACAGCACCATGAATTTTAGCAACTTCTGTTTCCCTGCTCAATGAGTATGAACTGAAAACAGAAGTCGTTCACCTGTGATGTAAAGAATCAGACAGAGCTCCAGCAGAAAAAGCTTTGTTTAAACAGCTACCAAACAACACAACCAGGAAGATATCAGACTAACACTCAACGCGTTGCACAGGAAAACTCCAGCGCTCTCAGCCCCCACTGAGGGCATGCACAAATGGTAGCTGCACAGATGCTCAGCTCAATTCCACAAGACAAGCTGTCCGCAGCAACAGCAGACTTTTATTTCACTGAATGTTTGATGCTGTAAATGCCAAGGTCCTGTGATTGTCGTGTTTCTAGCACGTGTCCTGCTAACCCTCCTCACCAATTTTTCCATTTAGTTTTCTTCTTTACGGTGCAGTCACTGAAGCGAGATCTCACGCGCTTTGCAAAAAGACAAGCTCAGCAGAGCGTTCAAACACCTCTGTGTATGGGGCCTGCGGTGAGAAAGTCCTGTCTGGGGGAAATTTCTGAACAGCATAATGACTTTGGAAATCTAATTTCACACACTGCCAAATAGACGGCCCTGACATGAAGACTGTGAAGATAAACGAAACCTCAAAAGTATATTTGAAGAGGTCACTTGATAAACTGTCCTCAGATGGGAATCGCTCTGAATCCATCTGGCAGCACTCCACATCTGTGGGTTCAACAGATTTTTTTTCAGTCAAAACAAACAGTTGGAAACACTTACAGGACATTTGCATAGATGAACAGCACGCTGCATGAATGCTCACCGCTCTGCCCCAAAAGAGAATTCAGACAAGACAGGAATACAAAGATGTGAGGACGCATTTTGTTTAATGGCAAAAGCCAATTATACTCCACTAGGTTTAAAGCTAAACCCTGTTGGGTTAGCAGTTCAACCGTTGCTGAAAGGCATGGAAAGAAAAAGAACCATGTCCTAGGTATATACTGGGCATTTGGTACCTTTTTCTTCATGACAGTACCATGCTTTTCTTTAGAAAACCATGGGGTCTTATAGTGACTTATCCTCACCTCTTTGAGCTCAGGGAAACAAAAACTATTTTGAGTATAGCAAAAGTACTTGAAGGGGGGAAAGAGGAAGAAAGCAGCTGTAACTTCCACTTCTCAACTCAGGTAATCAGATTTGCCCAATGGAAGAGGTAGCTTTGAGCTGCAATCCCAAGTTAAGGCCATAGACTCTGGCCTGCTCCCACATTAACCTGGAGGAACAGGGCTTTAGAAGCCAGAAAACTGCTTGGATAAATCTCCCATTGCAGGCAGCTCTTCAGGACTTGAGCGTTCCAACAAACACTGCAGAAGAACTTTATGATAAGTTCATTTTCACTCCAGCTTGTTCTCATTTTCATGTCAAATCAAAAATAAAGCCACCACCTTCACAGAGCTGTGATCAAAAGTTCCGTAAGCTGCCAGTGTATCTCAGTGATAAAAATCAAAGCCAAACATCTTATGTGAGAATATTTTTGTACAGTGTTTCCTAAGATAACCAAGCACATTTCAGCAGGTGTGTTGGTGTTTAATGAGCATATTAATAACATTAAACATTTCAAAGGTGAATACTGAAAAGCAACTGAGACACACAGGATGTTAAATCCTAATGAAAATCAAAGCAACACACAGTTACAGCTTCCATGGGAGGTTTCAGAAACCACCTCACAGCTGTTGACTCTTTTTAGAAGTACCGTTAAAAAGTTTGGGTCCTCTCTGGAACTATTTAAAGGTTGTCTTGCCTGGAAGGCCAGCACTAAGTGTGCAACATTAAGACTCCTCTTCCTCTGCTCATTGCACCTGGACTTTGTTAGTGCAGGAGGAGTGAGAGCAGTGAAGATAATTGAGTTTGTAGGGTCTGTTACGGATGATGTCCATGAGTTATTTATTTTGTTTGCAGCTCACCTTCCTCAGTCAGCTGGAAGCTGTCAAGGTGCCACAAGTGCTGTGTCCCCCTCTCAGCTACAGTCGTCTACAAACATCATAAAAGTTTGAGCTGTAATGGACAGACATTAGATGAAAGTAGCAAAAGTGAGTAAACCAAGAACATACATGTCTATACATGATTCTGCTATTTCTATGTGTTTCACATAGCCCATGGTGCAGGACATATTGATCCTCTACAGCTTCTCTTCCAATCTGCCCAAGCTATTTCTAGCACACACACGATGATAACATTTGCTGGTTCCTCAAAAATTTCCTTGCAAAGAGAAGCCAGCCTCTTCTGTCCTTTTTCTTTTTCCGTGTGTGTGTCCCTTTACTGTTTTTCCTTGTCAAAGAAGAGTCAACTGCACATGAGCAACAAAAGTGCTTTGTCAGTTGTAAACTCTGCCCTCTGTTTTGTACAACCAGGGCGAGAAATTAAGAGAAGGCATGACAGGACAGAGCCTGTAGTTTGGCGGAATCAGAAGGAACTAAAGCCCAACCGATTCCTGTTTTGAGCCCTTTCTTTGGAGTAGTTCTGTAGTAGGCATTAAAATAATCTCCTTCCCTGCTAGATGTGGTTGGAGGTCATGGGTGGCAGCAGACAGATATACCGTGCAGCTAGCTCTGTACCACTGCCAGTAAATGCCTCAGGAGCAGAGAGCTGTCACTCACAACGAACAACAAATGCCCCAGAGGTGTTTTCTCCATGTCCCGAGCCCAGCAGGCCCTAACTCATGCTGCTGGTACTGAATGTATCAGGAACTGATCTGCATTGCAGAGGACACTGTGGAGATGTGCAGGCCCACACAGCTGTGCATGGGGCCAGAAGCACATGTCCAACATTGAGACTAGTCCTATGTTCCATGAGTGGTCAGTAGTTGCAGAGTGACAGGGAATAGGCAAAGCTGGAAAGCTGAATGGAGCCAAGCGTCACTTCTAGTTTGTCATAAAGAAGCAAGCCCCCTCTGCAAGCGTGCAGGGATTTGCAAAGAGCCCCCTTTCACCAGAGCTCCCCCTAGAATTCTCTTCATGGGGAATCTCTTCATTTCTGTGCTTTCGAACAGGAATAATCCACCTTTCCTTTCCCACAGCCATTCAAAGCAGCAGAAACAAACAGCAATGTCTGTCACCAACAGAGAATAACCCTTCTCACAACAACTCCAGATAAGACTAAAACCTAACCTTATTACCAACGCTCTCCAGCCTGCCTCTTGCCCCCAAATGGCTCACCTCTATTTTAGAGTATGTTTGAATTCCTGCTAATGGTTTGTGACTGCATCACTTTGTAAAGGCCAGACCTTTAACAAAATGCATGGTTTCCCTGATAGGATGTGTTTGGCTCACCTTTGTGTGAGCACAACTGGGTGTTGAGGAATGCCTCTAGCAAGGAGAATGTGAGCAGGGACAGCTTTGATTTACTTTCTGCCTCTGTGTGAAGGGGGACATAAGGTCACTAACAGCAAAATCACAGCACAGGTTGAACAAGATGATGGGTTGATTCCCAGGTTCACGCAGGTCACCTGTGACAGCAGGGAAAGCCCTTTAGCTTGTCCCAGAGGTCCTTGATTTCTGGTGCCAAAGGCTCTTGGGCAATTTGTTACATCTCATAGTTGGCTGTTAGTGGTAGAACAATATGGGAAAAAACATCATGCTACCTATCCTGGCCAGCTGAGAAATTTCAAATTCAAAGCAATAATCAAGGGGAAAAATATGAGGAAGAGAAGATATACTGTATGTCCTCTTATTTTGATCCTGATTTTTGTTCAGAACCTGCTCATAGACAGGATTCAGCACAACCCTGACTGAGCCAAACTGTCTGATTTGCTGTAAACAGGTTTCAGCCCTGTTCCTCTGATTTGTTAAAAGAAAGTTGTTCTAGAGCTAAGTCTCCCCAGCTTAGACCTTGTGTGATGAGATCAGTGTACCAACAGTTTTGGTAGCAAAAAGAAATGAAAGGTAGAAAAAGAGGCCCCGCTGCCTACAGCCAGTGAGATGTCAGCTTGTGAAAACAATGGGAAAAATTTTAGAGTCCTACAGAACTGGGCTGGTTGCTCTTATATCAGCAGGCTGGATCCTTCGGCAGCCTGCTGGTTTTTCACCTCTTTAATTCAGGCCAGCTAGCTGTTTTCCCTGGCAGAAGAAATAAGAGTTTGGCTGTATGGCATAAGTAAGATTTTCCATTTCTGTTCATTTTCAACACTCCAGCTGGGCACAGTTTCTACATTCTTGACTTTGCCAGAGACTCTGTTAGTTATAGGTGTTGGAATACCAATACCAGAGAGTGGGGCTCCCCACGCCAGGCACTGTGCATGCCCTAAAGTGAAAGCTGACTCCAATTCCCCCAGGCTATCCTCACCCTATTCTAAGTAAGGCATCATCTGTTGGTATTTAAGTCCAAGGAGCCAGAATGGCTCTTTTGAGCACCCAGGTCATATTTAGATGTAATTCTAAAACACCCATCTGACTCCCTGAGTTTTCACTCCTTGCTCATTGAGTATCCATCCCATAAATGAGCATGTCCATTTGCCAAAAACAACCCTTTCATTCTGAAACCACTTTTTCCTCCTTAGACTCTGCTCAGTGCCACCAAGAGGCATGATCTCAAACCTTTGGATGTGAACATGGCATCTCTGCATTGAGAGAAGGATGAAATACAGTATGAAGTAGCCTAAATTTAACATATATTGGCTTCCCAGTTAACACTGTACCTGGATTTACACCAGACTGAACTTACAAATCGTGTAGACATCACTCACAGGAGGCAAGGCCAATGCTTTAAAATAACCTCAAAGTTACTGGCAGAATGAAGCCTATTTCTCCAACAAAAATGACTTTGCTAAACACGCTTTGTGTTACATGAATTCGGAGACCATGCATGAAAGTCACAGAGGCCTCTCTCAAGTTTAGACTCCATGAAATGCATTTCTCTTCCTCCTTTGGCTTCAGTATGTAGTTTCCCTTGTGACCTGGCTGGAAAACGTGTGGTTGCTGGAGATGCTGTTGGATTTCCTGGTGAACGCAAGTCGTTTTTTCTTCTTCCTCCATGGCAGGCACACGAGTGTGAGCGTAGAAAGGAAGATCTGTCGGAAATTTGCGGATACCAGGTTGTATAGGATGGGGTTGATTGCTGAACTGACGTAGAACAGGACATTTGTCAGCATGTAGAAGTAGTGGTAGAAGTTGAAAAGGAAACTGGAAGAACAGATGAAAGAGAATTCTAAGAAGAGTGTGGAGAACTGGAATAATTCAAAGTCACAAGTGTGTAGAAAACATGAGCTTTTCTTGTTGCTAACTTTTCTCTGTTAGGGACATGATCTTGCCAGTGGAAGCCAGTGCAGGTGCCTTCTGGTTTCAGCTGAGACTGGGCAAGTGTAGGTCAAATACCTTTACAGAGGTCTTGCCCCAGTCTCTGCCAGTTAGAAACTCATTTATGACCTGGGACTGGGTGGGATATTTGCCTCGTGTTCATTTTTAATTTGAAAATAGACATGCTTGAAATTGAGAAACCAGATGGAAATTTGCTTTTGTGTAATGCATATACATTAGTCTGACTTTTCTGGCTGCAGTTCTGGTATACAGAGCCTGCAGAAGAGCCAAGATCTTGTAACAGATGCAGATATCTTCTCCCCTGGGCAGTGAGAGCTGCATCAAGTCATTCAGTGGGTCCCTGGGTTGGGATTTGCCTGTACTCTGGGATGGCATTCTCAACTCTGGGGGCAAGCTGGTAATAGTATGCTTTTGGAACATATCCTCGCCATCATAAGATGATGTTTTCATCTAGGATGTTTAGCTTTATTTTTTTTTCTTTCTGAAATATCTTTCCTTGGGAAAACTGAGATCATCATCTCTGTGCTGGTAAAGGGTTTATAAACAACACAGATCTCATTTTCAGGAAGATGTTCCCCAGGTTCATTTATCTCAGTGGAAACCGCAGACCTTTTTGTTAGTCTGAGCACTGTCTAACGAAAGATAAATAGACGAGTGCTGGAGTACATCACTAGCTCCCCATGGCCCCCTCAGCAGTGCCAAGTATGGTGTGGCCCATCCAGCTCTTACAAGCCGAGTTTCTCAATGTAGCTGTGAAAAATTAACTTAGCAAAGATTTCTTCAGGAGCAGACACTTGCATTTATAGACGATTTTGTTGAGCTGCTGCAAGCTCTTGATTAGCTTCCATACAGATTGTTCACCATTCATAATATGCCTGTAAATTCAACATTTTCCTAAACTCACTCACAGCTTTTAAAAGAAGAAGAAAAAAAGTGAATGCAACCAGAATGCATAAATTCATGCTAACTGCTAGCAGAATTCTCTACGTCTTTGACTCAAAGCAAAACCAGCCACTATACAATTGATTGCTGCTTTAAGTGCTTTACGTATAGGAAAGCAAATAAGAAACAACAGTTTGCCCCAGTGTGTGCCTAGAGCTCTGTTTTCATGATCAAAGATTTTGGCTTTTACTATGGATGTATGTATATTTCCATTCAGCAAACTGCTGTATGATAAATTACTATTGTATATGCTTGGAGTTTATGAAATTTTAATGTCTCATTGTTGCTCTGCCTTTTGGTATCATAGATTTTTTTCTTTTCCTGTTCATTGCAGTAAGCAGAGCCAGACCCCGAGAGAACAGGGGCATAATGCTGTGGGAGGAGAGAGATCTTACAGTGAGAACCTCTTATGTTATCTCTCTCTCTCAGGTTACCTGGGTTTAGATCCCTAGGCAGTGTTAACGCTATGCATATTTAAAATGAATAATCAGCTCTGTATCTGCCTTGCCAAGGAACTGGGCCTGACGCAGCAGAGGAGCTGCAAGTAGCTGTTTGTGTGCCCTTGCCCATCTATGAACACCAGAGGTGTGCTCAGTGTAGGTGTGCAACTGCCTGTATTTATGTATGTATCCCTACACTGTCTGTGAGCCTGGATATTTTCTGATCAGTGAAAACTGGTGTTTAATTTTGTTGCACTTCCTGTAAAACGCAGTGAATGTCCTATCCCAGATTCTGAGCATCCCAGTTATTTTCCCATCTGTGAAATCTCTCCTGTCACTAAGGAAATGAGGCACTGTGCAACTAAATTGGGTGTTGACAGGAGCTGCTCCATCTTAGGGCTGGAGATCGATATCTCCACCATAGAGACAGTTATCCCCTTTGGATGCATAAACCCTTCTGCCAAATGTCGTTTCATCAAGGGCTGTCAGAGGTGAATATCCACTGCCGTTGTCACTGGGGATTGTTCTGTGTTCATAGCCACAGAAAGAAGGGCTGCTGATGCATTCTGGTTCAAATTAATGCTTCCTTCAGCCGTATCTGGGAGAGTTAGATGTCAAAGCAACAACTCTTAATTTGGCTGATAATCATGGCAAGAAATCCGGAAGGAAAAACAACACAACAATTAGGAGGTGGAGGCTTTGCCCTCCTTTTCTCTCCAGTCTCCGCCCCTATCCCCAGTCTACTGGTGCCCAGAGCTGATCTCCAGCCTGGCCCCACACCCCAACCCAGCATAGGGAGATTTGCTCCTCAGATCACAACTCACTCTGTCCAGTGGTTGGAGGGGACGTAGCAGAACATGAGGCGCCGTATGTGATAAGGGAGCCAGCAGACCACGAAAGCAATCACCACTGCACCTGCAAGGCATGAAAGAAGCCCATTACTTTTTGTGAGAAGTTCTTCCTCGAGGGTGAAAAGGGACCTGTCTGTGTGGGTGTTTATCGCTGTAAACTTCTTTCTTAAAGCCCCACTTTGTTCACATCTTGCTGCTGTGGAAGATATTAATAACCCTGAGGGACAAACAGCCTGAAAATACCTATAAAAACAAGTATAACAGAAATAATAGAAAAAATAGCTATAAGCTGGGGACAGAGAGATTATGAACAAAAGAAGACATAACAGTGATAAGAGACTGCTGATGCCTGGATCAGATGGAGGCCAAATGAAATCAGACTGTATTTGCACCTATCCTTGCATTTTATGCCGTTATGGCACTGGGAGATTTGTTAACAATACCCACACAGGCAGTTAGTGTGTGTTTTTCATCCAGGTAGACACAGTAATATCATTAGTTTGCTACGTGGAGCCACTGGCCACAGTCCCCACAGTGCTGGGGATCATTAAATGGCCTCAGGAGCTGCTTTCTGGTGGCAGAGCTTGTCCTTTTATTCTACATTTCTGCAATACCTGAGACAGTGATTACAAGATGCTTGGGTCTGGACATTATTGTAATAAAAATTGTAAGCTAAAAAGAGGAGATGATGTATATCTTTTTCCTTTCAAGATTCTAGCCAAGGAATGTCAAACAATGAAAAACAGAATGTTACAACTCTGAAGCATAAAAGCTCTGCTGGTGCTGAGCAATCATCAATCGAAATTAAAAAGCAGATATATCAGGCAATCAAGAGAAAGATTTGTTTCCTTTTGCAATATGTATTTCAACCTCTGTATGAAATGACAACGTTCTGGCAGAATCCCAGCAGGAAATAAAGAAATCTCAGTTAAAACATAACATAATAAAAGCCAAGAAGAAAATCAAGACTAAATAAAATAATTATGTTAATTTTTTTATTCCAAATTTGCTCTACAGACAGTAAGGGCCTCATCACTCTTGTCCTTTATGTGACCTGTAAGGACTAGGAAGTAGCAATGCTCTCTCGCCGAGCTACGTACCACCAGTGCAATGCGAATTTGGAGGCTGCTTTTCCTTCTGCTTTCTGATTGAAAATATTTAGGCAGCCATGTCCCCAACTCATCAGCTCTCATCCCACAGAGTGGGAGGAGAGGTGCAGATGATGAGCATCTCTCGAAAAACACAGCCCATAGCAGCTGCACCTACCCATCACTGTTATGCAGCACAGAGGCAAAGTGGAGGCTCTGGTGAATGGATCCCTTCAATGGGGCAAGAAATTCAATAATTCCTGGTGTCCAGATCCATACTCACACTTTATTTCAACCGCATGGGTTCTCATTTATTATACACATCACTAACAATGGAGATGGCTAAGTTATTTACAATCAGCCTGTGTGATGTATGAAAGCAGGAACCCTGCAAAAGTCATTTATTCAGTAAAATTTTAAACATCTGAAAGAATATGTTTTGGAAAGCAGGCAAGAGGGGCTGGTTTTATTCTCTCGTCTAACTGAATTCATTATTTCATTCTGAGTATTTTTTGGCTGCTATATGGTCATTGTGATTGCAGATATAATTTGTCACTATAGGGTCTGCAGCTCTTCAGCAGTCTAAAAGACACCACCAAGTGGATGAATTTGACCTGCATCTCATCCAGATAGTTTGTAGAAACCTAGATGCGCTGACAGGCCCCAGGTGTTGCCTCCGCCTGCAGCTCTTCAGGCATTGCAGGGCCTGGGTTCTTTCTTTTGCCAACCTTAATGGTCCTGCACATCTACCCATTAAATCTCCCAACATGTTAATTGAAAGTGTTTTCCTTCTTGTAAAGGAGCTCTGCTTCTGTGGCTCTGAGAGTGCAATGCCAGATAGCACAGAGGCAGGGGCCTATATCAACAAAAACACATGCTGAGAGAAATAACCACTTGACCTCAGCAAACAGATAGTCAATTAAATAGTCTGTGGTAATTCTGTAATATCCCAAGCAATCATTCTGCAATTAGAACTGTATTAAACACATGGCTAAGTGCAATGGAGGCACTTTAGGGGCTGATTTTGAAATCCTGGCTGGGCAGCGTGCTGTGAGGCTCTGTGCAGCGCAGGTGAGGAGGTCCTGACCTGTGTTTGTCACTCTTAACCCTGCTGTATCAAGGGCAATGTTGCTGCCAAAATGATTATTTATTACTCTTATAGGCTCCTAAAGCCTATTCTCCATCATCTGGTACTTCACATGGATTGGATTTCTTTGGTGTTGTAAGATGGGGCAGAACAGCCTGGTGGAGCCGAGCACCACCTGGGAAAGGATTCAAAACAAGGCACAGTGGGTCTTCGTTTACCCTCTAAATCAAACTCGTAATTTAAAAGTGCAAACTGGAATTAGTGCATCCTGTGATTTTCTGTTTTGTCTTGTGGCTCAATTCCCTGCCTGTTGGAACAGCATCCCAAGGAGGAAGGGCAGGAGGAGCGAGCCCATATCATACAGGAGGTCCGCAGAGGGAAACAAAAATCTTGAGTGACGTCTTCTTCATTGTGCAAGAGAAGATATAGACTGTGTCAGTCTTGATTTTCAGACTAAACTGGATGTGGAAGTAAGCCAGGAAGCTAAATTTTATTAGATTGCACTGAGTATTTTATTCACCATGAGTATATCCTGTGGTTGTGGCTGGGAGGTGGCCATTTTCCAGGGCCAATGTCTCAAAAATCTGGCAATGTGCGTGTAGTACATTACCTGTACATGGGCTCTGGCAGTGCCTGCTGGACAGACAGAAGAGAGATGCTGCTCAGAGAAGCTCAAATCCAGCCTTCCTCAATAGCTTTGTTCAGTCAATTTTGGCCAATTTATTTCTTTTTCTTTGTGTTTCAAAGGGAGCTGAAAAACAGACAGCATGTCATAAGTTTGGAGCAAAGACAGAAGCTGTCTGGGTCTGGGCAGACTGAGCAGAACAAAGCCTCTCTTCCTTTTCTGAGTTTCAGCATATCAACAGCTGTTCATCTCCAATGCTGCTCAAGGAGTGCACGCTCCGACCTGTATTGAATAAAGTATAAAGCAAGGTAATGGGGCTCATTAATTTGCATTGATGTTGACTTCTAGAGAAGCAGTCCCTGCGTATTCAAAGCCCTGGGGGTTTTATATGCTTATTTAGCTGATGTCATTACAAGCGAATCTATCACAATGGGGAACAAGTGTTACCGTGTGGTTTGATATGAGAGATGGAGAAAGTTGGGCCAAGTGTAGATGCAGCTCGCAGTGCCTGGCTAAACCTCGAGGTGCTGTTTATGCAAAATGATGCAGTACCTGACAGGTTGTCGGCAATATTTACACCAGCAGGCCCCAAACTAGGGGTTGTGGCACTTACAATGTGAGTAGGAGCCTAGTAAAACTAAAACTGCTTGTGCTGGTATTTGAGTCACAAGGTTGTAGAACAAAGCATTTCCATAAAAGTCAATAACTACCAGCAGAGAGCGGAGACCACCAGTATGCACCAGTAGTGCCCAGGAGAGTGAAACAAGGAGAAACTGGGAACTGAAGGAGCCCAGGAAGCCCACAGCTCCTTCAGAAACTGCTGAAGACACATAGACTTTGCTGGCTGCAATCCTCCTGTTCTCTTGTACATGTTACAAAACAGTGTAATCATTAGTTTTGACTCCTTAATTTACATTCTTTGAAGCCAGAGATCTGCTTTTATTTTCCTGCATTATTTGCAGACAGCAGAGTGAATAGAAAAACCTTTTCAGCACAGAAAAACCCCCAAAGTATTGTACTCTGACTATATTCTCCAGACTTGATTTTCAGAGGATTCAGCTGACAGATTTGAAAATGAATGTGAATTCCTGGCTTCGCTCACACAGGGCAATGTGATTAAAACATCCACTGGCACCAGTGAGACCTGGTTTCATCCAAAAGGAGCAAGGCAGAATACGAAGGTTAAAAGCCAACCAAAGAATGGGGCTCAGCAAGGAGCACATTCCTGCCAACACTGCAAACCAGGGACTCTTCTCAAGTCCTCTTCTAAGATAATTAGTCATAGATGTTGCTAGATTCAGTCTAAGCTTCATTCGTGTTGTTCCCCCCAAGGATGTCAGGGTGTTAGTAGGAGAAGGAAGAAGAAAAAAGAAATTTTCCCCTTGGAAGGATAGATGAGGGCTCTAGTCTTCTCCTCACCCCATTCAGTACACTTTCCAGTCACTACAATCAACTATAACTCAAGATGACATCCTTTTCAGCCCCCTTCTTCATTCTCCTCTTGTTTTGAGTCTTACATATCTTTTATTCGTCCCTGAGCTGTTTCTGCTTGCTGGGGGATCCTGGCACTGTATTTGCTGCATGCTTCTGAAGTCACAGAGGTCTGGTCAGATTTCATGTCTAAAAAATGCATCAGTTAGCTTTTTAAACATTCATACAAGGCAGGACCTAATACCTGGAAAATCTGCTTGCCCAGCTTGGCCAGCCCTAGGGTTGTATTCAGAGATGCAGCAGCTGGAGCCTGAATTCCCATAGCCCTAGGAGCCTGAATCCCTGCAGCCGTGCCCAGCAGCCACAGAACTGGCACACAGATCTTCCTCTCCCAACAGGCACAGCTGCGCTGCATTTCTGCTCCTCAGAGGCTGTTTACAGAGTGCTCTGTACAACTCCCTTTATGTCACTTGGCAGGCTGCAAAGTAAACCTACACGTACAAACACCTCCAAGAAACATATACAGCTATTATGTGGCTCATTTATCCTCCTGCATTTTAGTGTGACACTTCAGCTGTTAATCACAACTTCTATCCACGCTTAACTTGCTGAACTCCACTTGCAGCAGCTCAGATTTTTGTTAGGGTTACACACTGTCATGAGCTTAGTTCCTTTCTTGCAAGCAAAGTGATTCATGGATAAATCTGATTTCCATATAGAACAGACTTTCAGACTGCGGTTCTTCTGTAGACCTTTGCGGCTGCAAAGCATTTGCTATTTGTTACTCTTTGTGGGATAGTTATACTACATCTCATAGCATTATTCTCCTCAAATTGGTAGCTCAAACTTGCAACATCTGAAAAGAGAAATGGACAAACTCTTCAGCACATTTTTCTGGAGGGGAATTATTCACACACAAAGTAATGAAACACGTAGGATGCACGGATGCTTCATTAATACTTGGCATTTGCCTGGCATTGCTTGAAGAAATGTAGAATCCAGAATCATAACTTTAACATTCTCAAACTTCCAGTTAAAAAATATGGTGTGACTTCATTTCCTAAAAACTATCATACTGAGGCATCAACCAGCCAACTGTGGGAGGCTGAAGGATATTCTTTTAATTCTTTAAACCTCTCTAAATGCTTTATAATTGCTTCAGTTAAGCAGCTTCTGTAACAGAGCAAATGCTACCTGGGAGTATTCATGCCTTAATGAGCTTAGCCAGCGTCCACCCAGGGATGCCTGCACTCAATGCCCATCAGTTTGCCTTGGCGTTGTTGTCATTATTTGGCTGTGCCCTTCAGTAACTCCTTCCCATTTGCTGGACATGGCAGTTGTGGAGGCAGTGAGGGCAGCTCCAAGAACAGGCATTCCTCTCTGCAGTTGCTGGATGGGCTGCAGGCTGGTGCTTTGATGGAGACAATTAGTCCGTGTCACAGAACTGTCCCCTTTCAAGAAGAAATGCTGGCCAAAAAGCGCTTCCAGACTGAGCCAAGCTCAAATATGCCCCTAGAAAGACTTATATTGGATGTGGTATGTAATAGTCTGAGCAGCATGTGTGAGGTTTCATCTGCTGAAAGCTGCTTATTATGAAGGGTGTATATCTGCATGTGTTTTTGAGAACTAGTGTGTAGTTCAGATTTATTTAGGTAGCTTTCTTCCTTATCAAATGGTTGATGTGTCAGGATACATAACCAGCGGATTCACCCTTCTGTGCAGCACCACGTAATGCCTGAGGGACTCGGCTGAACAGCACTGCTACAGTGCAACCAAAGAATAAAGGAGTTCTCACAAAGGAGTTGGAAAGCCACCAGTTCCTGGAGCTCTCGGGATGTGGATCCTCACACCCACAGAAGGCTGACAGCAGAGAGGGAATTACAATCAGAAATCACACGCTTAATGAATTAATGAACTGGCTCACAGGAAGCAGGGCTGACAAGTTCCTTGATCCTGATCTCCCTAATTGTTTTGTACATGACCAGAGTCAAACAGAGCCAAGAAAACACATACAAGCTAGCGAAGAGGAGGAAAGTAATACTGTGGACATTTGAATGAAGCTGCTGGCCTGACAATTTTAGCTCCTATTTTAATGTAAATAAGTACAAACTCAGTAGATATGGAAGGAGGAAGGAAAGTGTTTGCTACTCTGATCTCATCAGACTCTGCACACCGTGAACTGAAAAAACTTGTTTTCTAAACACTGGTTGTATGTATTCTGAAACATATCACCCTTAAAACATAACCAAGTTTTCTGTACATCAGGCCAAAGTTTACCTTTGGAAATGGAAAATACTTTAATCCTCATAAAGTCTAATTTCATGCCAACAGCTTTATTAGTGTGGACAAGGGCCATTATTTCTTTTCCCACTGTCCTCAATAAACTCATCAGTCCGGGTAGATGATTTTGGCTGCCATGGAGCCCGGCACAAACCGTATGCACTGTTGTAGAAGGAAGGACTGCCATCAGTATCCAGGAGTTAACCTGGACTCATTGGTGAGGGATGCTCTTCCACTGTAGAGAGTGGGATTTTTGGTGGGTTCTCTAGGGCCAGGATTTCCTTCCCTATGGAAAAGGTGGCCTTGGCTAAAACACTGCAGCCACCAAGAGCCTTGCCATAAAAAGCAGCAGCTGGAAGGCTTTCAGCTAACCAGCTCTCACCATCTCATGTGCATGAGGGCCCTCACAGTGCAAAACCAGAACTGGCATATTTTAATAGATTTTTTTAGGGTGCTGTTTTTGAACTGCTGTCAGTTCAAGCTACCAGATTCTTTGTTTTTTCTTCAGATTGCTTAATTAAGGCATCCGGAATTTCATAGCCCCACTCGGTTCCTGGGTACTGGATCTTTTATTTAACCTTTGTCTGAACCAAAGCTCTGAGAAAAAAAAAAACACAAAAAAGGAAGGAAATAAAGCCAGATATTTAAGGCCTAAGTTGCTGCTGATGGAATCATTAAAATGCTGAGCCAGTTTTGCTTTTGAACTCATTCAAAAGCTCTTCCTCAGAGAGCCTGTGTGTGAGAGCAGGTCTGTTCTTTAGCTTTACATATTGGCAAGCAAAGGCAAAAGAAAAGGATTATTTGTTACCACTCTAATTGTGGTTGTTCAGAAGAAGAATAAAATATTGAATCCTTTTCTGTCTTCGTCCAGGGAGATCACAATTCTACCTCATTTCTCTGATGTTAATTCTCATCCATCAGTTTATAAACTGCCATTTGTGCTCACAGCTATAAATGCTGTCTGAGACACTGCAGTAATTATGAGTACAAAGGTGAACCCTTTATTGCATGTGAAATATGGATAGAGGCATTTTCAATAACTGGGCTTAGGAATTCATCCAAAATATGTTTGCAGCTGCTTTGAGGCCTGCAAAATTTAATAAAAATCCTCTGGGAAGCTTTTTTTTTTTTTATAAAAAAAAATTATATTGCATTCTAATACTCTAATACTCTAATTTGGCTTGGGATGGAATGCAGTGTCTTCGCTGCGATATCGTGAATAGCTCGGGCAAAATTTGCAAAACACCACATGCAAAATCTGGCAGGGAGAAGACAAAATGCAACTGAAAGGGGTGCAGACGTGTCCCTTGGGAGCCCTGCTGAGGTGACAGTGGGACTTTGGCCCCCAGAAAAGCATATAAATGAGACTCACCTTCCCCCAGAGCTGTGCACTTGACTTTGGGAGATGCAGAGGCCTCTCCCAGCAGAGCCAGCAGTCAGTAGGGCTTCATATTCAGCCCTGTTTGATATTATCTTCAGAGTAGTGTGTTTATATAGAGCTCCATATGTTGGTTTGGGAGGTTTGGGGGAAAGGTAATGCATCATCTGCTGCTGTAATAAGCAGAGCACCAGGGAAGACTGGCCTGACCCTGGCTGTGTGCAGCACAGGAACAAGGAATGCTCTCTCTGCAGATGATACAGCGGTCGCCCATCACTGCCTCACTGACTTGCTTCAGGCTTGGATTGTGTGGAAAATGTTTTGCTTTCTCATCAACAGAAATAGCATTTTAACATTGCTCCATAATTGAAATTGAGAGTCAAAGTTTTGAAAAGGAAAAACAGCCTGATTTTTTGATTAAGATTTTTTTTTTTTTTAAATCTCAGCTACTCGATTTTTTTTTTCTGTCAAAAAAAGGAAAATTGAAATCTGAATCAAAGCTGTGACCATCTGCAACAAACTCATTTCTATGTGTGTGCCATCAGGGGGAAACCAATTTTCCACACCCCTCTGGCAGAGATCACCAGAGCAGCCCCTACTTTTGCCTGCAGAGGAGGAGGAGGAGACCAATGCCTTGCTTCCAGGAGCTGGAGGGGATCTGCATGCCTATGTGGCCATGAGCAGCGTGCCCACAAGTGACCTGCGCAAGGTGCCCACTCAGGATGATTTGTTCAAACCCAATCCCACAAAATACCTTTGGTTCTAAAACAACATCAGTTCCCACACCACACGCAGAGCCCAAAGCCAGCACCAGCTGGAAGAGAGGTGTTTAGGCTGGAGGTGGCCATGGATAGGAAAAGGAAGAGCTTTATATTAACATGTCCTTTCTGACTAAGAGAATATATTTTTTTTCCGTAAATTTGGAATTTTCATGTCTCAAATTCTCCTCCATTGAGAACAATTAATTAAATAATGCTTAAATCCCTCTCTAGCTTCCTTCCTCTATAATGAATTTTTTTTATCCTTTAAGGGAAGATTAAGACAAAGTGTCTCTGGGAGAAAAAGAAAATTAAAGATAAAATTCCCTAAGAAACTCTTGTCTCAGAAAGAAAAAGAAGAATGAAAAAGACCAGGAGAAGAAATAAACTCACTTTCCAAAATGTGGGGCTTTGAGTTGATAACTGGACAATAATGGCAAATTTCAAAGCATTTCCCAGGGGTAATCTGGATTTTTTTAAATGTTACTCTTCATTTCAGATGTCTTGAATGAAAGCATTCACCAGTTTCAACCTAGCCCTTCAAATCATAGACACTCATAGACCTCCATAGACACTTCTAACTGGTTCAGTGTCAAAACACTGCTACTTACGCAGGACCCTGACACCATGTTTCAGGGCTTGCACACGGCCGGGCTCCATGGACATGCTGAGCATCGTCTGCTGCCCACCGATGGTGCAGACCTGGTTTTCCTGGGCAGCTTGCTTGAACATGATCATGAGCTGGTTGGCAATGATGGTGTTGAGCACAGAAATGACGACCATGGGAAACACGAAGGAGATGAACGTGTTGACCTGTGGAGGAGAAACAAGGCACGGTTAAGGCAGGGGAATGGTCAGCAAGGCAGGAGATTGTGATTCATTTCTCACAGCAAGAGTAGCAGCCTGCAGTGGAAATATTTTCCCTTCTCTTGCACTTTGCCTTTGGTTTTGAAGGCTTATTGCACAGAGAGAAAGCTCAGACACCACTGTCATGTGCTCATTTAGTGGTGTCAACACTCAAAAAAGGCAAATTCACTCACACCCAATTACGATGTCTTTCCCTTTTCAGGGCAGCTCATTTCCAGAAGTGTCATGACCAAAAGATATCATTATCTTTTTATCTTGCCAGTGGCAGGATGCTTTGTAGCTTTCATTGTACGGAGCACAACTCCTAAATAACAGTATGTTATTGTATTTTTTCTTTATTATGAGCTCTACTCGGGATTTTTCAGCTCTGGCCTTCCCTTGTAGATTTAATGACAGCTTTTTGTTAGCCAGTAATCAAATTGTCCAATAAACCTTGTGCCTTAAAGGATTAAAATTGATCGGAATAAACAAGTGGAAGTTATAATGGTTTTAGTACAAATTATTTGATTACTACAGTTTTGATAAAATTAAATGAAGGATCAAATTAAGCAGTGATTGAATCAAGTGGAAGTCACTGTTCGTGTCAACTAAAAGCAGAAAGGCTT
>JAOWBP010004554.1:5182960-5196013 GCA_028571105.1 Tragopan temminckii | reverse complement strand
GTAAAGTGACATGCATTCTCTCTTTGGATCCAGGGACACAACAAGAGAATGACCAGTCATTGTGGAACAGAACATGAAAAATAATCAACATGTAAGATTTTCAAGCCTGTGTGAGGTCCTGCACTGATGAACTGTAACAGGAATGCAGAGCAGCTAATGATCTTGAGAAGTGAACTTAATCACACACTCTGCAGGAGTTAATCAGATACAGAACAGATGGAAATAAATTGCATACTGACAAAAAATCCATCATATCTCCATGGCAAAAACATTCCTCCAGCTTTCCCATTCATAAATCTCCCTCCATGGAGAAATCACTTGTTCATAAAGAACAACATCTGATGCAGAACAACTTAAAAGTGTCTCTTGCTTATGATGGGGTGGCAAAGATGTCACAACACTGAGGAACGGTGGCATTCCTGAGCTTGACTGGATACCTGATAAGATCATTTAACCTCATTTCTATGCATTGTTATAATCCTGTGACCTAAAGTATTTTCAGACTTATCATAAGTAATAGCTGGAAGGTATGATTCACACATAAGTGTTTGATATAAGGCTTATTATTCCTAATTGTACACAAGGGTAATATCCAAGTATGAAAGCCCCTGGGGACCTCAGAGCTCCTCATTACCTTGCTAAATGTCAGAAAATCTGCACTATAAACATTCATAAGAGAAAATTTCCTCCTCTCCTAATCTTTAGGACACCACTCTCAAATCTGAATGGCTCTTATGGTTCTGGCTCCCAGTGGTAGAGAAAAGCTGTGAAATTCAGGAAATCCTGAAAATAACACTCTGGAGAGCTGGGCATATGGGAAGGTTTTAAGGTTTGCTGAGTGTGATGCAGAATGCCTTACTGTACCATTTACCGCTCTGTAAAACTGAAAGACAGAAGAACATTTCTTCAGGAAAAAGAAAATATAAAACAATTGCCAAAAAAAAACGCAAACCCTCAACCAACCAAGAGCTCCCTACGGTGACACTTGATGAAGATGATGAAGATAAGTTTGGGGCCTCATTCAATCTAGAGATTACTGCCACTGACTTGAGGGATGTGTGGAAGGTAAGATGTCAAGGTTTTGGCCCAGCATGGCTGCTCCTCCCTCATCCTGCTGAGGAGGAAAGAAGTGAAAGGGCAGCACTGTCAGCCCTCTGTCATGCCATCATTAACCTGAAAGATTCAGATCTTCTCTTCCTCCTTCAGGCCTTCTTATTTTCCTGCCATTGCGTGCATTGAGCTGCTAGGTAAATTAATTAAATTTACTCAGTTTTCTTGCAACAATAATAAAGTCAATTTGTCTGCTGTCAGAACGCTTACTGGCCTCAGCTTTGCTTCTCAGATCTAGTTACCCATTACACAATTTAGGGCAATATTTTTGGTTGAACAAAAGCTCAGTGAATAATGTTCACGATTTTCCCTTTGAATGTGCAGGTCGCTGCTACTGCTTCCCTCTCACCCTCCTCACCAGCTATATCCTACTGAAGGGGAAGTAATACTTCAGCTTCAAATGACAGGTTGGAAATATGCTTTAAATAATTTACCAGTGCATTTGGATTTTGGTTCTCGCTATCTACTGGTATTTGGGTTCCTACTTGCTTTCGCCAAAGGGACATTGCCCTATAGCACCTATCACAATATATCTCTTTTCCTCCAGCCTTGCTGCTTGTCAGCCCTCTAAATATTTCAATAAATGCTCGTGTAGTGCCTCATGCTTCTGACATCTGAGTCATAGTAATCCAGATTTTGCCGTTATTTTCTGTCCATCTTCTTGCATAACTTTTCTACAGTACAGTGCACACCAGTGGTGCTCACGTGGTGGATGTTCATCCATGGGAAGTGCCTCCCCAGCATGGTGCTCCCTGTTGGGGGTGTCTAATGAAGTCCTTGTCAAAATCAAGAAAATCATCCTCTTTCTCATGCCATGAGTGCAAGCACTCAGTATATCCAATGCTCCTGCTCCTGCAGTGTAGGTTTTGCAGCTGGGACAGGAACAGGAACAGCTGCTGCAGACTTAATGAAGGTGCAGACTATGGCTATGTCTTGCTGGTGTATCGCCATGTAAATAAATCACAGCAGCTGTTTTTGCAAGCTTTGCTTCCCTAATGTCTGCTTGTTATTCTGTACCTCTTCAGTTCACGCTTGGGATAGTCATTGTAATAAATGAGACTATTATACTTGGATACTGTCTCACACAGAGCATGTCAAAAAATAATCAAACCATGGCGACAGTCAATTATCCCGCAACTTTTCTTGTTCTGTCATTTGGTAATATTGAGTCATTTCAGTCCTGATAATCAAAATGGATGGCTTTAGGCTCTGTGCATATTAAATCAATTAAAGGGACCAGGCCAGCTTGGGAATTTCTAGCCAGAGTTTTGGAAGTAAGCAAAAGGCAAGAGCATGGCAGCACATGTAAGAGGCAAAGATTTCTAGCTGCAAAATCAGTGAAGAGTTAAATCTAGTGGTGGTTTCTTTCTCTCTTCCCACACTCCCGTGGCAGATGGATTACACTAGGGAAACAGGTGGGGCTGTTCTGCTCCCACAGTGGCCACCAGCACGTGGTGTGATCACTGAACAGTGGGGTCTCGCTCTGTGCAGGAGGGGGGGGGAAATCTGCTGCTGGAGGCAAGGTAGGGAAGTGGGGATGCAACCCACAGTGAATGGATGCAGGCAAAGGTGAAACAAGCTAGGTGACAGGCAGGCACATGATCAGCGTGGAGAGCAATTAATAAATCATCTCCAGCCCCCAGATGATCCTAAAGATTTGAGGCAGAGGCTTTGCAATAAACCACGCCAACCACTACACCCTTCAGCCTGATGCATGAGGCACGCAGGCCACAGAGGGATTCAAAGGAGAGTTAATTTAGAATCAAATGGAAAGAACAAATCATTCTCCTCCTGAAACACATGGGACCTGAGACTGCTTTTACAGTTTCTGCCAGGTGAGATGAAGGTAGAAGGGGGTAAGAGATATTATAGATGTCTGAGAGACAAGTGAGGTCACGGCAAAGAATGCTTTGTCTGTTGATTTATGTTTCGTGAACGAAATTTCTGAAGCTGTTTGTAATATTTCATATGTGCTGAAAAGTCACATTTAAGATAGCTGGTAAAATAACAGCTTGTCTACTTAAAATAATTAGTAGTTGACAAATGGGTTGAATTTTAAATCCACGAGGAGCTTTGGTTAGCACTAATAAATGTTGATTAAGGTAGCAATTAAAATCTAACAATCTCTCTGGGGGTCTGAACTTTAGAAGTTTGGAACATTCCTCAGTTTACTAAGAAAATGTGGCAGTTCCTCCCCAAATTACAATATTAAGCTGTGGCAGCACAGATAATTTATCTTTATTTTTTCCAGTTTACACAAATTAATTGCAGACGGGGCACAAACCAACCCCTGATCCACACAAAACCAGACCTCGTTATAGAGATGGCATTTGGCAGTGTGGGTTTTTAGCATTATTGTAACGGCAGGACTTTGCCATGAGGTCTTTCCAGAAGGTTGGGTCTCTGCACTGAAGAAATTAAACCTTTTCTGGAGTAGGGTTAGGAAAAGGTGACTGGGAAAGGCTGTGATTTGAATCGTTACATCCAGCAAAGCACTGGTCTCTCTCTTGAGGGAGTTAATGCTGTTAACACCCTCTTGACGTCCCTATTTCCATGGCAGTCCTTCCCAGGAGGCAGTACTCACCCCCCTTCTCCTCAGGCTTTGAAGTGGGATGGAGAGATCTCCGTCTCTCCTTCAAGATGTGCTGCTGCCTTGGAAATGTGGTTGACCTCTCAAAACTAAACAAGGTCAAGAAGCACACAGAGTGTGTGCAGCTCTCCTGCATCTCCCTGCTGCTCCGAGAGACACAGCTATGCAGCTCTTAATCAGGGTGATTGGATGAGAAAAAGCGTGTACCAGGTAGTATTGTGAGGAAGACTAAATTATTTCCCTCTGCTGTGCTTGAACTGCACGACCAAGGCAAATCAAGCAGCACTTTTTTTTTCTTTTTTTTTCTTTTTTTCTTTCTTTTTTTTTTTTTTTCCTGTAGGCTTAATTCCCTGATTTGTGATCATGGGACTATTCAAGAAGCTCTCGGGGCTTTTATGATTTTAGACCTGAGAAAATTTCAGTCATTTCTCTGCAGTTTCTATTTTTGAAGGAGGAAAGTGCATTTGTATTTCACGGAACACCACTTTCTTGCTGGCCAAATACTTTTTTTTTCCCCATTCTTGCTATGGGTAAAGCATAACTAGAATACACAGCCAAATTTGTCTTCCTTTGCCACACACTGTGTCCTCCATTAATTACATCTCCTCCTCCAGATCACAAGCTGAATGCCAACAGAACAAGAATAGGAATACAGTGTGAATTGGGAGCAGCTTTGTCCTCCCGTGTTCCCAGCGTGAATAGGAATGCATTGGCAAGTCTGCCTTCCTCAGGCAGTCTGAATGACCAGATGTGTCATTTTGTTGTTATATTACAACGAGTTTTTGGTAGGTCTGTTCCTGCTAGTTTGGGAGCAGCTGAGATGAGGTGTCTTTCCTCCAGAGTACATACAGTGGCCTCTGTTGAGCTAACAGACCAGCATGGAATTTGTGCACAACGCAGTCACAGCATTCAAATCCAGGAGCTGCTCCTGGGGAAGCAGGGAACCAGGACCTTGCTTCCTTCACTCAGCGGGGCTGCTGGCCCTGCCTGCTTTCTTCCTACCCCAGCAGAGGAGACCTTGTCTGCATGCGGATCAGCAGCCTCCATCATTCTCTGATGACCTGCATGATTCGCAGGTTTCCTCTGTGTTTCCTCAGCCCAGCTTGTATGATCTGAACATGGCTGTTGGTTTTTTTTCTACAGCACTGTGTGTTCCTCAGCACATTTGCAGGGTCCATCCATTGCTAAAGATATTTGCAGCAAGAGAGAGATGGAGAGCTGAGGATGTGAAGCTGGAGGAGGAAGGAAAAGAAATCTGTCCAGAGAGAGAGAAAAATCCCATTCACTCTCTATCAATGTGTGTATCACCTTTCTTTTCTTTGCTCGGGTAAAGATTACATACAAATAGCTCAGATAAAGGCAGAAAGGAACAAAAAATGAAAGATAAGCAGAGATGTTCAGAACTATTTTTTTCAAGGGAACTTTGAGAACTGGGAACAATTGTGCATTTACAATTGAGTGAGCAGGTTGCATGACTGGAGGTTTGAGGTCACTCTCCATGAAGATGGACACAAGGGCTGACCTGGCCAGGAACTGGAGCCACAGCCAGACACAAGAGATCATTGGGGAGCATTGGCTCAGCGCTGCAAATGAAGGGATTTCATGGAAAAGAGCAGCTGCAAGAGGTTCCCAGGTGGACTTAGTCATCTTGGATGTCTCCACCCCAAGCCAATCCCTCCAGGGGCATTAAATCCAGCTGGGAGAGATGCTTGTGATGCAGTGAGGACATGGGACTACTGTAGCATCATTGCTTTAGGTCTTGAAATGCTGGAAATCATGAAATTCCCTAAGAAAAATGGGGTGATTATTCATGCACAGGCTTACAGGCTACTTTAAAAGGGCCTGCTTGATATTTCTATGGTAATACTGTGTGCTCTGCTGTTCCTACTGTAGAATTACATGCCTCATGCTGAGGAGGGGGGGGCCACATTTTGTAGGGGAGATGAAGCAAATGGAGGAGCTGTTGGAAGCCTGACAGCTCCATGGATCTCAGGGGATCTGCCACCTCAGAAACTGTGGAGGTAAGCGTGCATAGGGTAGAGAATGAAAGTACAGTATGGCTCGAGGGGAGCAAAGGAAGGTGGGAGCAGGGAGAGCAATTGCAAATCTAACATGTCTGGAGAGGAGAGCAGGTACAGGAGCTTTCCTTTTCCGGTTCCAGTGTCTCTGTTGACAAATTAAAATCCCCTGTACTGAGCAAGTCAGACCCCAGTGTGCCCCAGCTGGCTTCAGAGCTGCAGTTGCCAAGCCTCAGTGGGGATCTGCAAGGCCACCAGAACTCCAAATCCTCACAGCTCTTCAGGAAGTGATCCCAGAACAACACGTACCAAGAAGGTCATGGCGCTCTGCTGCAAACCACAGCAAAGCCAAGTCCCAGTTGCACATCCATTTCTCAGAACTGATTTTTTTTTTAATAGTATTTAAAGCGCAAAATGAACACGTGGAACTAAGTGCTACAGGATAAGACTGCAAATGAGACTAATAGGGCAAATGTCAGATTCGTTTCTGGTGCAGCTGCTGAGGAGTCATTGCTGCGTACAGACTTTATGTAACCTCTGCTTTGAGGCTTAATCCAGCTACCAGATGAGTGGTGGGAGGCAGATATTCTGCCAGTGGGTTGGTTTCTTTGCTGTTCTTAATTTCTTTGAACCTTATCCCAAAGCAGCTGGCTGTAGCCAGTGTTGGGGATTGGCTATAAGTCTGATGGATGAGGCCAGTGTGAGTTGCTGGGTCAGTTAACTCCTTGGGGGTCTGTGTGGGGCTCGGCTGCCTGTGAAGTTACAAACTGCTCTTCCTTAAATTCAGATTCTGATTGCAGGTTTAGAAAAAATCTCTGTTTTCCTGTGGCAGCTCAGCCTCCTGTATAGCATTTTGCAGCCTGCTAACAGTAGGGATGTTTTTCACATTTGCCTTTCTCAAAACCAAGAAGGTCCGTGGAGGGATGCAAAATATGCTGACCTAGAACTGGAGCAGAAACCAGCTCCTGGCACTCTGACTTCTTCAGTGCAGGAATCAGGAGTGGAATTCCTGCAGATGCCCAGCAGCTCCTGGTCCTGCTCAGAGAGTGTGGCTGTAGAAGATGACAGCAGCCACTTCCCCTGCTTGCAGGGACGCTACCATGGACACTGCTTGTGCTGGTCTTTCCTATGCATTAACTAAAATAATTTTCTTTTTAAATATAAGTAATTACTTGCAAATTTTACTGCATTTATTCCTAAGGTAAGTTTCTCAGACACGAGAAGACTCAGTCTCAAATAGAAACCTTTCTTCCTCAAACAGCTATGGAGGCAGAGCCTGTGCAGCAGAGGAGGTGATTTAGCTAGATGGAGTAATCACAGTGTCATGAATGCAACCAGGATTTCCCTGTTAATTATCTAACTGTTTAATTAAGGGGTGATTTTTTTTTTATTAAAATTAATTCTCATCTTTGTGAAGTACATGGCTTATGAAGGGGATAGCACAGAAGTGTTTATCACTGCTGCCCTAAGATGCTAATTTCCTTATGTTATGACTTGTAATCAAGATAAATTTTCTCTGACTTATCCACCAAAGGTAAGACTTTACACTGGTTTTGACATTTAAATTACCTTAAATTTGCAAGTCCAATATTGTCATAAATATTCATAGCCAACCATTGAGTGTTTAGTCCTTAATTTTTTTCTAATTTTTAATTCACTCCTTAGATACTGGTTTCAGAACAAGCACAGGGAAATGGAGCACCTGGCTCTACTGCCAGCAAGCAGGTTGATACACCACGTTTCTGTCTGATGCTGCTGTGCAACAGCCCACATGACAAAGATTTGATGGTGAAATCATCCTTTGACACTTTTCCTTATGTTTATTTGCAGAAAGCTACTTACACTCAATAGTTATTGGACAGTGCTGCCATAATCCTAGTGCGTGCCATGTGCATCACTGTAGGAGGTGACAAAAGGTCTGTGCCAGCTGCACTATGGACCATCCCCAGCTCACCCCCACCCCAAGGTCTCTGTGAGCCCCTCCTGCTGCTAATGGCCCATGGTGTAGCATCCCTCCCTTCCTGAATCAGCACTTTGCACCATAGGCCATGCCGACTCACGCAGGCTGACCTTTTAACAGGCAAGTCACATTCACACAGCTCTCTTGATGTGGAACCGAGGTGTCTGTTCTAGGTGAAATAAAAGAACAACCTCCTAGTCCAGGTTTGTGTTTGCTTGCTTGTTCAGTTCGCTGTGCTCTGCATCCAAAATCCTGCCTCAAAATGGATTATGGAAGCACTTCTAATATTATTTTTCTCTTTCAGCTGAAAAGAAACTGCATCTTCAAGTTTTGAGGGTGTGAGGAGGAGCATAAAAGATCAGAGATTTCAAAAATACTGAGGAATGTAATTATTTGATGGGACTGCATTCCCTGTACTCAGCACCTGGCACCAAATTCAACGTCAGGGCAATAGATTTAAGTCTTTCCAGGTTCACCCACCATGAAGGACCCTCCTGTTGGTCATGGTAAGGATGAGCACCAGAACATGTGAGGATCAATCTCCACAGCTCTGAGCTGTTTTGAGAGGCTTCGCTTGAGCAGCAGTGGATAAAGAAGATGCCAGAAATCTCATACTCTGTTCTCTCAAACAATTCATTGCAATATAGGAAGAGATGCTCCTGTGTCAAGCTGGTAGGAAAAAAAAAATAATGACAGCAGCCTTAAACCTCTTGATTTCTGATTCAGTAAAAACCGAGAGTCTTTTAAGTGACAAGTTCTCATAAATAATTCCATCTAATGGAAGACAGTTTGGTAATTGCGATACTTTCATTTATCCTTTAAGTGCAGAGAATTCTCATTAGCTCTCAGTATTCGGGTACTGAGATGAATTTTCATGGAGAGAATAGAGTAGCACATATAGTGCTGAATTGGTGAAAGGAACTTGAATTTATTCAGCATTTTATGGACAAAACCATTATGCTGTTCATTAAGCAAAACTGTCCATTCCCTTCTGGGTACAAGAAAGGTTTTATTATTCCTGTTTTTCAAGTTAATAAACTGAGGCAGAAAACAGTGAGATCTAATCGAAACCTCTTCTTCACAAGCATTTTCACAATGGATTTCTCTGTTTTGTAGCAAAGTTTATTTTAAAATAAAGCTTTAAATTGACCTGAGAAATCTGACTTCCCATTCTTCACTCTAGCTCCCATGTAATATTGCTTTGACTAAAGGCAATAAAAATATGCACAGGGGAGCTGAAATGCCAGACTAGCAGACTGAATACATGGATATTATAAATGAATAAAGCAGTATATAGACTTTGGGAAAAGAAGCATGCTGCTTCACCAAGGCAGGGAGAAATTGGCCTGCTAACAATGTCTGTTGTTTAAATGAATTCCTGGAAGCTTGGAAGAGTGACTCTTCTACTTGTCTCATGTTGTGCACTCTGAAACCAAGTTATGGGAATTACACATCTGTGTCCTTGATTGTTCCACTAGCACTGAAGGTGCTGATGGAGGAGCAGGGATGTTGGAGCAGAGCATGCAAGGATGAAGGCGGGTGCTTGTTGCACACCAAAGTCTGATCTCATGAAGTAACAAGCTGTAGTGTAACAGCCAAGCAAGGTTCAGCCAAGGGTATCGTGCAAAGAAACAAGGGTGAAAGCACATTGCCCTTCTGGTACTCTCCTGCTGTCTACATGGCTTCAAAAAAAGGTGTAACCAAAGATGTGAATGTCACATCCTTAACGTTTGATGCGCTTAGATGGAGCTGGCAAAGATAAAGCTCTGCAGGTAAAATTTGTGGCAATGGGAAACACTCCTATGAGTCATCCTTTCTGTTTGGCTTGTATCGAATTTCCAGCTCAGGGAAGCATTACTTGATTTTAAGACAGAAAGTAAACGTTTGCAAGACTCAACTCCCTGCTGGGAGTTGTTTACAATCAACATGTGAGTGATCGCCAGCAAGGAGGACAATTGCCAAAGCAGAGCCAGACCTCAGCCAGCCCAGGGAATTTGCTGAGCGTTACTTTATCACAGCTGCAAATGTTTTTCTTTGGAGATTTTTCAGGCACGCTGCTTCCTCCTTGCTTGCACAGAGCAGGCATTGCAGCTGGTCACCTGCTCAGCTCCCCACCAAGGCACATTGCTGCCTTCGGTCGCTGCCTTCCTTAATTATCTGCACCTCACTGTGTTGGCTGTTGGTTACCTTAATTTCTCTCTAATCAGCTCTATTTAATAGCATTTTTTTTGAATTTGTTTTTTATTTGTTGAATAGGAACTTTCCACCCCCAGTCCCAACTGCACTGCCACCTCTTTTCCTGTACTTACAGCCCTCATTCACCTGAACTTCTATTTCCTGCACTGCTTAATTTGGAAAAGCATAGCCCTAATGACAGCGTTATGCCACCCAAATGGTGTGTCAAAGCATTTCACAGGGGGGGGACCTGTCTGGAGCAGGTTGTGAAGCGTGCCAAGTTCTGCTCTGCTGCACAGCTGCAGGAATCACACTGATGGAAAAGGGGATTTCTGCTGTTTAATGGTGCAGAGTCCCTGCACAACCCTGGAACAACAACAACAAAAAAAGTAAAATGGGAGAGGTACCACCATTTGATTGCTATTTGGTTTATTCTCTTTAGAGCCTATTATAAAGCTTATTAAATACTCTCCCTGGTGTATGCCTGGCACAGGCAAGGGAAAACATCTGATCCTTAGCAGGCTAAAACATGGGCACGCTAGAGAGAGATACTTGAAACAAAATGCATCAGGAGAGAACGCCAGGAAGACAGCACCTAACTTCTAGGGGACAATTTACGCCTTTGTTTACTTATCTATTATGCATTAATTGAAATGCTTCAAAGAAGTGGAACCTGGCGCAGTGTCAGATGAAGCCAGCCCAGAAATGCTTTGACTCAGTACAGTGAGACTGTAAAAGCTGTGCAAAAAATATAACCAGAAAGATCTGGTTGTGTAATTTAAAAGCTTTGTGCATTAAAGGTATATTGCACACTGTTGTAAGGCAATGAATGGACCAAGAAAATGGGGAAATGGTGAACTGTGCCCCTGCTTTTAAACACAAATTCGTTTTCGGAAATGCTAACATATTTCTTCTCAACATCTTAAATAAAAAAACCATGCTGATCTTCTGTCTTATTTCAGAATTGTCCTGAGCTAAAAAAGAAGGTGGTTATAAGCAGAAAGGGAAACGAAGTGTTTCACCTCAACTCAAGCTCAGTGCCGTGAATAAAGGTTCACAGAGTGCTGTAGGTCAACCCCAAACTAACTGCTTTGTTTATCTCATCCCTGATAAATTCCTCGCCTCTTTTTTTTTCTCATTTTGGCCCAAACACATTTTTTCCTTTGGAAGTGAACTATTCCACTATGAAACCACAAACCCTGTTGCTCTATGGAGTGGAGAAGGAGGAGAAGACATGGCTCTGGCTACTGGGAGCAGACATATCTCTGCAGCCTTTGACCCCAGCTTTCCTATGATAAGTGCTAAGGAATGAGCAAGAGCAGTACTGAGGATTGGGCTGTGCTGCTGCAGCCCCAGGACACCAGAGCAGCGTCTGGGGAGCACTGGGATGGAGCTGTTCTACCCTCACCTCACCCCAGGGTGATTTCTGTATTCTGCAGTAATGCTCTGCTGGGTCATCTCAATGGAATTAGGCAGAGACATTTCCAGAAGCACATCTTTGCAAATGACAGCTGACTCCTTGGTAATGACAGATTTGGAGACAATTATGACAGGCAATTGTTTAATAAGAACTGGCATTTTTCACAAAAATAATTACATCAATGAAGCACGAGGACATTTCAGCTTAGGATCTCTGTTGTTCCGGCCAAGCCCTTCTTGCTGGTCGTCAGCCCCATCTGCACTACCCTGAGTAACTCATTCAGGACTGTTCATATTTGTGGCAGGCGTCGTTTGATGCACCACCAAAATCTAATCTATGAGATCAATCTGACATCCCCATAATCACAAATCCCCAAATCTCCACTTCAGGCAGAAAAATTCACATCAGACTTCAGAACAACACTGGACATCGCAGGTGGGTGTTGAAAGCCTTCATGGCCTTCTACATTGGCTTCCCTGCAGTTCTTCATGTCTTCTTTCTATGTGGTGTGCCACTGAGAGGCATCCACCTGTTCTTCTGCTGCAGGGAGCATTAAATATCTTCATTCTCCAGGTACAAGATTAGTCGTTCTCAACGTGGGCATTTTCCAGCTAACAGATTAAGCCTCTCCTACTGGGCACAAAGCACGGGGATGTTGTCTTTTGAGATTTAATGAATAGTTTGATGTTTGCTGTGCACTCAGGCTCCTCTCCTCCTGCAAGGAAGTGCAGCTAAGGGGGATGAAAGAGGAGGGAGGATGCTGCCCTCCTGCCAGCCCTCCTTCTGAGATGGAAGGTAGAGCAACATCCACACCAGGTTGTGTGAACACCCAAAGGCTTGTGTAGCCACTGGGAACTGTCACAGCCACTGGTTTATCCAGCAGCCTTCATGCTTTGAAAAATAATTTCCTCTCCCTCCTTTTGGCCAGCACAGTGATTTGCTGCCCGATGGCTTAGACAGTGAAAGAGTGGAATATTTTGGAAAGAGTGAAAAATATAATAAACTGGGAACATGTCCACTTCCCTCAAATCCTGCTTAGCCTGATTTAAGGTTTTATTATGAAGGCAAAAATGTTGACAGTAAAATTATTGTTCTGTGCTGGGAGTGGTAAAGCAGATTTTTAGGCACAGAGAGAAGGGAGCTGACTGCTCTCATAAATAAGTCAATGTGTTACTCCTGCTAGACTGGAAGTGGAGTGACAGCTCTTCCACATACTGATGCTCTATTTCTCTGCGACCTGCACTAAACTGAAGCATGCTAAAAATATCCTGCAGCAATCCCCTGCAAAGCACATGCTTCAGGGCTGGGGAAACACCTGGAGCAGGGCAGGTTTGGGACGGTGAGCTTCAGCTCCCTGCTCCCCAAACCCAGCCACGCTCCCCATTGCACCACCTCTCCCATTTCACGTGCTCAATTTGCCACTGAGTTCCAAAGCAGCGTGTTATTTAGGGATGAAATTTTCCTCATTCCTCAAAATGCCCAGGGCACATCACCATCCCTCTGGGAGACTCAATGGAGGAAGCCAACCAGGTGTCATCCACACCCAGGCTTTTTCTCCCCTTTCTCTTCAGTTTAATGCCAGAGATGCAGAAGGAAAGAGAAAGCATGAGCGTGACACTGTGAGTCATGCTTACCTTCACCATGCAGTGAACAAGTTAGCAATCAGTTGCTCTGTCCCTGTCTCCTTATTTAAAACGCAAATTGACATAGAATCACAGATTCATTAAGGCTGGAAAAGAGCTCTAAGATCCCCAAGTCCAACCCCAGGCCACCTCACTCT
>JAOWBP010004554.1:5169040-5182860 GCA_028571105.1 Tragopan temminckii | reverse complement strand
GACATAGAATCACAGATTCATTAAGGCTGGAAAAGAGCTCTAAGATCCCCAAGTCCAACCCCAGGCCACCTCACTCTGCCCACTGCCCACATCCCTCAGTGCCACATCTCTATGGCTCCTGAACACCTCCAGGGAGGCTGACCCCACCACCTCCCCAGGCCGTTCTGCCAGTGCCTGACCACTAACGCTTTAAAGTAAATGAAAACAGAAAAGTTAGAGGACAATGATATTGTTTTGGCAGCCTGAGGTTCCTGAGCCACATGTAATTACTTGGGTGGATGAGGCTCTAAAGGGAGAGCTGAGCAGCAGTTTCCAGAGCACTTTATGCACCGCTCTGTATCTCTTCTCACTTACAGTGATATAACCCAGGAACAACTCCTTTGGGAAATGACTTTCCTAGCAGTGCAGCAAGGATAGCCCTCTGGGCAGGGACCCACGCTCCTGCCATTCTGCTGCATCACCTGCCTTGCATTAAAATGGAAAAAAAAAAAAAGATAATGCTGTCCGTTAGCCCTGATGCTAACTTGCACCTGAAATCACTGCAAGGCACAGAGTTGTGTGCTGCAGGGCCCAGCTCCTTGCAGTTGCTTTCCCCAGGGCTGCTCCAGCTGCACGCACAGGTTCTGGGGAGGCACAGCCGTTCGGTGCACAGAGGCTCTGGAGACGCAGCACTCTGCCAACACAAAATGTGTCACTGTGAAGGGCTTGGTTACAGTGCTGCTCCTTCAGTCATGGCAAAAAAAAAAAGCACAAACGTTCTGCTCTGAAAAAGGAAATTCACTGACTCCTTCTTGAGCCAAAAATAAGGGAAAAGGCTGTGCGATTCGTTTATTTGAATAATAAGCATTTCAAAGTTATCTAAACAGCACTAAAGCCAGGGAAATCTCTGTTTATTTTATCAGTCCGTCTTTGCCACAGGATTGATGCTGGTGCTCCAGGCAAACTTGTCTCCTTCAACTCCAGGCAATTTAAACACAAGACTTTGGCCGGCAGCTGGGAGAGGCTGGGGGGAGGGGGGTCTGCCTGAACAGCACCAGTTCTGCTGAATGCTGTAAGCAGGAGAAACTGGAAATGTTTGGTGGTTACATCCTGGAGCAAACTGCTGTTTTACGGGTGACCAATGCACATTTCATCACTTAGTCCCCCCCCGTTCCCATCTCTAAGTCTATGCTGGAGCCAAATTTGTGACAATCTACAGTTAGAATTGTTAATGACAACACCATGCGTATTTTCAGCTGAATTTCCTCTCCCCCTGACTAATTACTCTACTTTCTTCAGCAGTCTTTACAATCTCTTTTTTTGTGACTGTACACAAAAGCCTGTTTGCTACCAGACCACTTCTTTCCAACAAAACTTCACAAGAATACTGAGTAAGGCATGAAAACTCCATTGAAACAAACCCTGTCCTGGGCTGCAGAGTCACTTTCCAAGGTTTGATGTTTGCTGCCAGCAGTTTCCAAGAGGCTTTCTCCCTGCAAAGGGATTTCCTCCCCATCTCCCTGGGGTGCAGCTCCTTGATCTGTGCCAACAGGTGAAGTGGTGCAACACTGGCTCCATTTGGGGTCAATGGTGGAAGCAGTGGGCTCGTGCAGACACCCAGCTTTGCCTGGCCACCACACCAGCCCCGTGTTGTTGATAAGCGGAGGCAGCCAAGCAGAATGAGCCATTCTCCATCTGAGTGCTTTCCTGCTGACCTGAAATGCCCCAGCTCCATTTGGCAAAAGGGCAGCAAGATTCATAAGGGGATGCTGCATCTGCAGAGCGAGGGCTGGCAGGTAGAGTCGTGGCTCTGTGTGATGCAGCCAAATGTGCTTGCAAAGCCTTGCATCCTGACATCAGGGTGAGTTTCCCTAGAGCATTCTGCAATAGTTGTCCAAAGGCTGGGCATAGAATCAAGGAATCATAGAATCATAGAATTGGTTCAGTTGGAACGGACCTTTAAATGTCATCTAGACCAAGTCTCCTGCACCGAAAAGGGAGACACACAGCATCCATGCACCCCATGGTGCTCACAGCAGAGCCTCAAACAGCTCCTGTGTGACACTCAGGGAGAGACTTCTAGGAGGGAAATAGAGAGGCACACCTTGCTGCAGACACCAAGATATGCCTTCACTGCAAAGCATGGGACTGCAGATCAGCATCCCAGAGAGCAAAGACAATCCACAGCTGGAAAGGAATTAGTGCCTGGCAAATCTGCAGCTGGGCTTCAGTGCTTTATCCACTGTACCTGCATGGCATGAGGTGAAATCATCTCTCCAGATTGATCCGTGTGTCCTTAAAGCAAACTGCCCCCCGACTGCTGGGGGTTTTCCCCATGCATGGCAAAACAGGGCTGTCCCATCCAGGTGCTGACACCTGCTCACAGTGAAGGCTGCTGCTGTCCCACCCCATAACACTGTGTGACAGCAGCAGCAGATGCAACATGAGGGGCAGCCTCCGAGAGCCCCCAAAGTAATTTTTTGCCTAGCTAATGTTTAAGGGATGGAATTTAACACAACAATATAGGACATGAGAAAACCTCTGGAGTGTGCCTGGTAGTTTTCCCTTTCTCAACTAGAATTGTTTTGGAGTAATGAAGGCAGAAAGAGCTTTTTTCCTGCTGTAACATCCCTGAATGTGAGTGACCTTTCCTGAGAAGTCTCCACTGATAAAAGGGGAGGAAGGAGGAAGGGAATGGAAGAACTGATGGAAGTGGAAGACTTCCTGCATGGTCTCTTTGTGACACAGCCATCCCCTGAGGAAGACATCTTTCCAACCCATTCCAGAGGAGCACAGAGCACACAGGCAGTGACGAGGGGAGACTTTGTTTGCTGGAAGAGATGCTGAGACCAGAGCCAACACCCTCAAGAGTCCCTTTGCATTATTCAGCACCGTGGAGCCTGCAGCAGCTTCTCTGCAGAGCTGGAGCATGAGTGTGATCCACAGCAGAAAGCAAAGCAGAACAGATCCCTGTCCTGGCAGCTCTCAGAGGTTTGGCCACATTTCTCCTAGGAGAATGGGATAAGAATTTGGGAGCAGGAGTAATCTGATTGCAAAGGGGGAGAAGGAGACATAAGGACTCAGACAGAAGAGCAGACAAAAATCTATTAATAAAGTTCCTAAAGTGCCTACAGCGTTACACCTGACAAATTCATCACATGAATACATAAAGGAATAAAACAGCTCCAGATAATTGCAGGGCATGAGAACATGTTCAATGTCATCTTAAGCTTGGCGAAATTAATTTTCCTGACAGCTTGTTTAAAATGGAAACAGTCTGTGCAATTAAAAGAAATACAACCCACGCAGATGGCATGCTGTGGGGCTCACCTTTACCTTTTTGGGGGCAGCTGGGGAGGTGAGGCTGCCAGGCTGTCCTGTGAGTGAAGGCTGCAAAACCTAACATTCCCCCACTGCAATTCTGTGCAATGCCCACCTGCTTTTCTGGTGCTGTACCTTGCAGGTCCCAGCCCTATTTTTCTCCTCCTTTCCTGGATGTCAGTGTTTCCCAGAGGTCTTCACGCTCTGGGCCCTTTCCTCCAGCTGTTGAGACGAGTGCAGAGTGTCAGGCACTGATTTTGCAGAATGGCAGCTTTAAGCTCAGGTTCCCTCACTCAACTCTCCTTAGCACTTGTCTATGAAGCACCAGGCACAAATCAGCACTGTATTAATCGGAGCAACAGAAAAGCCAGGCTGTTAATCTTCATAATGTGCCTCTCAGTGGGGATTTCACTTGAATGTTGTTTGCATTAAATATGATACCAACTGCTGGATATGCAGTTATAAATAAATTAAAGGCCACGGTTAAGTCAAATACTGTCCCACTGCTGAATGCAGACTCCGGTGTGAGCTCTGTTTACAACAAAAAGCACAGATTCAGTGCTGGAGGAAATGGCAGCAGCAAAACTCATTGTAGGGACTCTTAACCCCTTCATGGGCAATGTGGTGTCAGCCCAGCAGAGCCAGGCAGGAGGGCTGAGGCCCAGAGGAGAATTTGGGCAGCAGTGTGTGGGATTCACACCTGGGACACAGAGATGCTCCCTGGAGAGCTCTGGGGTCAGGGTAGACATCAGCACAGTGCTGTGCCACGTCCCGGTGCCCTCATGGCCGCTGCTGCTAATCCATCCCTAAGCCCCTGAGCAGCTTTCAGAGCATGCAAGCTTACTGCTGACCAACCTGCTAAAGAAACACCACCCTCAGGCCCTCTGCTTTCCCCATGCTCTGATGGTGGACTTTCCTCATGTGGCCATGAGGCAATGCACGAACCTCCTTTTGCACGACGGCACTGCTGGGTCCCAGCAACACTCCTGCAAAACTCTGTCCCCTTTCAAGGGACCGTGGGTTGGTGACTGCAGTCAGATATCTCTGCACCTTTCCTCCTGCAGTGCTTTATCACACACTCAGAACTGGAGGATGAGGAAGTGTGACATGTCGTAAGACCGTAACTGACAGTGATGAAAGGAACAAAGTGTGGGCTGCGGGGAGGGACATTTCCGTGAGTTTCTCTTTCGAATGAAATGAGTAAATTAAATGTATAAATTGTCCTCTTGAGGATAAAATGCAAGAAGGAATCAATTGAATGATGCAAGCAACGAGCTAAACTTTCCCGGTGGCTGTGTGCATTGCATTTTAATGAGACAGTTTGGAAAAAAAAAACACAGAAGAGGAGTGAAAAGCAAATTAATATTAAATTGGTATTGAGCACACTCACATATCTGTGGGCTTACAAAATCCATTCTCTGGGAGAGCAGGGTGCTACAGCCCTACCACCAACTGAGACCGCATCCATGCGGTTCAGCTCTGCAGACCTGCATTGCTTTTGATTGTGTTGCAATGACTGGGATGTGGCATCGCAACAACCCCATTAATTAGCTGCTTGGAGCCTTGATCAAAACCAGGGCTCTGCTGAGCTCAACGTCGCCCTGCGTCAAAGCGCTCCCGGCTGCTGTGCAGCAGATCTGTGCTGCAGAGATCTGCTTGGAGAAGATGAGTTGGGAGAGCAGACCCTGATCCTCAAGGCTGAAGGAGGGAGGCAGTGAGATGGTTGAGGGGTGAGCAGCAGAAGTGAGCCCAGCAGGTGAGCACTGCTCAGGGCAGGAGAGGAGCCACTGGCCTGAGGTGAGAAGCAATGTGGTCATCGAGTTGCTCCAAGTGGCTGCAGTGAAGGCCCACAGAGAGTTCAGGGTCCTCATCTCCTTCCTTTCAAAGCAGCTTCTGCAATAGAAGAGCTCCCTGAAGGAGGGACCAATCTCCAGGAGCAAGACAGTAGGTCTGTTTCAGAAGCACGAGTTGGCTCTAACAGCAGCGGCCTTAAATTTATTCTTTATTATCTAGAGGGAGTAGTAGTTGGCAGGAAGTACCAGAGGGTATTTGCAAAGAGAAGGGAACACGTTGCTGAAATCAGATTACATCCCCAGCTCTGTCTAGGCTGCCTGTTCCTCTTCTATATATTTAGAAATCTGCTTGGCAAAGAGACAACTTTATAAAGGGAGATTTACAGCACAGGGTACAGTATCTGAGGAGATGCAAACCTGCAGGCTGGCTGCAAACTGTGGGTGAGGAGCATGGGGTGAGGGCAGGGTGCTGCCCCAGCTCAGCAGCCACTCTGACAGCCCTGAATTACTGAGATCCAAAGGGCTTTTTGCTATGTGTGGCTTCACAATATAGAGGTGCTTTCAGGTTCCGTTTGTGAGCACTTTGCATAGAAGAGATGCTTTTCTTCCCTCCTGTTCAGGTATGGAAGACTTTGTGAAAAGTTATTTTTAAAAAATTTTAACTAGAAGATCTCATTGCCTGCCTTCAGCTGACAGTCATCTCCAACCCCTGAGAAATTAAAAGTTTCAAAGAAACTTATCTTTCTTTCTCAAGCAAGAGTTCAGTTAAAAAGAACCTTGCTCAGTGTTATTTTATTTCCTTGGTAGAGATGAGCTGCCATGAAGCCGTGCCCAGCAGCACATTTACTGCACTGATGAATGTTGAAGTGGGAAAGCCATAGGAGGGAGGAAGCACACAGAGCCTGCACACAACTCAGCCATGTCCAGCCCTGTCTCATAGCATCCTCTGACCCTTAGAAGCAGGAGGGACAGGTTTGTGGTGGCCCAGAATGGAAGAGGCCAGTGCACACACAGTGTGCTCACAGGGAGTGAGCACAGGATACAAAGGTTTCTGACTGCTGTTGCCATCCCAGCCATAGGAAACTCAACAGCTGACACTTTGAATGCAGAGAAATACTGGGAATGAACCAGTGGCTCAGAAATTTCTGCCTCCCAGACAGGGTTGGTACTCCATCACCACCACCTATTTATTCGAAACCAACCCCTGGCACTTATTTCTTGAATAACTCATCAGCTCAACTGATTTATTGTCAGCTTTTTTTTTTTTTTTAATCCCACACCTATGATGCTTTGAAATTAGATTGAAGAAATGGCACCCACAGGAGGCAAAGCGTGTGGGCTGGTGTTATTGAATTTGCCAAATGCATTACTTGGGGAAGGCCAGGTCTTTGTTAAACTCTCTGCTCGGATGTGTCCTTGCAGAGGGAGACAGGGACCAGCAGCCAAGGTCACACCAGGTAGGAGACCACAGGATGCTCGTGTTTATATGAAGGTAGAAAAATGGCTGGGGAAGCTCAGAGCTTATAATCTGCTTTTTTCTGCCACACCAGTCTGAACAATGAGAGGGATGTGAGGAATGGAGATAAGGGAGTGCAGGCGTTGGAAGCACCTCCAGCTTCACATGGTGTGAGTGCTTCATGCTGGAGAAAGACCAGGCAGATTGGGAGTGTAATAACAGCTTCACCTGCTTTCTGCAATGAAGGAAGGGATGCTGGGGCCAGGGCTTCCTGTGTTGGCATCTAGCAATGCACGCTTTAGGGCTCACTGGCCACAATGCTCAGACCTCATCAGCTCAGGGTCCCACCATGCTCCCAACCTCTCCGGACACTTTGCTCAGCTGCTGTCCTCTCCTGACAGTGGCACCCACCCCTTTCACAGCTGATAAATGGGATGGTGACACCATCGGTGACCAGAGCCCCTGCCCCTGGATGCAGCCATCAGGTGTGCTGGGCAGGACACAGGAAGCACAAATGCCATCTGCACATCTCCAGCAGATGCTGCGCGGAGATGAAAGAAAAAGCCTTTAAGGGGAAGGAGGGGGAAGCAGGGAGAAGACAATGAAATAGCTGCTTTAAATGATCTGGAAGGAGATTAAAGGCAGCTGCATTTTTTTATTTTTTTTTCTCTAGGAAGAGGAGCCACTAGAATACCTTCATCTCTTCTGGTTTTACAAAGTGCTGTTAAGAAGAAAACGTAAGAGCTGAATTGATTGGCCACATTTCCTCACCTTTGATTCCCTCCAGCCGACATCTCGAGAAGGGGGTTGGGGAGGGAAAAAAATATCAAGTGAATTAAAATCAACTGGGGGGAAAAAAAGAGAAGAAATTATGTAAGAACTGGCAGAACACAGCAGACCAAGCGGTTATGTAAAGCAACAAACACAGGAGCTTCCCCAAGTCAGATCCAGCTGTACGATGGACCATGTGTAAATGGCCTGGGACTGGGTGGGCTGAGTTTGCTGGATTAAAGTCCCACGGACCTGTGTAGTCTGTGGAAAGGGGCAGACTTTTAAAACCTTCTATCGGACACAGTGCTGCCACAAAGGAGCTGACCTGTGTTGCTGCTGAGTGGGCTTCCCTGGTGGGCAGAGACACCGTGCCTCTATCTATCCAAAATAGTCTATCAGCCAGGCTCCAGGGGTAGGATTATCACCATGTAAGTGACTGAAAACAGCCCTGCTACTAAAAGCCATAGCAGGAATTTGGCTGTGACTTAAGGAAAAGAGACCAGCCTCAGTTCCTCTAGCCAACATTAGTATAAACGCAGAATTCCTGAACTGAAGCCATCGACTAATCCTGCATGCAAGCAAATATGGAGAGAATTCAGCCCTTTGGTTTTACTCATTGCTGTTTTTCATGTGCTATGGAGAGACCCTTGCCAGGTTTATTTGCAGGGCCCCATGGACCTGCCAGGCATCCTGCCACATGTCCTCACTGCAGAAGGTGTAAGGGAGTGTTTGTAACACTGTGTGTGGGATGCTGGGCCCCTTGGATAAATGGGGGTTGAATAGATGAACTTGGAAGCGTGCTTAGGGCCAGGCAAGCATTCAGGGCAGCTGCCTTGTGTGAGAGATCTTGAACACAAGAAAGAGCTCCTCCATCCCCAGCCTCAGTGTCTGCTCCCTCCTTCACATCCCATCAGATTTGAAGCCCTTCAGCACACTACTTCAGCGCAAGAAGAAATAAAGCAGAGTACCTACTTGGGCAAATGGTTGTTTCATGTGCTGTGTCATTTACTCTACCACGAACAGACTTCATAAAACAACAAATAATGGACCTGCAGGGTGGGAGAGCTGCAGCCACAGAAGAGTGGGATGACACACAGCATGGAAAAAGTCCACCCAAACCAGTGAGAGATACACAGCTCCCAGTGTGCTTCCCAAGAAGATCCCCTAGCAAGTAATCAGGCTGGAACCCATGGAGCTGTGATGGTTTATGGAAGCTTGGGGCCTGCTGCCGTGTGTTTCAATAAATGGATTCTCACCAGCTGTCTGCATCAGTAAACCACCAGCTGTATCAGATGCCCTACACAGGCCCTATATAAACAGCAAGGGTTTGGAAAGGGGTAACATGAACCAAAAGGCTGCAGGTGGCTCAGTCAGAGCTTGGGGAGTATTCTGCAGCAAGGCCACCAAGTCTGGGTTGTGCTGCACCACGGCAGTAAAGCAAAACAGTATTTGCACTGCCACCCAAACAGTAAAATTTAGATCTTTTTGGATCAGGATGGACAGTGCATGCTGGTGGATGTGGGGCAGTCACTGAGTGGTTTCCTGTTTTGAGAGCAAAACCATGAGCAGCCAAAAGCATGAGTGCTGACCTGCAGGGGAACAGAGCCCACATGTCGCTCTGCTCGCAGCTCTTTTATCTGGTGGTGCCACAACCAGCAGCTGTTATAACCTCCTCCAGCTGAAGTGGCATGAAAACATTAATTTACTCGTATGGAAATGGCTTTGAGAGGTGCTTAATTTGTATGGGGGAAAAAAAAAGCCACCATAAAATTGGCTGCAGCTTGTGTTAGAGGATGTGTGCCAGTTAAAGTGTTAACTAGACCTAAATGATGTACTATAATGGACTTATTCCTGCGACCAGATCCCAAAACGATGCCAACATCCAAACCAGACGCCCCTAACAGACAGAAGGAACAGGCAAGCTTGGCACTGAAGAGGACGTAATGAACCACCCCGACTTCAGCAGCTGCAGGGCTGCTGATAAACAAAGCTGGGAAGCAATGCTGCTGTAAGGAATTAAATGCCAGAGGTTGCACAGAGCTCACGCCGTGATGGCACGAGGAGGGATGCTCAGCACCCCGCGGTGCTGATGGGTGACACCCCACAGAACACTCGTGTGTTGCTCTGCCTCCTCAGCAGTGTGTGCTGCGCTGAGCAATCTGTAATTACTAGAGGAATGCCAGTAATTACTTCTTAGAGTTGTGCAGATTGAGAGGTACACGTCAAGTAATGTGAGCAGAAATCGAGTGTGCGGCGCGTTGTTTGAATGGTTAATTCTTGTTCTCTTTTTGTAAGGAAACCTGCTTGTACACACAGCGCAGTTCCCTTTGGGGATGTCCATCAGAACTTAAAGACTCCAAGCAAAGAGTGAGGAACTTTGTCAGAAAGAGCCTTCAATAAGAACACCCAATGCTCACCCTGGGGAGGCGGTGGCTCCAGCCCAGGGAGGGGCATCCTCTGCTCACTCCGCAGAGTGAGCGTTGGGCTCTGAGTCTATAAATGGTTACATTTGCTCTGTTCAGGGCTTGGCTTGCAATTAGTCACCAAATAAAACCTCTTGGAGAACCGATGGTTTCAAAAAATAAAAAAGAATTTTTTAAAAATCCCAATTTACTTTAGGCAGTTGGCCAAACAGGAAGAGTGAAATATGTTGAGTGATTTAATATGAGAGATTTGCCAGCTCGAGCAAATGTATTGTTGCTCTGATCAATTTAAAAGCAGAAAATGAACGAAAGAGATGTAGAAACCTGCTCTGAAGCAGCCTCAGCCCTCTGCAGAACTCAAGGGCTCCAGATTTCTGACCTGTGGGATCTCAGCGCATCACTCTCACACATTACCATTGCCCTTTCCTTCACAGGCCTTCCATTATTCGTTGTTTTTTTTTTTAAAAACCCCTGCACAGCTTACAACGTGAGAATGCTCGATCACACGCTGTGCAATGGTTTCCCTTAATGCACTTCAAACCTGACTTGCAGCTGCTTTGCTTACTCACTCTGCAGCCCTCCCTGACCCAGGGCCCTGCTTCACGTTGGGTGCTGAGGAATGAGCCCCAAGCCATGAAATTAGTTCCTATCTTAGCAAATCTACATTTGTAGCCAGGTCCCCAAGAAGGAAAGGTATGCTGCTCCCCCGCCTCCCCCACAGCTGCCTCCTTCCTTTTACTTTTTAGTACATTCACAAGTGAAATGATAAAAAATGTAAGGAAGAGGCCACAGGCAAACTTCATACACAATGCATTAATGTCTGCCTGTCTTTTCCTCGGGTAACAGGATAAGGTAGATCCTGAATAACAGCAAGACTGTAAAATATGTTGAGAATTGTTCAATCTCCGTAGACATGGCTGGAAATAATCCGCTCTCCTCAGCCCTATCGTGTTAACACAAAGCATGGGTTTAATCTTTAGAGGAAGATAAGTGGAAATAATGCATTCCAGCCACATTGTTCTTAAATCAGATGGCTCACGACTCCTTAGAGAATAGAGAATTTGGGTTAAGCACACTGGGCTGCCTCTAAGAAAAGCTACAAAGCTACAGGGGAAACAGCCTCCATGATCTGAAAGTGAAAGTTAGGTGTAGAGATAAAATATGGGGGGAATTCAGTACTTCTGTGGGGGCTGGATTTTGGTCACTGGAGCAGTAGTGCAGTGGGAAACTCAGAGAGGCATCCCACAACATCAGCATGCTCTGGGCTTACTCCCGTCTGTATCCTCACCCACTTTTAGTTCTGCTTCCATTTAAGTTCTTTACCTGCAGAAACATTTTGAAAGCTTTAGTACACTTGCAGTTTTAAACCCTAATAGGCTACAGATTAGACCCACCTGAAATTCATGTTCCAAATAGAAGACTGAGAAGCTATCACAAGTAAGCCTGGCGGCGAAGGAGCTATGGAGATTGGTGTCTTGCTCTTTCTGCCTTTCCTTCCACTTCTCTTACATTTTTCAAGCCTAATGCTCCAGTGAACAAATGCCTCAACCCCTCAGAGTGCTGTGAGTGGTGATGCTGAAATCCTTTCCACTCATGGGAGTGTTAGATTAAGCAGTGCATGGAGACCAGCAAAGCCTTTCTGAAGTCAGGCAGGGGGCCACTAGTTAAACCAGCTATGGTTTTCCCCAAACAGCCCAAATAGCAGCCGCTAGCTTTGCAGCTGTCGGCTGCTTATGCTGCCCAAAACTTTCTGAGATCAGTCCGTTACTTCACAGATGAAATGAGCTGCGGGTCATCCCAAGAAGCTGGGAGGGGGAGGAGAGCAGAAAGATGGGTTTATTTGCCCTGATGCTGCTGGTCCCTTACCAGCCAAAGGGGAGGGGTTGCAAAGAAAGGCTGAGGATCTCTGCACGCAAGTCCCAGGGATGCGGGACGGAGGGCCCCGCTCCGGGACAGGGCGGGCTGGGCTGCTTGCGGGTAGCAGGGACAGCTGCTTGGAGGGGGCTGCGCCAGCCCGGGGCCGGATTTACCCCGCTGCGGGGTTCACCCCAGTGCTCAGCCCGGCACTGGAGGGGCAGGAGCAGTGTGGGGGCACATCAAACACAGCCGACATCCCCCCAAACCCCAAACCCCGCCGCCCGCCCGCACCCCGCGCCGTTCCGTCCCGTCGGGGATGCTCCGCTCCCCCGCTTCCCAAAGCCGGCTCCCCAGTCTCGTCTCCCCCACCCACTCCGCCCTTCTCTCGACAAAGTTTGGGCTTTTCCAGCTCAGGGAATGAGGCGGCCGCCCGGCCCCGGCTGCTCGGGGTCCTCACCTGGATGACCGTCTTCAGCGTGGAGGTGTTCACGATGGTGGTGCAGATGATGGAATCCGGATCCTGATCCTTAGCATAAATCTCCCCCATTGTAAAGATCATGGGGATGGCGAGGAGGAAGGAGGCAATCCAGATGCAGCTGATGAACTTCTTGGTGCGGCTGCGGGACATGATGCTCTTGGCTTTGAAGGGGTGGCAGATGGCCATGTAGCGCTCCACGCTGAGGCTGGCGATGTTGAGCGCCGTGGCGTAGGTGCAGGCGTCCCGGAGGAAGTAGTAGCCCTTGCAGACAGCTCCCCCGAAAGCCCAGGGGTGATGGACCCAGATAAAGTTGTAGAGCTCGATGGGCATGCAAAGGAGGAAGATGAGGAGGTCGGAGAAGGCGAGGCTGGCCAGGTGGTAATGCACGGTGCTCTGCAGGTTCTGCAGCGACTTCTTGCGCACCAGCGTGTACGCCGTGATGGAGTTCCCCACGGTGCCGACCAAAAAGAGAGCCAGGTAGATAACGGTCACCATGACTTTGGAGTAGATATCGGTGTTGACGTCCAGATCCTCCTCGTCGGGTCCTTTGGAGAGCAGGTCGGAGCGGTTGGAGGCGTTGGGGTGGAGGTGCTGGGAGCCGCCGGGCACGGCCGGGGCCGTGGCGTTGGGTTGCATCCCGTGGCCGGGCCGCCCCGCCGGGGCTGCAGCTCGGAGCCGCCGCCCGCCCCGACGTACCGCTGCCCCCAGCGAGGAAACTTGGCTCGTTTTAATGCGGCGGGGAGGAGGCGCTTGCAGCTGCCGGGCTGCTGTGCGTGTGTGAGTGTGTGACACACAGACACACACACACCGGAGCAGCCTCGCCGAGCTGTGTGCAGCCAGCAGCTTTGGAATCTCCTCCCTGCAGCTTCCCGGAGCCCAGATGTGCACGGCAGGCTCTTCCCTGCACACACACACACACACACACACACACACACTGCCGCCCGCTTCGCACAGCCGTGCCGGCACACGCCGCACCGCCGCCCCCCGAGCTGCCTTTCCCCGGCCCCGGGGAGGCCCCTCCTCTCGGCTCCCCCTGCCCGAACCCCGCCGCCAAACGGCTTCGGCAGCCCCAGCCCGATGCCCGAACTGGAGCCGATGCGGAGGAGCGGCTGGGCTGGGGAGAGGAGGCTGCAAAGCCCCGGGGACTGGGGCCCCCTCCTCCCGTTGGAACCCCCCTTCTCCATCCCATGCAAAGTCAGGCACAGAGGCAGGGCTGTAAGGTGAGGGCTGGCATGGGACTGGAAAGCGCCCTAGTCCTATTACCCCTTCAGCTCGATCCCCCCCCAGTCATGAGAGACACTGGCAGTGCACCCTTGGACATTCCCGTGCCCTGTAAGCATCCAAATACCCACAAACTCTGCTGCTTCTAGGAGGAATGCTTTTAAAATGCATTTAAAACGCATAAAAATATCTGCCTCTGCCCTGAGGCTTCTCAGCCCTACAGCTCAGCAGCGAGCTGCTTTGCTTTGATCCCCATATGTCACTTTTCCCTTAGCTCCACATCCTCCAATTTGCACATGAGTGTCCTCTCTGAGCTGCTCTGTTGCAGGGGGGTGAGGATGCCTTGGTGATGCTGAGAGTGATAAAGGGATCCCCCACAGCAAAGGGCTCCCCAGGATAGGGTTTACTGAGAGTTACTTTCTCAGGCTTGGGGTGCTGAGCTGGATGCTGCCTTGTAAAACCTCAGTGAGCTGTTTACTCAATTGTCTTGATGATAAATCTCTTTACTGTTGCACAGAGAT
>JAOWBP010004554.1:5112164-5130320 GCA_028571105.1 Tragopan temminckii | reverse complement strand
GCTGAGCATGTGAGAGTGATCTGAACCCCCCCCAACATCTGCATTTCTTTCCACGTACGCTTAGGAACTGTTTGCACTTTGATTTAGCAGCAAGTGAGGCACAGAGGAAGCTGGATGGCTACTATAATTTTCAAATATCTCTCATGACAAAACAGAGATTCTATGAGATCCAGGCATCCAGGACACACTACGAAATGGTGGTGCTACCAGAAGTTTGGGACTAACAAAAAGGGAAGAACAGTCTCCAGCAACTTTCTTCACATGACTAAACCTGGACAGGAAAAGCAAATGAACAAAACTCTCAACTGATTTCAACCTAATCCCATCGCACAGCCTGGATGAAATCCAAGTTTTATTTAAAAAAATATTTATTTTAAAAGTGTTTTTTTTTTTCTTTTTTTTTTTTTTTTTCCTTTTTCTTCCTGATCCTGATGGAAACTGAATTAAAGGTGCCTAGAAGATGATATTTAAAAAGCCTCTGAATTGCTCCTTTCAGCTCAGCCAGCCACAGTGCCATTCAGGAGCTCACACGGACCCCAGACAACAAGATGTTTCTATTTTATTGTCAGTCCCTGTAAAAAAACAACTGTCTGCAAAAGACAGGAGCTTGCTGAAACTTGACAGTCTCAGCTCAGTTCCTTGTTTTGTCCAGAGGCAAATTGCTTTGCTCCTCCACGTCCCAGTTTAGGTCCCTGGATGAGGACCTCTACTCCTGGCTTCAGGGTAAGTACTTTAATAGTGTGAGCAGCTCATTTCTTGCGGATGAGGAGGGGGCACGGGGCATGTTGATATCCTGGAAGAGGATAATCTGTATGGAAAAAGACTGCTTGCTAACTAAGCAAGGTTAGAAATAACCCACCCTTGCCATTGGTCTGATAATTAGGGGTTGTTATGCAGTAAACAAAGGTGTGCAATTTATAGCACAGTTCTGCATTTACTGTGCCAGCAGCTGTGAAGTCCCTGGGCTGCCCCATAGACTGGCTTTGATTTGCCCAGCCATGGATTTACACACTGTGCTGGTGGCTGATCAATGCTCAGACCAGAGGGACATTACACAGGGGTGGCATTGTGCTCCGGCTTGATGAAGAAACTCTTTTGCTGTTCATTACCCACAGACTTTCCATAAATAGTTATCGTGATCGTAGGTGGGGAAGGTCCCTTGCCAAACGAATGAAAGGAGCAGTTCTTCTGCAATGAATGGCTTGAAAAGGCAGCATCTCTCCTTCACCACACTACATTTCCAACCCTTTGCACATTTTTTTCCCCTCACTCCTGTGACGGCAATCCATACAGCAAGGTCACAGCATTAGTAAATGCTGTTTGGGACCATCTTAGACCTTGATCCTGCCATCGAGGACCCCTGTGGGACTCTGCAGGAGCTCCAGAACTTCAGTCAGATGAATCAAAGGCCTAATAAGTGTTTATGCCCTTAATGCCAGATCACTGGGAATTAGAGGCAAAGGTTGTCAGCAAAAGGAAGTGCTCCCCTGGGTGCTTCATGAGAAGGAAGTCAGTTTACTCTTTCTTAGCAAGCCTGCATTAAAGTCAAGCCATGAGATGAAAAGTGGGGGAAAAAAAAAAAAAGGCTTGGTTTTTGAACAGCAACAATTGCTTATTAGCAATTTGGGGAATTACATTCCTAGAAATAATTCACAGGAACTTGGCACTAATTCTTTTGATCACAACATGCTGTTCCTATTCTTGGGAGGGAGATTTTGTTTGGTGCTGCGTATGAAATGTGAAGCATGTTAAAGGCTGTAATTACAAAGGTTTCAGAGGAACTGAATGCTGCAGCTCTCAATGAAAGGAAGGAACCAAAGCAGCAGCTTCTAGAAATTGTATGTATGGGGTTTATTCCAAGATATCCTGACTAACTCAGTTGCATCTTGAGCACCACTCATGGCTCAGAGCCTATGGTACGGGACCACCAAGCACTTTGGCACCACTCATCAATCTCAAAGCGACTCTTCCCACACAGCATCCTTCCAAAGCCATCTGTGAAGCTGATCCAGCTGGAGTGGGCTACAGAATTCAGACAACTTGCATAGATAGGGCCAGAAGAGTACTGACTGTGCTTTAAAAGAAGTTGCACCATTACAGAAAAACAATTAAGTGCCTTCGTTCCTTACAGAATTGACTGTACTACTCAGACTCCATCCATTGCTGCATTTTATATGGCATAACCTTTTGGAGGGTACTGCCAGAAAAACAGTAGCCCTTCAACTGGAACGCTGCATGGGCATCCTCAACACCAGCCACGGCCACCAGTCTCTTCTTTTGTGCAATTCTTTAAAGGTCTGACTGCCTGATTGAACTACAGAAGCTATCTCTGAACAGCTGGCTTCATCTCACGTTAACAGGGCACCTGACTCAACCTGCATCTGGATGAGGGTTGTAGTTTGTGCCTGTTCAAATGGCAGACTGCTCCCACGCAGGCAGAATTCCACGTCTGAAGGTGGGACTGCAAGACTTGGCGCTTTAAACATTTTACTCAGCGGTTTGATTTATTAGGACTAAGTTCTTCACAATAATTAGATGTTAGTCCTGTCCCACTTGGAACTTTCTGAAGCTTTTAGCAGTGAATAAAAATGTGTAGATTCTCTCTATAAGTGTTTCCCCAGGTTCCCATTTCCAACAACCATCAGAAGCAATGCTGATGAAGCTCCTGAATAAGGTGTAAAACATGCTGTAAAAAGGAGCAGAACAGCAGGATCACAGGGATCTGTTTCCTTCCAAACGCTGTTACCTAGAAGTTAGTTACAACCTGAAGTCTGAAGGGCTTTGTCCCTCCCAAATTCCTCGTTATACAAAATTCCTCTGCCTATAAAACCAGTCCCTATTCCACAAAGTCTGCTGCCCACAGACTCCATGGGCTCCCTGCAGCTGCAAGGAATGTGTTTCCTTTGCCCTCCTCCCCTTAGGCCTTTTATCACAAAGAGCAGCAGGGAGATATCAGCTCTGAACTTCACGTGCTACAAAACCAGAGTGAGATCTTCAGTAAAACAGCTTCCTTTAGTTGAAAGGACACTTTAGAGGGAATAGCTGCAAATCAATGAGGTTTTCTCTTCAGACCAGCATTGCTCACACAGCCTCTATGAAAGCTCACCACTGCAAACAAAAAAGCTCCTTGTTCACCGCTTACCAGGGAGCTAACATATATCTTTCTTTTTTTTTTTTTTCCCTTTACATTCTTATCCAAAAGAAAATGACCTGCAGGGAGTGAATAGAGTTTTTCAAGGCTGCTAAAAGGCCCAATTGCAATAAACTTGCTACGATGTGTTTTAAAATACCCCACCTTAGTCCACAAGCAGCTTTCAGAGACAAGCACTTCTCAAAAGGAGCAACAGAACAGGAAACTGGTCTTCTGTATTTGATACCATCCTGCTGAACGTTTATCTGATACTCCAACCACTGTCACCTACACGGCTAATACAGTTCTTCTCCAGCAGTCACAGAAGCAATGTTTAATTTCTATGGAGACAGCTATTAAAGGCAATAGGACAAGATTTTTTTTCCTCTCTGATATCTCCTGAGGTACACAGCATTCTACCTACACAGGACACAGGTACACCTATGGAACTGCCTCCTGAAATAAAGGTTTTGTTTTTTTTTTGCTATTTGTGCCATTGAAAGAAACTCATGTCTGAAAACCAGTGGGCCAGATTCTGACTTTGCACGTATCAGTGTAGATTGGAGATGCCACGCTGACTGTTGAAATAAAACATAAGTAAGAGCAGCATCCATGTCGAGTTTATGATTCTGTGAGTTTCTCCAGGCTCTCCATGAACGTGGATGCTCTGAAGCATCACAAACCCCTCTGAGCTACACAACATGCAGTAACACTGACCCACATCACATTCATGCACTCAACCTCCCACATTTTGTTCCCCCGCCTCTCCAGACAGCAAAAGAGAAAAACACAGCTCTGCTGGCACAGCTGTGAATTCTTGGACACGTGCTATCTTTATCCTGAACTCTCCTGATATAGGATATGGATCCTACAGTGAATAAGGCCACTCAGTGCCTCCATTCTCAGCACTGCAGGACAAGATCTTGTTCTCCACATCCATCCACCTCTGCAGCAAGGCCCAGAGGCTCAGGAGGACCAGCAGCACTTCTCTGCTCTGCTTGCTCTGCCTCTGCTCCACCCCCTCCCTCCCTCTGCCATGTGGCACTCACATCTATGCCGTCCTTGCCAGATGGTCCAGGGGGTCCTCGGGGTCCAGGAGGGCCTTGTGGTCCTACTCTCTGAGAGGATCGGGGGGATGAAGAGGAAGAAAGAGATTATTTTTCCATCAGAATAAACGCACAAGCTAAATAAGAAAGCAATCGTTGAGTTCCACAGCTGCTCCACCTCACAGGGCCCCGCACCATCCTGGGCAAACTTGGAGGAGCTCAAAGCAAGGCTCTTTGGAAAACATTTTGAAGTGAGCACAGACTCAGGGTCTCCAGCCCCTTTAACAGATGGGGAAGGAGAGATGGGAAGCAAACGGGCTTGGTTGTACAGGCTGTGCTCCTTACTGCCTATAGAAATGATCCTTATGGGGCAGAGGGGGGAAATGCAGGGTCCATGGAAAATCGATGATAATGTGTGGCATTAAAAATGCATTCAGTCCCAGCCTTATGGCGGTGATGGATACAGAAGGACACTGCTGAAGTCAGAATAAGAAAGGGAAAAAATCTCTCTGAGCAGGATGTCATTTGAAAATCTGGGATTTTGGATGTGTAAGGTTGGGGGAAGGAAAGAAAGGTCTGATAAATGACTTCTGTATTGAGAGGACTCCAGAGAGCAACTTGCTTTAGCATTGGCAAAACAAAGGATTCATTGTGGAAGCAGCTCTGCTCACAGCAGATGAGGGCAGCTCTGAATTTCCAAGCCAGACTGCAAAAATTCCTTACTGGCACAACAAAAAAAACTCACTGAGGAGTTACTTCCCCAGGCAAAAATATTAACACCATGCAAGGAAGTTTAATATAGCTTCACAAGCAAAGTGAAAAAGGATTCAATACATTATTTCATAAATGTGAAGTTTTAAAAATTCAGAGGGAAAGAATAAAACATTCTCTGACTCATGGAGAACCAGATCAGGAGATCCCAGTCTCACGGGCACCTCATTGCTTCAGTATGAAAGAAAACTGTTTCTCTTGTAACAACAACTCTTCCTTTCCTAGGGCTTTATCTAATTGAATAAAACAGTACTTGCACAGAAAGTGTAAAGCAGCAGCTCCTGCACACAAGAACATGAAGTAAAAGCCTACAGATGCAGGTATGAAAACAGCTCCTCGCTAGGCACGGAGAGTGCATGCTTTAAATAAACTCTAGATTAATGACCTGCTATTTCCACTTTCATCCTGTAGTTATAACATACACACATTGCAACATATCTTTCTCTTATACACTCATTTCTTGAGCATAAAACCAATGTGAAAATTCTTACCTGAGCTGATGTTGTGGCTAATAGCTGACAAAGGAAGAGAAGCCCAAGAGTGGGGAATACAGTCATCGTGCCCAGGCTCTGTCTCTCCTTTTTACTCCTGGGCAGCCAAACCGTTTCTCTCCCCCTGGATCTTGGCTTACAAATGAGACTTCTCGCCTCCAGATAAACCTGCAGCTCCCACCGGAGGGGCAGAGCTCAGGAGCACAGGCAAGAGGGGCTGAGCCCAGAGGAAAGTAAAGGCTTTGCAAGGAGGTGGGAGCAGGAGGGGGAGCAGCAGGCAGTCATGAAGAGAGGCTCTCATTCATATGCCCTGCTGGGCAGCCCCAGCAAGCAGGAAAGAAACATAAGGAACAGCTGAACTATAGATACGCACAGGAGAAAATTCTGCATCTCCAGCTGGAAATACATTGTTCCTTAGGTCTCAGCTGAGGCATTTCTCAAAGCGCATCATCAGTGCTGGACAGATGAAAAACTAACAGCCATCCACTGCCTGAGGCTACTTGAAAAAATTATTATATGTGTAACGAGTGCAAGAATTATAGAGAAATGCACTTACTGCTTTGTGAGATGGTTTGTTAGCTCTACCACAACTGTTTTTTGTTTTTCCTCGAGGGAAACCCAAAGAATGCCAGGCTTATTTCTTGAGGAAATGATGAATCCTGACCAGAGGACTGATGACCACAGAGATCCAAGCAGGAAGAAAGAAGGAGAAATTCTTGGAGCTACAAGGAACTAAGGAAGAATTTGCCTCTGAAATATTTGCAAGGAAGGAACAGTGCAACGGTTGCCAAATTGATCCCCAAAAGGTGATCTGAAACAGCAGCCTGTTCACAATGAAGCAGACAGCTTCAGGCTTCCCTTTGTCTTTAATTAACAACTTCATCCAAAGCAATACTTGGAATTGGAGAGAATAAACCGGAGGACTCATCAGGACTGGAATAAAACAGCTAATTTGGTTAGGAAGAGGAGAGCAGTAGAAAACCAAGGCTTTACAAATTTAATCCCAGACTTCTATTTGACATCCTTACGCCAGGTTTGTATGAGCAAATAGTGCATGTCTGCCCAGCTCTCCAGCAGCCCATATTTCACCACCAGCTTTAACAGAGGGTTAGAGGGCTCAAACATTTACCAACATCTACAAAAATTTTTGGAACAGTCAGCCAGGGACAGAAAAGGAGCGTGTGCCTGTTTGTGTTCACACGGCTTAGAAGTAAATGGAATGCTTTTTAGACAGCTCAAACCCCACTGCAGCCACAGGAACTGCACAGCTCCTACCTCCTCCTTCACAGAGACCAACTGATGGCAAAGCAAACCCAGCTTTCCCCAGCTCCTCTCAACAGCCATGGCATGCATTTGTTGAGTAAGATGAGGGAAGGATGACATTTTCAGCTCAGAAAGGGCTTACTGAAAGAGTTTTATCTTGTGTCCTAACGGGAGAGGCCCTACAGCTAAAGCTTCCATACGCACACCGGAAACTGCTCGAAAGGGAAGTCCTGGTTTATTCTACAGAGCATCACTGTAGGTTTCCACCACATACACTTGGGAGGTTCCAAAGCAACAGCAGATGGCTACAGGATGGGTTGGTAGACCAGATCCACGGTCACATCCTGCTCTCAAAGATGAAAAACGTAAGTGGAAACTGGTATGCATTAAATACATGCTTTAATAGGCGATGTTAATGCAACAGACCGTCATACAGCTCTGAGTGCTGAAAATACATCCTGTGAACTCACTGCAAACACCTACAGCCAAAACTCTAAACTGAACACAACAGGGAATGGTTTGTTTTGAGCACTCCAGACTGGGGCTCACTGTTAAATCCCATTAAACAGAAGACAAACTGCACATCACCATACAAGATTTATGATTGATGCCCCGGCTGAGCATATATTCACAATGAAAATGTCATTAAATAAAATAATTCAAATCTGTACAAAAAAACCATGATTAACAATTCTTTATGAACCTTTTATGAAAGAATTTTTACTCAACATCTTCAAGTTTTTCTATCCGTAGAGCTAAGTGCATTTTTATTGTCTATTTAACACCACCTTTTCATAAGAAAGAAAATATTTTAAAAACACTGAAGCTTTTTTCCAGCACGTGTGTGACCATCACCATTAAATACTAAGCTTGCAGACTTCTGTTCCCACACATGAGGATGTGATGTGCTGAAGCAGGGCCTGCAGCCTGGGGAGGAAAATCACAGATCAAATTCCTTGAAAGATGAAGCTTCTAACAAACAAGAAGCAGTAGCAGAGAGGCCAAACACTGCACAGGCTGCTGCATCTGCTCTCTGGTGAGGTGAGCGAGCCTCTGTCTCCTACACAAAATAAACACCTCCTAAAAACACCAAAAGTAAAACAATCTGAGCAAACACTATGTCGGACCTCTCTGTTCAACAGCTGGTGAAAGCGTTGCCTCTGCTCCATGAAATGGGTCCTCTGCTGTAAATCTCTCTGAGCTGAAGTGCTAAATTGTTTAATATTCCCTCAGACTTGGTTGGACCCTACACAAGTCAGGCAGAACAGCTAGCAGAGAGGTCAGTAGCATAAAGGCAGGAGAACAGTGGGCGAGGTCTGAAAGTAAATTGTTGATGGCTGTAAATGAATGAAGCAGACAAGCATATCTCCTCCAATTAAAGCTTCAATTAACTGACCCACAACAAAGCTCCAGCAGTAACCAGACATGCTGCACTCAAGCACGACCTCACAGTCTGACAAGCTGATCATTAATGGTAGAATGATCCCGCCACAACTGGGATGCAGGTTAGAGCTGAAACATCCAGCTTCATCCAGCAGGCCAGCAGAAAAGAGCCCCTCAGGTCACTTCAAGTAGCAACAAAATCAGAGAAAACACAATGACAGAAACATTCGTTCAATTTTAGCAATCAAGGAAGAAAGGGCTTTGCATCAGCAGTGGGTAAATTTATGTGGAAGACTACCAAGCTCCTGAACACAGTGGAAAAAGCTGGGGAAGAGGTGCTCCAGACAGTCTTATGCAAAGTCTGAAGGTTTTTTTTCTTAGAAACCCGTAGACAATTTGTATTCTCAATAAATTCAACAAGCACTATGAAACAACAACTGCAGAGGATAAAGAAAACAAGTAGCCCAATGTTTTTGCACCATGGAGAACATTATCTGTACACAACGGTTAATACCAGTCAGAGACACATTAATATTACACATTTTATCCTGGTCTTAATTCAAACTTGTTTTCTTACAGGAGGAGGCAACAAAACTTATACGATGCAAAATCTCTCATCTCTTTACATGATACTCTCATCTCTTTCAGGCAAATGCCCCAGGAAAGAGACACCTCTGCAGGAATAAGTCTTTTCTGAAGGTGCTGCCTTCCAAAACAACCAAGAATTTATATGGCAATAGAAAGGTCTGGCAAATTAGATCATGCTATCTTACATTAAAATTCATGTATTTATTAAATACTAATTCAAACAAGGAATCTGATTAACTTTCTCCTTCTTTAAAAAGGGACATACCAGAAGCAAAGCAAAGTGCAAAAATCCCTGTTGCTCCAAGAGAATTCTGAACATCAGATAAAAAATAGGAACACAAACAACACACTTGTTGAGGAAGATGACTAATTTAAAGTTTTCCTCTGTAGGGTAACCAAGTGCTGGTTCTCAGCAAAGTCACTACTGATAACCTTATCAAAGTGAGGAAGGGTGAAAATGAGACAGGGGTGAGCCTCAGTCAGTGCAGTCAATGTTTATTTTCTCCATAGTGTACAGCTCATGGAAGTTGGCTCTCAGCAGTTAGGGCAGCACGCCTCTGCTTGCTTGAGTGCTCACCGTGCTGCTCTCACACTGTTGCTACGTGCTCTTCACCAGGCTCTGCCACACGCTCAGAGCTATCCGTTCTTTGTATTACAACCTCAGCACTGCCTTGTTCAGCACAAGAGGATGCAACGCTCTGCTCAGGACTCCCTGATATTTGTTTGTTGCCTGTGGCTTTTGCATCTTCTTTTTCACTCACATTTGCTGTGTTTTTATGCTGTTCTACCCCACCCGCCTCACTGTTGCTTTCCAGGAGGGTGGTGTTGCAGGGGTGCTCATCACTCTTTGCTGTGGCTTGATCTGCACTTGACTCCATGCCATCACTCAGTGGAGAAGCCTGAGCAGTGCTGGGAAGCATGGAGGCAACTGAGGAGTTCAGAGCCCCACCGTTTGCATTGCCCTCAGCCTTCTCACTCATCTCCTCCACAGTTGCCTTTTTCTCACTGACTTTTTCATCATCAGTCTTAGCATTTGAAACAGAGGGATGTGACTGGGCACTGTGAGCAGGTGGGGCCATGTTCAGATTTATGGCCAAGTTGAATGTTTTATGTCTTTGTGTTCTTTTATCAACTTTCCTCCTTTTTATGGCAGCATCACCAGCCTCTGGCACTGTTAAGTCTTTGGGGTTCGCATTTTCTTCTTTCGGTGTTTCTTGGTCCTGTCCTGATTGTAAGAGTGGATCCAGGGGGATTTCTGCATCAATTGCACATTCTTCCAGATTACTGGAGATTTTTTCAATATCAGAAGGGCTTTTCAGTTGTCCACTCTTTATGGCGTCTGCCAAATTCGCATCCAGTTTTCTCTTCTTGCTCTCCTTTGCACAGTCATTCTCTGTTGCATCTTGCAATTCAGCCTCACGGTTGCAATCCTTCTCCTGCTGGGCAAATGGAGTTTTTTTCTCATCTTCATCATCCCCACCTTTTGAAACACATTTACTTATCTTCTCCGTCGTGTCCTCTTCATTTGCTTCGCTTTGCAAGTCGGCAGCATCTCCAGCCTTCTGTTCCTCCTCCAAAGACTGGTTCTGACCCTCTTCCACTGAATCATCGATCTTTTTATCAGGAGTTTTCTGTTCATTTTCAGCCTTTTGGTGCAGCTTTGACTTGGTGGAGCGGGGTCTGTACTTCAAGAGTTTGTCATGAGGCCCCCACACAAAACTGCCTTGAGGTTTGTAGTGCTGCCAAGCATAGTGAACTAGTTCTCTTCTCTTCCGCTTGCTTCTGATGGTGAACAGAAAGTAGTCCAAGGCACTTCTCTTGACATTTGGTAACGTCTCATTAACAAGAGTTTCTGTTAGGAAAAACTTTACCAAGTGCACTTGATAGTGTTCATATCCCATCTCCCCCAGGCACTTCAGGATGCGAGTAATCCGTAAATTGTTGTGGCTAAACCTGAGACAAACAGATGATTAAAGTTAAGTGAAACCCTTACAATCCTGAGGTCATAATGAACCTCTGGGGCACCTGCAGAATGTTTTGTGTACTGTTGAGTGATCTGTAAGAGACTATTTCACAACGCAGATGGAAATACAGGCTTGTCCTACTTCTAATGCACTTATAGCAACTATCTTCAGCAGTTGCTTCTTAACCCCTCTTGAAATTAACTCAATTACTTGGAAACTTTTTGACTTTCTGAATCACCCACCAGTAGAAAACAGCCACCATATTGGGTCGTACATACAAGACCATGCAGCCCAATATCCTGTCCCTGACTGTGGTAAGCCTTGTGTCAACAACGCCTTGATTTGTCAGGTACAGAAGATTTTCTTGACTTTTTTTTCTTCTCAAACAAGTGCATGGCTGTAGGTAAATGATCAGTAGTACAAACACTCACCGATTCAAATTTAGAAATCTTTCAGCCCAATTCTCTGCTCTCTTGAGTTCTCCAGTTTCCTGGTTCACTAGAATTATTCCATAAAATCTTAACATGAGTTGATAAGCACGTATAAACCTTTCCATAACTTCCTCTGATTTCTTCAAGGCCTGAAAAAGAGAGACCAGTGAGTACAAGTTGCAATTCCCTCACAACCTACATCCCTAAGCAGGATTTGAATGTTAAATAAAGCTTAATTATATCACTCATCACTTCATTTGCTGCTGCTAGCAACTGGCAGACACACAAGACAGACAGCTGCTTATCAATGCTTGAATGAGACCTGTTCACACCAGGGCCCCAAGAAAGCAAGGGGGGGGGGAAAAAAAGCCCTACACTTTAAACATAAGTCATTTAGGGAAAATTCTAACATCCTTCAGATTTAAAAAAAACAAAGCACATAAGCTTTCAATACCTCAATTTCTTGACACGTGAGTGGCTTCGCACGAAAATTCATCCCATGTTCACGTAAAGGAAATAGCCTAAGAAGAAAGAAGTTTTCAGCCCAGATGAGCAAAGATGATATCCAACCCAGGGAACCCACTTTCTTAAAACTCAAATGATTCCAGAAATTGTGAGATCACAGGAATCTCACGGAGAGTTCATATTCCTATGAACACAGAAATAGTTAATTAGAAGACAAATCCCTTCCATAAAAGAACTGTGCACAAATGTGATAAATAACAGCACACTTTGCTTATTGCCATCCGTCACTCCAATAAAACTTTGTTCTGCAGTATGTTAGAAGACCATGCATTACTGAGGCCTATTACCACAGCTGCACTGGGAACCTGTGTCTGCAGGATTTCCAGAGCATTGCTTCCAAAGGTACAGAGAGAAAAACAAAAAAAGTGGCAAGTTTTACTTAAGAGTAATTCTAAACTTTGTGGGAAGGTGAATTCAACAGCATGTATACAACTGACACAGGCACAATATTCACACAGGTATTTTACCACTGTATGTATGAATGGTTTTCTTCCAGAACCTCATAGTTGTCCCACCAAGATTCAAGCAGATCTTCAATGTGCAAACCTGAAGAGAAAATACAAGACTGAGGCAAGAATAAATGAAACCAAATGAAAACTGAAGTTAGCCAGTCATCCAAGACAGTTCATTACCCATAGCCAGGGTGAGCATTCAGGCATTGGTTTATCTGCTGGACAACTATACTGAGAGGTAAGAATAATTAAAAAAGAATCATTTATTTTTTTCAAACCAGCAAACAGAAGATTAAAGAAAATGCAGCAGGAACAAAGACATTTTAAAATGGAAACTGTAGAGTTTTTTTTTCATTTGGTTTTTGTTTTAATGGTTGTTCCACATGGATTATGCTACACTTCCACCAACTCCAACAGCCGCAGTAGAGCTGCACTGAGCAAGGTACTCACCATGGGGCATAAAAGCAATCTCATTTTTGTAGAAGCTCAAGTTCCACATATCTTCTTCCTCGTCAGTTTCTGATTCTATCAAACCCTGGAAATGAGAACAAGAAATCAACAAGCAGCAGTAATGCAGTGCTCACCTCAGCACTTCTCCTTCCCTCACGTCAGGAGCACAGGCTAAGTCCTTGAAACCTCTGGGAAATAACAGCTTGTTTTTGATGCACCCACATGAACATTATCCCTTTCCCTCATAAATTAATCCTTTAAAGCTGTAAGCCTCCGTGTAAAGATAAAAGGGGATCTTCAAACCTAGAACACATTTCTAAACTTCGCATGCAATAAAGAAAAGCCACGAGAGCAGGTGCACTATCATGAGGTCCATACCGGGTAACGGTGCCTGTATCTCTGCAAGTCTCTTGCTGCATTCCAGTTGCGCCTGCCTGAGAACTAGAGAAAAGTGACAGATCAGACATCCAGAATAATGTGGTCTTCCGAAAATAAAAATCCAGTCTGAATTCAGCATTTCTCACACATGTTCCCCTGTGCCCACCAGTCTACAGCTCCAGCACCCCAAGAACAGCCAGTTCCTATTGGAGTTAGCCAAAAGATTTTTCTTCCCAGTTTTATTGGGCTCTTCATGTTTGATGTCTGTCTTCTATCCCAGACAGGTTTTCCTACAGAAATGGTCAGAGCTAGCTGGAAAGTCCCTGAATGATAAATCTCATTTGTTTGTTAACTCAGAAAGTTTTAAGTAGACAAATTAAGGTCTATCTGCCTGTCTCTGAATCACAACGTGCTTCAGACAAGATAGATCATACTTTAAACTGTAGAATTCAAGATGCATAAAGATCATTTAAATTCAGGACTCTTCTTTCCTCTAGACATTATTCAGGGTGCATTTTATTCACTTTTGCTTTCTACTCTAGAGCAGTCCTGCTGATCTGGCATTGTGCTCCTTTAGATAACAACAGTCATATATGGTCACACTACGTATTTCATTTCCATAATAATCATCATTTTCATTGCTGCTCATGTCTCCAAGTAACCTTAAAGCTCCAAGCCTACCTTAAAACTCCTCTGAAACAATGGTGATGAATTGGATCTTCTTTGTTCCTACAAAGAGAAGGCGTTTAGAAGGAAACATACTGAAACAGAACAAAATAATACAATAATACCAAATGAAGATACTCACAGCTGTAATTCATATGATCCCTATTAGTTGCCAAGTGACAGATTTACCTAGTGACAACTGAATTAACATGGCTTTATTAATAATTTAAATTACTATAGAAAAAAAGCCTGTGCTGCCACATTTGCCTGACAGTGAGATATCAGGCTCTCCTTGCTACACATGTATGCTGGTTTCATTATACTCATAACACGTACAAAGTAATCACAAACACTCTTGTTTCTTCTGAACTTCGTGGAAGTTGCAAACAATGTCATTTTTAAAAAATGTATATTTACATTTAAGTGCATCACTTCCATGGCGAGAGATTTTTGTGACAACTCGTAAGCAACAGAGGCTGAATCTTGCTGAGTGCTACACCATCTTGTCTCAAACCATGACAACACTCAAAAGCACTCTCAAACATCAAGGCACAACCATTAAAATGAACAAGATTACTTGTGAATAAAAGGATCCACCCAATGCAAAGCACACAGGAGCTAGAGGGTTCAGCAATAGCCAGCAAGAGCCGAGCCTTTGTGAGCAGGGAAAACTTCTAAGAAACTTAGAGGAAAGAAGCAAGAACTGGTCTCTCGAGTTATTTGAAAGCTTCATTTGCTACTACTTAACTTCCTTTGCCTAGGGAAAAACAAAAAGGAAAACCACTTTGTATTGAGCAGTGAAGAGCCATAAGTGGTTCCACTAATGCAGGAGCAGGATGAGATTTCCCAACATCTCCTTGTAAAGAAGTAATCCCTCCAACTGTACTGTCCACTGTTAGCACTTGAAATTAGAAGCAGGCACAGCAGTGGGGAGATGATCAATGAAGAATTTTTAAAATTACATTTAAGTATACATTTACACACTATGGTCCCCATTCATTTGGGTGACAGGAATTAAAACACAAACAAACTTCCAGGTTTGTGTGGTTTTGTTGTTTGTTTGTTTGTTTAAAATGTAACAAGCTGTGATGTAACCTAAAATAATACCTGTCTATGTTGCAATACATTTCCCACAGCCACACACTCCACACAGGATTAGAAATCAAGCATTGGTATCCCACTGCTGCAACATCCCTTGCCAATAGAGCAGCTAGAAACACACCTAACTACAAGAAGCTGTGCTATGCAGTTAATATTTGGAAAATAAATGTGGCTGCAAACATAAGACTGAGATATCTACTCAGCCAAAGCAGATCAATATTATTCTTCCATTCAAGATGTAAGCACTGACCAAGATTTAAAGCTCTGAGATTCATCAGTGCTTTTAACTGTAAGTTTTGAGCTCCACAGATTAAATCCTGACACACGAGGAATTAATGAGAACTTAACTGCCAAATACAGAGGAATCAATTTCAGACGTTCCTTACACTTCAGAATCAAAAACAATGTCCTTGAACACAGTTAGCTGGGCTGGATTAACAGGAAAATAGTTTTAATTCTGAAAAATGCCTGGTTTGCTGAAGAATGAGCATAAATACAGAGACAGACACAGTGGTATAGGGTGCTATCAGGCTGCTTCAGAAAGAAGCTGGGTCAAGGAAGCAAGCAGGCTGGAGCACAACATGAGGAAAAACAATATGGGGAAGCAAAGAGCAAGAACTCAGCCCCCTGTCCACAGAGGTGTCGTTCCTGGACCTCTGCAGACTTCAGTTCAAGCCACACAGAAATGTGACCTTCACTTTCTTTCCAGATTACAGAGACAAACTTGTACACATAAAAATCAAACCTTATTTCTCACAACACTCATAAACAACTTTAGGTGGGTTTCCACCTCCAGCACTGCTGAAGCACAATCAGAATGTACACCGTTTCATGAAGAGCATGAGGAGAGCAGAGAACAAAGCTGGGGAGGGTAACACCAACTGTGTTTGGCTGGAAACTGGAAATCAAATCCAACTGAAAGGGCAGAAAGGATGCAGAGATTATCAACAAGAAAGAAGACAGTCTTAGAGGAGCGATGAAAGCCTTCCACTTGGGGATAGTTAGGAGATGGCAGAACTACGGGGCTTGTTACGGGGCTCTGAACAACGCAGCACAAACCCCATGCGCTACAGCAAATGAAGAGGTAATCTCTGAAGATGAGCACAAGCCCCAAGATGTTCTGTGGTCACTCTCAAAAGAAGCTTAAAGCACTGGAGTGTAAAAGAGTTAAAAAGACACCTGCAGAAATTTTTAATTACAAATACGGGGTATTTGCAGAGAAACAAGTGGCATGCAAGCATAAAAGAATTTGAAGGTTTTTAAAGCGTGTAGTGAAAATAATAAAAAAAACCTCTAACCTCAGTATTGAATAAATAGTTTAGCAGCTTCAGGAATATAGTATACCATCTAGGCTGAGGGGAGAAGAATTAAAGTTAGTATAATACAAGCAGAAGTAGGAACTTATTTTGGAAGCTGACTCATGGCTTTGGCAAGTTGCAAAGGCACAGACTGCTACCAGAAGATGCACTGTTTCTTTTTGTACTCATTCTCACTTCCTTTAAAAAGGAATCAGGCTCTGTAAGACAGAGGTGATTTTACATCCATCACTGAAGGAAGAGCTCCACTTTAAAGGTGAAGAACAACATTCCAGGGGCATAAGTCCCAGAGACATCATCTTCCTCAAGGCAAAGTGAAAAAAACGGTCCTTGCTTTTACTGTTGTCACAATCCAGAAGTTGCTCTAAGAAAATAAAAATCTAAAGAACAAACATCAGAAAGCACAATCTGAAAGTTCAAGGGATTTTATCAGGTTTTAAAACTTGTAAACAAAACCAGAGCTCTAATCAAGAACAACAGAAAATTGACCATGTGCCATCAAACAGCGCAAACCACATAAAGGAACAGGCAAGGATTCCACCTAAAACACCTGTGACCTCACAAAGATCTATGTAAACTGCTAAGGCCTCACCACGTCCCCATGAAGATGTGCATGCCCAGCTGCTCTATTTAAACTTTGATTTTGTTTGCAAAGTATAGGGGGCGTGGCTTCGTACTAAGTCATTGGTGTTTGGAATATTGTGTTGCACAGAAGTCATGTATTTTTTTAAAAATAGGGTTATTTTATTCACTTTACAGAAGAAAAAAGATTAAAGTTTAATACTAAACTCATTTAAGGGTTTATTAGAAAGCTTTATCTTGTTCCCACCCTGAGGATACGGATGCACCCCTGAAATGAAACAGAAGCAAAAGATCAGTTTTCATTTCCCCACAAGGGGAGGAGCTAACAGATAACAGTGTTTCTGCTGATCCATGAAAGGCTGAAGAAGAGTTTCGCATTTGCAAAGCAACGTTGTAGAAGAAATTACTGACACTCATTGTCCAACAAGAACACTGATGCTAAAGACAGCAGCTTCAAATTAGACAGGCTCCTCATAAATTAAAGTTGAATCAACATAAGAAAATGGAGACAAGCATTAACGTTTTGCAGAATATAACTGCAGTTCTGAGAACATCAGTGGATCTTTTCAGAGTTGCTATATAATATCTCCCATAAGAAAAAAAAAAAGGCTAAAGGAAAGAAAAACTTACAGCTCATTTTAGTAAGTGAACAGGTCTGATGGTTCTCCACGGCATGAAAGAGAAAGGACACTGTAGACGACATCAACGTAAAGCAAGGATCTGATGAAGACACCATGCTATTGTGCCAAAACAGGGTCCGTAACAAATGGAGAAACCATGCTGGCACCACGTAGAAGACAAAATGTTATTTATGGGGTAAAGCAGCCATACCGTGGGCTGCGGGGGCAAAGAAAATACAAGAACCCTGCACGTGGCAGCCTACTGAAAGTTAGTTCTAAAGCTCCAACACAACTCTGCCACTGCTATCTGAGTTGCAAAGACACCATTTCCAAACGGGCCTCTTCTCTTCGAGGTTAGGAGACTGGCTTCATCGAGACGAGGACAGAACTACGTGCTAACGATCGCTGCCAGAACATACAAACCTTCATCTGCTTCAGTCCCCGGCTGTAAATCGGGATAGGAGAGAAAAGGGGCCCAAAATACAGGCAATACGAAAAGCAGCCGGGCCAGGAAGATGCACGGACAAGGGGAGACGCGCCGAGGAGCCGGGGGCCGGAGCCGGAGGAGACGTTCGGACAGGGACACGCGGGGCTCTGCCGCCCGCCCCGCCCGGCCCCGGTGCCTTCTGCCCGGCATCGAGCGGGCTGAGGAGCCCCGCCGGCACCCACCTGGGCCTGCCGGGACTCCCGCGGCGAGCTCAGCACAGACCTCTCCGCATCCTCCGGCTCCTCCCCGGCGGCCGCCTCCTCTCCCTTAGGCTGGCCTTCATCGCCATCCTCGTCCTCCTCGTCGTCTTCCTCCCAGGTGGAGTCATACCTCCAGAAGCACGTCTCGTCCCCCTCCTCATCCTCCTCCGCCCTGAAACTGAACCAGGCCGCCATGGAAAGCCGGGCAGGGGGAAAAGGAAAGCGAAAGGAACGCCGGGCCGGCCCGCACAAAGCCGGAGCACGTGGGTCGGGGCGGAGGAGATGGAAGGCCGGCTCGCCCCGCCCCCTTCC
>JAOWBP010004554.1:5081717-5098690 GCA_028571105.1 Tragopan temminckii | reverse complement strand
TAGCAAATAAACCCTTCTAGAGAAGTAGTGAAGGCTGTATATAGTTTTGGATCTAAGTTTTAAATCTTATGTTTGTCTTTAGTGTTTCAAGGTGGGGAGAGTGGTGTCTATACTATGGAACAAGCTGTAAGCTTACAGCCAGTGTCTATGGAATCTGAATCTAATACTGACAACATGGAAAACAGTTCACCTGGTAAGATTTCTTCTTAAATTGGGCAGAAAGTAAGATTATTTGTCCATCATATATGTATGTTTTCAAATAACGCAGGAGACTGTAGCATTTGGATTATTTTGGTACAATGTACAGTTATGTAATTAACTGCTGCTGCTGTGGCAGTTCACAGGGAAATATTCATCTGTTTTCAGGGCCATAAAATGAGCTGGAGATATGTTCATCTGTTACTACAAAGGAAATAATTCTGTGTTGTTGGGGAAAAAAGTTTAGGAAAAACATTATTCACCACTACTAATTCAGTAACTTTTCTCTTGGTTTTTAGCATCAGCTTTGGATGAAAAAGATGAGCAAAGCAATGAGGAGGAACAAAAATCTATCAAGCCTACAAGCAAAGAGTTCAGGAAAACCTGGGGCTTTCGAAGGACTACAATTGCCAAGAGAGAAGGTGCTGGAGACATTGATATGGACTCTAGTGAACAACAGCCACAACAACAGCAACAAAGCTTAAATCTCAGGCGTAGTGGGCGACAACCAAAGAGAACAGAAAGAGTGGAAGAATTTCTTACAACAGTAAGGCGCAGGGGGAGGAGAAATGCTCCTATTGCTTTGGAAGATTCAAGTGAACCTGCATCCTGTCCAGCTACAGATGCTGAAACTGCATCAGAAGATAGTGTTGAAAGTGCTTCAGATATAAAGCCTGGAACTCGAAGAACTGTCACTAGGAGTAGTAAGGATCAGAAAGGCTCTAAAAGCAGACGCACAAAAGAGGAAGAGGAGGAGGAGGATGAAGAGGAGGAGGAAGAAGATACTTCTGACAGTGACAGTGATGGGTTAACACTGAAGGAACTGCAGAACCGACTAAGAAACAAACGCGTTGAACAGAAACCTACCCAACTGACACTGAAAGAAATACAGAATCGCTTGAGAAAAAGAACTTCAGAGCAAGATCCTGCAGAGACGGATAACGTCCAGTCTGATCAACCAGTTAAGACTGAATTATCTGTGAAACAGGAGCCTGAGATTGTAGATAACACTGAGATTGCAAGTCAGGTTGTTGTGTCTGAAGAAAACACTGAAGATCTTCAGGTTCAAAAGGAGATCAAACCTACTGCTGGAGCAAAAGGAATTACAGATGAGGAACCTGAAGAATTGCCCAAAAGCAAACCAGAGTCTGAGATTTATGACCCCAATGCACTATACTGTATTTGTCGTCAGCCACATAACAACAGGTAGGCAAAACTTTCAGTTAAAAATGCAGTGCTAGTAGATGGAATTTTTTTTTATGATGGGGAAAAAAACAAACCAAATGCTATGGCTTACTTTTTGAATACATATAAATAAGCTACTGGGTTTATTTGAAGCTTTGGGGAGAGTTTATAACAAATATTCAAGGGGATATATTAATGAAAATAAATGAACGGCTAGGCAAAACCGTATGCTGATATCTTAGCAGGAAAATTAATATCTACTGTTTAAAAAAAAAATCAAGTTTTGACTGTAGTCTTTTAATGTTTTACTGTTGCTTTTTTTTTCAGGTTCATGATTTGTTGTGATAGATGTGAGGAATGGTTTCATGGTGACTGTGTGGGTATTTCTGAGGCTCGAGGGCGGCTGTTGGAAAGGAATGGTGAGGACTATATCTGTCCAAACTGCACCATTCTACAGGGACAGGATGAGTCTATTTCAGAAACAGACCAGCAGGAAGCTAAAGCAGGGCAAGTAAATGTGGATGGTACAGAATTTACGAGCATAGGAACAGTTGAACACAAGTCTGTTGAGGACCAAGGCATCAAGGGTAGGATTGAAAAAGCTGCAAATCCAAGCGGGAAGAAAAAACTCAAGATATTTCAACCTGTGAGTATTTCAGGTTTTCAGTATTTTTTTGTGCTTTGTGGAGTACACTGAGGCAACAGCTTACTTGTATAGCAGTAAATCCAATTTTGCTTATTGAAGTTAAATATAAATCTGACCAGCTCTCTAAATGTTACTGTTCAGTAACAGTTTATCCATAGTTACATGAATGTAGGAGCTAACTAAAACAAAGAAAACATTTTTGGAAGAGGTGATTTAAAACCTTTATTTAGGTGTAAGGAAACGCCACACAGTGTGCTCTGTGATATTTAACTTTTTAAAATTCTGTTTTGGAAATCAAGTAAAAATCAAAGTTCTGGACCATCTTATTTGAGCTTTAAAATCTCAAATTTTTTACATTTTCAGTGATAATGGAAGTTTTTACTTAATGTTGGTAAATGTCTATGTTGGAGTTAGTACCAGCTCTTACAGTTACCTCTACTTCTAGTTGAAGTTCTGGTATTTATTATCATGATGCTTCTTTAAGTTAGTAGTATATAGAGAATTGCGTTATATTGCCTTTTGAAAGGGTGATATAAAAACATGCATTTAAAATTATTGTGAATTCTGGTATGAAATATAAAATAAGCTCCAATTTTGTAATGGCAAGTTCCATGCTCAAATCAAAATAGAGCCAAAGAAGCTGCTTCAGCTCAAGCCATGCAGATTTAAAACTTTGTGCTGCAGTGATCATCTCTGTAATAATGAAGCTACCATAGTAATGCCAGTGTTTTCCTTTTCTTATTATGCCTTGAAGACCCGGTGTAGTGTTTTTGTTATCAGAAGGCTACAATTGTTCAGATTTGTGTGAATTTGTTCCTTGAATTTTGGTGTCAATGACTTGGATTATAAGCTTCTCTTAGGAGGAATCGTCCTGTTGTAGAAATTTTTTATGCAAAATATTTATGAAAAAAATAGTCAGCAATTTAAATATCAGAACTATTAATATCAGCACAGTGAAATTAAGCATAGAAAGCAATGTGAGCTTGGTGTATACTAAATACTCTTTTAAGGTAAAGATGTTAAATGCTTACTCAAATATTTGCAAACCATTTCAGCTATGTTGAATGTACACTTATACATACTTGTACAAAAAGAGTTCAGAGAGTTTGACTGCTGGGGTCTGCATTTGACAGCATTAGTATTAACTTTAAGTACTGCTCCTACTTATCTTTGGTATTAATGTGCTAGCATGGGTTAAACATCTCTTTTAGTGAAAGAAAAAGATCATTATAATTGCCTGGTAGGGAAGAACTACTAAGATTTTAGATATTCTTTTGGCATTTTCAAAAAGAATGGAACTGTTCTGTTCATGTTTGACAGATGACTCCACATTTTGAGATAATAGACTTGACTGTCCAATTTGTGTCTTATCCCATGCTGTCCCTCATACCTCAGTGAGAATCTCTGTATAGAAGCAAGCAGCCCATTCTCTGTGCATTCCCTGCCCATTCCAGGGAAAGAAATCATTGTTATTTCATATGTTGATGGGCTGAAACCACTCTGTTATGACTGACACAGTTACTGTGTTCTTACACCAGTATTCTAAGCACTTCACAAAAGACTCCTTTTTGTTGCTGTCCATAAGTACCTATTAAGAATTGTAGTTTGTGATTAAAACTCCTAGGAATTCTATAAATAGAAATATCAGTGATGAAAGTTTTGTCATTATCTGAGTAATAGTCCTTAACAGTTAATGATGGCTGTTTCCTGAAGTTTGAGGTGCTTCCTAGGGGAATTTCATCCTTCTTTCTTGAACTTCTCAGTAAAGTGTATACATGATGGAAAAGAATATAAATCGTAATGTCAGTTTTTATGGGAGAAATCCCAAACTCAGCTTTTATCAGACCACAGCAACTAACTAATCCTTGACTTTGGGGGGAAAAAGATGTTAAGCTACGTAAAGATTATTTGTTCCAGTGGAAATATTGCTTAGAAACTGTTACTTTGGTAGTTAGAAATCAGTTTATGGAAGAGGAGTAAGAGACTGTCTCCACAGCAATTTCAAATATTAGGTCAGTTTTATAATTGCAGTTGTATAACATTTTTATAAGTAATCTAGAAGATGGAACAAGTGATACTTGTTACGTACTTTGTTTTTGAGGGATGTGCTATGTTTTAAATCTTAACATTGGAGAGGAAGTGACATTGAGAGTAGTGTTAAGGAAATGCAGATTTCATATGTGAACTTCTAAATATGTGAAAAGTATCAGAGTATGACAGAGCTGTGTAGGGGAATGGCTGTGCTTATGCCAGATGAAGACTTCTAATATTAAAATTGGTAAGCCTCTTGAGCAGGAATTACCTGTACGCTACAGCTGAGTGCCTTTTTTTGCATGTGGCTGATGCTGAAGACAGCTGCTGGTAGTGGTATATAAGCAAAATGTGATTTAGAAATCTTTATCTTGTGAAACCAGCTCTGTGCTCTTAAGGAAGTTCCTCACGTTATGTGGAGGATCAGAGCAAAAGCATTTCTGTGTTCATGGGATCTGAAAATCAGTGTCCATTAGTTCTCTGCTAGCAGGATGACCAGTACAACACATTCTAAAAATACTGTTGCAAGAATGAAATCCTTTTAATTTGTATGAGTTGTTTGTGGCATCTCAAGGATGAAAACTATTCTTATGTAGATAATTGCTCAGGTCACTGTCATAGCTGTAGTCTGAACTTTTGTAAATTCTTCATGTTGTAAAGGTGTTTCTGACAATTCATTCTTGAACTTTGAACTTGTTCTACTTCAATCTTCAGGTAGTTGATGCTCCTGGTGTGTCAAAGTGCATTGGTCCTGGCTGTTTCAATGTGGCTCAGCCTGATTCTGTGTATTGTAGCAATGACTGCATTCTCAAACATGCTGCAGCCACCATGAAGTATCTGAGTACAGGCAAAGATACAAAACCAAAACCTAAAGAGAAGACCAAACCAAAATCTGAAAAACCTGGTGTGACAAAATCTCATCTTCAGGTAAGTTTATATTTGTGATCTGAAACAGCTGTGTAGAAGAACAGTGGCTTGTTTCTGTGCTCTCCTTTTTGAGACAAACAAAATTGCTAAGGTGTACATTAAAGAGAAACATCTTTTTGTTTTCTATCCTCTTTTCTGTTCCTTTTGTTCTGATGAATTGCTCTCCTGAAGTTTATTTTGATAGGTTGGTAGAGTTTCTGGAAAGGACTTTCCAGACAGGAACACTCTTTATATAATTTAATACAAAAAGTAGTATACCATTTTATTCTAAAGTTAATTGCAAGTTTTTCCTTGTTTAATTCCAAATTACTGGCTTGGGCAATATTTTTGAATTACTATAAACTGTGAATTATTGTGTTACTGTATTATATGTGTGGTTTGGGAAGCAAAACAGTGAAATTAAAGCCTATCTTTCCTTTTGAAGAAGCTGTAGAGTAGGTAGTAGTTTTTAAAACAAAGGAGAGAAAACACTGTTGCGAGGCTTTTATTAATTATTCCCTGCTCCTAAAGTTGCAGTGTACTATGTTTTACTTTAAAGACTTGGATTTGAGATTGCATAATGTCAGTTGTATTTACAGGAGCTTACTATGCAATAAATTGGCTTACCTACATGTAACTATATCACTGCTTGTTTGTGAAATACAATATATTTGATGAGTATTAGTAATTAAGCTTCTTTCAACCATTACAGGCAGGCACTAAGCCTCTTTCAAACCAGAAGAGACAATTTCCTGAGAAAAAAGAAACGAATGTGAAGAAGACTGTTTTGTCAGCTGCCAAGACTGAGGCAAATACTCAACCTATTGCTAGAGAGCCAGCAGCAGAAAACACCACACCATCATGGGCAAGCGATCATAATTACAATGCTGTAAAGCCTGAAAAGACTGCTGCCATATCATCTTCACTGTTGTTCAAATGTATGTATCGCATAGGGATATTCATGAATAACCACATTTTCTTTGAATACCCATCCATTCTTGGCTCTGCAAGACTAGGGAGTTTAGGGTTAGGGTTGTTTGTTTAACAGTGGCACAAAGCTTTTCTCCACCTTCAAAGATTCACACGCAGAGATAAATGGAGACACTAGCAGAAGTTTCATTTGTATCGTGGGACAGTTGTATGATTAAGAGCTGATTTGTGAATGCAAACTTCATGATTAAGCTTCAAATTTTTCCCATAAAGACAATACCTGTTTGTAATGTAGAAAAGGTAAGTATTGCAACATTTTTAAAGTTTTAACAAAAAGGTTGCATAGTCCGCAGCTTGAATCAGCAACTGACTGTACTACTTTGAATTGTATTTTTGTGATTTAGATTTCTCACCTGTCTCTCAGGTCTTACGTTTTCATTGTTAGTGATGAAAATGAAGTCTTCGACGTGGTATCCAACAGCACTTTTACACTTCTGCAAACAGCTTTTAACTGTCAAGTATATTCAAGCTCTTCCTACTGCTTTTCTTCTTTACATGAAATTATTTAAGGGCCATTCTTTACTTTTAAGTTTGGGGGAGGAAGTACTTTTTTTTTTTTTTTACTTTCTATTTATATGTTCATACCTCACACATTATCCACACACACAAGAACACATCTTGAGTGGGTATTAGGCAGAAATATTGCATATTTTTGCAGGTTTTGAATAGCATCCTTGTAACACACAAAGGTAAGTAAATACTGCTTTGTAGCCTAAACAGGTGGTCTTGCTAATGTTCTTTTACTCAAACTAAGTAGTTTTGTGATGCAGTGATGGAGCTTCAAATGAAATCTTACATTGCACATTTATAAAGCACATGACTTAGTATCTAATATTTTCCCACGTGAAAATTAATGAATTCAGGAGTTCAGTGCTCTCAGGTTTCTTAACCACACTTCAGCCAACTTTTATATTTAGAAATAAACATAGTTATTAAACCCTTACTTATATATAAAAGTAACTGTTAAGTTCATAAACTTTGAGTCTAATTTTTAAACACAGGGAGCACTGTGTACCTCATGTTGCTCCATTCTACTATAGCAGTTACTAGGAGCATTTTAATTTTGTTTACCCAAATGGAAAATTTAAAGGGTTATAATTTTTCCTTACATATTTTTATACTATTGGTTGATAAAATGCCCTGTGCCTTTTTCTGTAATGAAGTCTTAAAATACAAATTTCTATAAAATTGCATTTTGAGTTTCTTGTAAAGAAACTTTTTAATCAGAAACTAGCATTGTAAATGTAGCTGATAATTTGAAAAGACCAAAATGAAACTACAAGGGCCTATTTTGCATGCAAATTCGTATCACACCTCTATCTCAGTATAATTGCAAGTGTTGATATAATCACAGTACTTAGAATGCTCTTACTACTATAGTTTTATTTTCCTTGGAGACAGGAATACAGATCTCGAGACAAGAGCTTTTTTCTTTTTTTTAAGAGGCTTGCTCTTAAACTTTACAACACAGAAGTTACACAGATTGAACCAATTCCAGTAGGAAATAGGACTCCCTTAACTAAACTGTTAAATTAGTACGAAAAAACTCTGTGCTTATACCAGACCAGTAATGAAAACAACCTAGTCTGTGTGATGACAAGCTCTCACATCAAATGCAGTGAAGAACCTCACATTGCTGTCGCTAAGGTAAGCTGTGTTAATATGTGGACACCGTGGCACTACTAAAATACCAGGTAAATTGTATGTTTGGGTAAAAAGATTGTCCTGCTTTTTGATTGGACTGGTGTATTCTGTCGTCATCATGAGAAGCTGCCATTGCATCTTCTTCAAGAGTATTTGTTGTGGTTTAACCTGGCACTAAATGATACCAGTACTCATATTTCATAGAGCTGTTAATGAGTGGGACTCTCTGGGGAGATCTTTCATTAAGAAGATCAAAGTACACTAACTGTGGTACACCTGTCCTGTTTTACAGCAGTGACTTAGGGAGAAACAAATGAATGCTGCCCCCTTCTGGGATAGAGGTAGCAAGGTTTTCAAAGCACTAGTTCTGGTGATTTAAAAAAAAAAAAAAAAAAAAAAGCAAACAACAGAAAAAACCACTTTGCTTTTGTTATCCCCTCTCAGTTTTCTTCATTTTTTTGTGCAGTTCATCTTCTGTGCATCTAAGACCTAATCACAGTCTGAATGGTGCTTTCTTATATAACTTATGATCCCACATTCAAAGGACACCTGAACTGCCTTGTTCCTATACACCTCCAACAAAACATGGAGACTCTCAGGGCAATACAGTAATGCTAGAATCTGATAATCAGAAAGTTTGAGTGTGTAAAAATGTGATTTTTGTAATGCTGTGTCAAGGCAGGAAACATGCCATTTATAGTACATTTTCTCTCCTTAATCTTTATACTCAAGACCAGAGAAGTTGTCACTCAGGTGGTAGAATTAATGTTGGATATATAAGTATCATTGTAGAAAGAAAAAAACAAGGCCATTTCTGCACAGACTGCTGCCTGTTCAGACGAGTTTGTACCTGCTTACGTTGTGACTCTGCAGTTGAGTATGTAGATACACTGGTATGGTTCAGCTTAAATGTTAGGAAAGGATTTTACTTAAGTCATAAGTTTGACTGTGAGGACTGCACTACTTATTGTTAAACTTGATGCCTTTATTTTTGTGTGAGTGCTTCCTTAAGACATACAGTAGTGTGGGCCGAGTTCCATACTGTTAACAACTAAACTGCTTCAGATACCTCAGTTAAGACCTTGAAAGCTAAGGTATCTTTGCTTAATACTACATTTATTCTGCAAAACAGGCATGTTCTATGAGGCATTAATTATTGGACAGCATTAAAGGAATAAGAAGAGCTCCTACTTTTCTGTTACTAGCAGTTTCCTAGGATGTGGTTGCTGCATATGTGGTCTAGGCTTAACCCTTTGTAACTAGAGGAGCTTTCAGAAAGGCTTCTGAGGGATCAATAATGATCTGAATACTTAACAATGAAGCTGCCAGAACTGCTGAGAAATTCATGTTGGAGTTGGCTTTGGAAAGATTATAGAGCAGAAGTGTCTGGTGTAGCACAGCTCCAGTGCCAAACTTGCATCATGAGCGTGGTGGGGGCTGTGCTGGCACAGGGGCTGCTGGGCAATCTGAACCCTGGCTCTGGAGTGAGGCAGACCAGTATTGGCTGCTGAAGCCAACATCCCCTGGGACTCATCCTCTTAAAAGGAGCAGTGGTATCCTTGGGGAGCAATTACCATCTCCTGCCTGTGAACTCCCGGAGCTCCCCTTCTCTGCTCTACCAGGTATGTTACATCTGTCCTCTGGTTGTCAGCCACTTGAAGATTTTTGCCATGTGTCTTACGTTAGGAAGGCTGGTCTCTGCTGACAGCGTATTTTCTTCTGTGCCTTTCAAGCACCCAGCATCCTTGTGGCACTTGGATAACAGAATGCCAGCAGAATTACCATAATGGGTGCTTGGTTTCAGTGTGAGGAACTGCCGCAAAAGGGAAGAGATGGGATGGGGGAGACACATGGTACAACCTACAGATGCACTATGACTATCAGGGTGGTTTACCTCTTGTCACCAAAACTGAAAGTGATGCAAGTTTGATTAAAAAACCTCACCACCCTCTATTGCTGTTTTGCGTTCTTTTACTAATATTGCTTTAGTTCTCTGAACTTAACTTGATTGACTGGAGAGCTGGTGAAAAAGATCTTCCTCTGATAGTCCCCAAATAAAAGGGTTTTATTGAGACCATCTCCTTGCACTTTGAAGTCGAGTATTGCTGCTGATATTGGTGCTGATGGTTCGCTGTGCTGATCTCTGTACTGAACTTGGAACCTGAAGATGGCCTGTCCCTACAACGAATGATGGTGCTGATCCAGAAAAAGTTCTTGAAAACAAGGAGATCTCTTGTTTTTAACAGTGGACGGTGCCTCTCTTTCTCTCAGGAGCTGACATAGTTACGAAGTAGTTGTCTAGTATAAATCATAATTTCATGTAAATTAAAGCAAAGCATTGCACGTCTAAGTTATAGGTTTGCGTGAGGATAGCTACAGTGCTGGCTTCAGTGCAAACAAATCACCACTACAAAAAAGCCCCTTCTCTTGGTTTCCTAAATTAATCAGTTTTAATGGCAGATTCACTTTGTGTGCCTGAACGTGGAGGCTTGACACGGAGAATCAGTTTAATTAGGAACTGCTTGTGTAGATCAGAATGGATAAATGCTTTTGAAGGAGAAAAAGGGCACCTCTTAAATGCTAGTTTTTGGTGATAAGGTTTGATTTGATCTTAAAAGTGAAAATGGACAGAGTTTACATTATTTCAGAGGCAATTAACAGTGGGAACTAACATCCAAACCTGTTAAAGAATAGTTCAGCTCTTCTGAATGACTTGAAACTAATCCTAAGCTATCTGAGAGAAATGACAAGGCCAAAAAAAAAAAAAAGCAAACCTGAAAAAGCCCCAAGCTTCAGGAGTGCAGCAATTGCACAGCCATGTAATAGAAGCTGTTACAAGCTACACCTCACCTTCGCAGCCTTGGGCATTGAGTGCTCAGTGCCACAAGAGGGTGCTTCAGTGGCACCTAACAGGATTGACTCTTCGACAAGTTTCTGAGGCTCAGATGTCAGGCATGCATCCCAGCAGTGTGACTGCAATGGCTGCACTCGAGGAGCACTTCTTGACTGGTAAGTAACTTCCCGTTGTAGAGTGCTTTATAATTGACATCTGAAGCACCAGCTCACCCGTGTATTTTGTTCAGTTTTTAGTTAGATAATGCATCGAAAGATCTCACCTAAACTCGTGGGTTAAAGCTCTGTAACAGCCACTGCATTGGAGTACAGAGCTGACATTCTGCTCTAAGATTGTTTCTGTCACTAGTCATTCAGAAAGGGGTCAGTCGTACCACAGCTGCATGAGACAAGTTTGTGCAAGACATGGGCTGAATGAAGAGAATGAATGAAGAGAAGCTTCTAGGAAAACAGTAGTTCGAAATGAGGCTGGGGAAGTTTTTTTCCCGTCTTCCATTTCAGCATTTTAGAAAGGTAGACTTGCTGTTCCTGAACTCTTAAATATTGATAAATAGGGGTGAGACATTTAACCACTGAGCCACATTCAGACCGGACAGCTGCAGTACATAAGTGATGACAAAAACTGATGGCGTAGCTGCTGCCTTCCTCTGAACAAGGAGCGGCACGATCATATGCAACTTCACTGTTCCATAGGCTAATGCTGGTGTGTGGTTTTTTTTTTTTTTTAATTCTTAAATACTACTTTTCACAACTGAATTTCTATCAGACGTTCAAGCTGTGGTTAAGGCGAATGCTGTGTCCAGCCCTTAGAGATAATGTGTAGTTACTTGGCTCAGGGTAATCTTCACACAGGTTTTCAGAGAATACATCCTAATAGATATTCTTGGTTTATTAACTGCAAAACTACACTAATATTGTGAATTTGCTGTAATTTTTTTTTCCGAAAAGGATGCCAAATCCTTTTGGCTATAATAACCAATCCACTTCAAAAGGTGGATCCCAAGTAGCTTTGCACTTTCTTCCAAAATCCTTTATTTTGGTGAGCAGGGAGAATTAAGAGTATCCATGGAACCAATGCATGCTCCAGCCATCTCTGCACTGTGGGCGTATAAAGACTCACTGATCTGCAAGACAGTGTTGTGTTAGTGAGCTCCTGCTCACTTGTCAATACGTTGTGACGGTAAAAAGTTCTAAGCAAGCTGAACGAGGTGCACCCCTCATCCTGTCTTCCCTATCCTTTGTTGAGGGAACTCTTATCTTGAAGGAGGGCAAAGAACCCTAAGCATTAGTGTAGGCAGGGGAGAAGGGAGAGCACATCTAATATTAGACAGCGTTAGATGGTAGAGGCAGTAGTTCTGTGCATGAGTAAACTTGTGCGAAGGTTTTCAGTTCTGTAGCAAATAACTTCCATGACTGCAGGATGCTTTTCACAAACCAGAATTTCTGTAGTGTTATGGACTGCTAGTTGTTGTGATGCTTTGTTGTTGTGAGGTTTTGTTTTAAATCTAAGCCTTACAAACTCATTGCAAAACACTTCAATTGCCTATGGTTCATCTAAAGCATAGCTTACAGCTTGAGCAAGAGCTGTGATCCAGTTAATTTTAAAATATGGCACACTTCTCTAGATGTTTAAATACTGGAGTAACTAGATGTCTCCAGCAAAATAATGTCCCAAATGAGATAATTTAAATATAAGCTGTGAGGGTGTGGTGGGTATCATGAAGTGGCTTTCTAAAGCTACTGTTCCAAAGACTGGGGGGAGAAGAAGAGAGACCTGAAAGAGGCTTGAGCATTATCTCAAAATTTTCGAAGAGACTGGGGGAAGAACAGAGTTTCCTGTGGATAGCTTTCTTGGTGGTGGTGCAAAACACAACTTCCCCACGCAGGTGAGGGGTTATAGCACAAATGCATCCTGCAAATCCTTCATGGAAAATTATTGGTGATACATTGTGGAAATCATTCTTGAATTGGATCTAACCCGTGTTATGATGCTGAAACATCAATGCTGAACCTTAGAAGTGTACTTGAACATCTGACTTTCAACCGGCTCATCTGTACCACAACAGATAATGTGGCAGTTCTGCACTACTTAAAGGAGTTTTGTTCTTAGCTGCGTGTTGCAATATTTGGCTTAGCTTTAACAGGAATTTCCTTAGGGCAGGTGTTCTGTATCTGATGACATCTAGTGGGAGAGATTGTAGTCATGTCTGTAGTTAAGATAACAGTAATGCTGTTTCATAAGCCTTAAACAAACAAAAAAAAACCACCCACTTTTCTAGCTTTGTGCTCATTGGGTCTCACTGGCAATGAGCCGACTCATTAGCTCCGTCTGTACCTCAGTCTTCTGTAGCCTGTGCCTCTCTTCAGTCAAGAACAGTCCTGTTGCTGTCTAAGTGGTTCACAAGACAGAATGGGTAACATGGGAATTTACTGGGGGGAGATGGGAAAGTTGTTTTGTTTCAAGTATTCTTAACATCAAGCCCAGGGATTCAGAAGTGTTGGATGGAGAAGTCACCGGATGCTTCCTTCTGGCACTGATCTTTTGTCTGGTGGAACCTTATTCAGGCTGGTTAAGCTGATGTTCTATAGTAGTCTTTATTTTAAAATTGGTTTAAGAGCATTTATTTTAGGTACGCTGGAGCTGCTGATTTTAAAAAAAAAAAAAAAAAAAAAGGGCTTAAAACAACACAGTACAAAGCACAGCAGCCCCCGTGTGCAGTAGGCATTGACTGTGTCTTCAAGCTGTTCGTGATCCACAAGGCGAAGTGATTTGAAGCTCGCGGTCCAAGCAAATACCCGGTTGTTGTTGTTCCATCAGTTTGCTGAGCAACGGTGACATCTGTTCAGAAATTAAATTCCACGAATGTTAACATACTGCTGGCTGGAAAGAGTACACATTACTGTACAAGTTTCCCAGACATGCTTTTGTCACAGCACGAGTCTTGGGGCTGTGCTGACATTGTGACTAAGCCAATAGGGCAGTGAGCTGCTGGCAGAAGAGGCAGTCCTGCTCCCTCCCTGCATTCGGCTGCGGCTCCTGCCTCCTGGGTATTGACTGCAAGACCTGTCCAAGGGCAGAGGGAGTTGGTGTGGCTGGATTGTCTGCAAGTGGAACCAAAACCTCAATAGGTCAAACTTACTTTCTCGGAGTCATTATGAGATACGAGTTTCTTATCTGCTGACATTGCCGGGTGTTAGCATATAAAGGATTTAAGTACCCATGATTTGTTGTCAATGCACACATCATTTTAATAACCTTCAAATACAATGAGATGTCCACAGAATCAGTACCATCAAGTACTATTAGGTAGACAGTGTTAGTTGATGTAATATTTTGGCTTGTGAAACCTTTAGTCTTTCACAAAGCTGAAATGTTTGCACGTTCTCTATTGGCTAAAACAGCATGTGTGTTCTGCTGGAAACCTTTTCAGTGCATCTGCTTCTGCACTGGGAATCTCAATTTGCCTTTGCACTAGTACCATTTATGTACATTACATGTACATATTCTTACCCATGATGTAGTTATTTGGATCATAAGGTTTAGAGTATGGATGTATTTTTTTTAACACACAACATCTGATTAACGCAACATCTTGGCAGTGCTGTAGTTAACTTTATCAGCGTGCTTCTTGTTAACCAATTTGAACAGAGGATAGGGTATTAAATATAACTTTAGTATTTAATGGCTTGTAATTGTACTGTGCACAACTAAAGCTCTTAGCACTGAGGACTGGATTGTACTGTGGTCATTTTGTTGAAACCTGAGCTGTGCTATCCTGCCTTCCATAGTGTGTCACAGAAAGGTGCTGCTGTCCCACTTGACTGAAGAGATGCAAGTCTGTGCAGAAGATGCAGTAAGCTGGGAAACAGAAATTCATGCAGACTTATCACGCGCACATTCTGGATATTCATCTTCTCTCTTTTCAATAATGTTAATATTGGCTTTTTACCTCTTTTAGCTCTGGATGCCTCACTCGACCAAACCAAACCCATCAGCAATAGTTTCTAAATCCCTCTTGGGACTGCTGAAGACCTCCTGACAAATAATGTGGGGTTGGTGGGGTACGCTTGGCGGGGGGAACATCAGAAAACTCAGCGTGGGTCCTGCTGAGGCTCTCCCCAGCTCCATGGTCAGTCTGACAGCGAGTGGGACAGCCCCTAGGGAATAGCTTGAGAATAACAATCTATTTAGAGTAAGATCTCTACATTCTTCGAGAGGTTTCAATATATTGGTAGCTGTCTCATTTTACACCTCAGATAAATTTCACTCTGAAAAACTGAAATAATACACATTTCCAAAACAAACAAACACACTAAAAAGAAAGTAGGATAAATGATTCTTCCAGCTTCTTTGCTTTGTGTTCCAGTTTAGACACACTTCTGCACTTTGCCTAATAGAAGTTCAGGTGCAGCATTTATTTTTAGTTGATCTGAACCACCAGTTTCTGTATTTGTGGTGAAACTACGATGATAAGAGCCAACGTAGCAAAGCTGTTGGAAGCATTCCTTCTGCTGGAGGAGTGTACAAGTGTTCAGGGTCAATTAGAACTGAGTTATAGAGAAAAGTCAGGAGGCTGTTTCTTCCAGGGTTTCATTCACAAAGGGAGTATTTGCAGTATGTTTCTTAAGTAATCCAAACCTTTCCCTTTTGTGGCTGTATTTCCATTTGAAATCTATGCTGTTCTGAGGTTTCTTGGGTCAGGCTTTACAGCTGTGCTTCCACCTTTGTCCATTTCAAATCTATTTCAGAACACATGAAAACTCGATGCAACAGACCCTTCCTGATAATTTCTGCTTGTAGTAGATGAGGAAGGTGAAAAGGGACTTGTTTGGTCTTTGGTGAAGTTATCTAAAGTTTTTGGATCCTTTCCAGAAAGCATACAGCTTTTTGCATCTAGAGCTTCAGGACCAGTTCTTCCATTGACAAATCCTTACTAATTGAAAGCATCAGATAAAAATTAATGTGTTAATTGGTTGGTAGTTAATTGCAGGTTTGTGAGACGGGAAAAAAGACTTTTGAGGGAGTAAGTTTGGCTTTTCTAATTGGAAGTGTTGTATTTCAGTAGGTAGGTTCACACAGAGCCCGTCGTTGTTTGAACTGTTGTGATACGTGTGTCAGTGCTGGCCCACTGTAACCATATTTCTAAATGATATTTCTGGTAAGCTGAGGTGGAATGAATCTTGTTTGCTGTACAAGAGGTTGTTTTTGGCTTATTTTGTTATTCTGAATTGTTCCTGTTGATGCCAGAAGGTGGATGGATGAAGAAGTAACTGAAGGAACGGTTGGCTTTGTCCTGCCCAAGTCTAGTAATGGTAGAAAAAATAATCAGTTTAAACAGCAGTTTTGGAGATTGTGAATGAAATGATGGGATTTAGATGGCCACAGCCTGAGCAATGATTTTAATGTTTAATTCTGTAAATCTAGAGTTTAGCTGGAAACTGAACAGGAAGATCTAATCATAGTTTATAGTTGTGGTAGTGACCAAGTAAATGGAGAATGTAGTTGAAACTTTCAGCAACATCTGTGTTATGTAACTTGGCTCTCTTTTCTTGCTCCTTAAAAAATCTGTAGAAGGGATTTCTTAAACTTCAAGAATATTAAGCTTGGGGTGATATTAATTCAGTCACAAACTGGTGGAATCTAGTCAAGTCAGCCTCCGCAATGAAAAGGTTCTACAAGTTACTATGATAATTTTTCCATTTAAATGTAAGACATGGGTTGTTTTGACTTTGTGTAAGTGTGGGGTTTTGAAGCTTGATCATGAAATCTAACTCGGGAATCTTTGAAGGTGGTGCCTTTTTCAGATTTTTTGCATAGTGCATGAATAAGATTTTCAGTCTGTGCAGCTGAAGTGGAACTGTTAAACTCTGCAGTCTTGCAAGATGTATTATTTTGCTTTCAAGGCAAACTTCTTCTATCAACATTTGTATCCTTGGTAGTTATTCTCCAGAAGTGTCATTTCACAGACTTCTTTATAGATTGATAAACAGTCTTTGTAAATAGCAAGTTATAAATGTAAGCATTTAGTATTGTACTGTTCTTCTTTGTTTTGACAGCTCAAAAGGGAGATAAAAAGAAGGAAGACAAAGCAGCAGAGCACACCGTGGCGTCAAAGAGAGCTGTTGCTTCAACATCTGTGGCAGAGAAACAGACATCTTCCCTCACTAAAAATCTTCTTCCCAAGAAGGCCCCAACCTTCTCTAGCTTGTCGCTAACCAAACAGCCACTGAAGTCTTCTGGGAGTTTCAAAGGCGTAATTCCCAAGAAGCCGTGGCCTTCATCAGACAGTGTTCCTTCAAAGCCTTCAGCTCCTCCTCCTGCCTCATCGCTTCCCAAAAAGCCAGTTGCATCTTCCAGTTTGGGTGCAGGACTCAAAAGGCCTGCTCCATCTTCTGTTCCCACTGCATCTGGAAGTAGTCAAGTGAAAGTATCGGCTGTCCCTATCCAGTCGCAGCCCAACTCTCAGATTCGACAAAATATTCGGCGGTCCCTGAAAGAAATTTTGTGGAAGAGGTGGGA
>JAOWBP010004554.1:5064240-5081617 GCA_028571105.1 Tragopan temminckii | reverse complement strand
ATCCAGTCGCAGCCCAACTCTCAGATTCGACAAAATATTCGGCGGTCCCTGAAAGAAATTTTGTGGAAGAGGTGGGAATTCAGAGCACTTATTTTGTATAGGAAGCTATGCCTGGAAGTAAATGTTTAGACTGCAGTTTTATTTCTTGATAAGCAAAATTGAGGGATTTAATTTATACTAGAAATTGGTGAAAATATATTTAGCGTTTCAGGTTTATTAAAAATAAAAAATCTGGATCTAAAATCAATGTGCATGTGAAAAAGCTTTTAAAAAAAAAAAAGCCACGAAGGCACTATCCCATTTCTGCTGAGACAATGACGTCTGAAGAATTAAATCACAGCACAGAAGCATTTGAGGTGCAGGTGATCTGAAGTTAAAATCTGGCAATGACGATGTTTGCAGATGTAGAGGTGATACAAAAACAGTATCGGGAACGTCACAGTGAAAAGCTAGTAACTGTAGACACTTACACGTATAAATAAAATTTAAAAAAGAATGCTGAAATGTTGTCCCACAAGTGCTGTTAAAGCTGTGGTCAGCTGTCAAGGCTTACACCACTGCATTCTGGTAGCGTCTCTGAATTAGAAATGTTCACAGTGGGAAGTCTGAGCTTAAAACTCAAGAGCTTAGGCTTCCTCTGTAGCTCATGGCAGAAAGCTCCATTTTGGTGCCAGGAGCAGCCACAGAGACTGACCTCAGCTCATCCAGGCTGTCTGTCATGTCTTCTGTAGACAGAGGCAAGAGGTTGCCATACTTCACAGCTTGAGGTCCTGAGATAGGCTTTGTTTTTGAGATGTCTTTTAAAAGAGACTTGAGTCCCTGCTGGGTGCAGAGGAGCTCAGGTTAGCTCCTTCCTCTGAAAGGTTATTTTTTAATGAATGCTACCTGAAGATTCATGCCTAACATAAATGCACGGACATTTTCTTGTTTTTAACAGAGTCAACGATAGCGATGATCTGGTCATGACAGAGAGTGAAGTAGGGAAAGTAGCACTAAATATTGAGAAGGAGATGTTTAATTTGTTTCAAGTTACGGACAACCGATACAAGAGTAAATACCGTAGCATCATGTTCAATCTCAAGGACCCAAAAAATCAGGTTTGGAATTTCCTTAAACAGTAAATGCACTGAAATACATTATTATTTTTTTAGTATGTTAAGATCTATCCTGAAAATTTGGAGTTTCAGGATAGAGACTTATGAATTATACAATACAAGATTATTTTAAATCCTTTTGAATCTTTAAAAAAAAATCTAGTAGGAATTGAACTTCAGTTGGATCATGTGTATTTATTAAGTCTGAGCCTTTGGAGTCGACTATTCACTGAATGGCATTCTTAATTATAGACTTCATTCTTCCTCTTGTGACATTCTGTAGTATGTATCAGATACTACTTCTGTATGTGAGTGTTTTAAAAGGAAAAAAACCTTTTGCAGGTGGAAATATTTACTAGAAAACACTTCAAACTTTGTGGGATTTTTCCCTCTAATTTCTGCAATAGATATAAAACAGAAGTGGCCATTCAACTTCTGAAATAACTGTTCAGTAAAATTGACTTTTTTATGATAATGAGGAAAATTTGTACTTGATGTTTATTTCATCCTTGTTTTCTGGTTGCTGTACCTTTCCCACTTTGTTTATAATTAATTAATATTTTTAATAGGGAATTTATAAATCCAAACATGTTTTGACAGTTCAATGCTACATATCTTTTTTTGTTATCTAACTGTTCTCTTCAGCATAGCAACAGTGTGTTTTGTTTTTAGGGACTTTTTCATCGCGTTCTTCATGGGGAAATCTCTCTGTCAAAACTTGTGAGAATGAAACCAGAAGAACTTTTATCTAAAGAATTGTCTGTATGGAAAGAGAAACCAACCAAAGCAGTAAGTGATGTACAGTTTTCCAGTATGTCCTTAGGTATGAATTAAAAGCAAGTTCACCAGCTCTTAGCACTCCTATTACTGTTATCTTCCTAACGAAGTAGGAATAATTCTAAGTTTCAGTAGGCTTTTTCTCTTCCACTAGTCAACTAATAAGAAAGTACAGAATGCAATTATAAAGTAAGTATGCAGTCTTCTTACTGAAGTGATTTTGTTTCTCTCAGGTGATGGAGTCAAGAAAAAAATCGCATGAAGTCAAGAAAGTAACTGTGAAACGGGAACATGCACCTGATCTAAATATGGAAGACTCTCCACCAGTGTCTGATTCTGATGTAAGTATTAGCTGTTGCTTTAGCATGAAGACCTCAGAGGAGGTCAGTGGTAACTAATTAGGGCCTCAAATTTTTCCTCATAAGTGTGAACTGTTTCAGTGAGCTGTAAGAATATTACCTCGTAGGTGTGCTGTGAGCATTTTCCTTTAATTACATTCCCAAAGTATTTCTTGATGGTTGAAATTGATGATCAACCAGAATGTTTTTTTGTTTGTTCGTTTTTAGGAGCAGCAAGAGTCAGCACGAAGTGTACCAAAATTAAACAGTGCTCCTTCTTTGGATGTTTTTAGCAGTATGTTGAAGGATACAACGAGTCAGCACCGAGCCCATCTTTTTGATTTGAACTGCAAAATTTGTACAGGTATCTACATGTTGACTTTGTGTGATGTTAGAAGAATTCTTAAGAGCTTTGTCTGCATGTTCATTTGTTTTTCTCTTCAAACATTTTCAGTGTTAAATAGTAACAAAAAGCATTTTAAATGAATTTATAGGTCAGATTTCAGCATCCGAAGATGAAGTACCAGCTAAGAAGTCAAAGTCGGTGGCTTCTGTTAAAAAGGCGGAGGCAAAATCAAAACCAGAAGTTCAGCCAAAGTATGAAAGTTCTGCACCAACAGCAGCAGCAGAGCCTGCCAAAGAGGCAGTATCTGAAGATGCAATGGAAACGGATGTTGAACCTGCAGCAGAAGTGGTTTCCCAGTCAAACTCCGAAAAATCTTATATTCCTACGACTCAAGTCCAGAACAATACTGACTCTTCTGTCCCTGAAGAAGCTTCAGCTCTTCCTGCTGTTTGTGCTGGTGGAGTTGTCACAACTGTAACAGTTTCTGGTAGAGACCCCAGAACAGCCTTGGGCAGTTCCTCTGCTACTGCAGCAACAGCCCCGCGTTCCGGTCCTGCATCTGAGAAAGTTTCAGTGGCAGAATCAAAGCAGGAAACGTCAAAACCGGTTATGACTGTCCCCAAATCAATATTAACAAAACCATCGTCTTCACCAGATCCAAGATACTTAGCTGTTCATCAGTTACCCAGTATCAAGTGCGTATATTTAATAGCAAGCTAAGTTACTGAATCTTTAGCCTAGTTACCTTCAAAGTTGGTTTATCCTCCTCTTCCTCTCACCCCCCTCTGCCAATAATCAAAAGGCACATTCAGTTTGAAAGTTCAAATAACTTGATTCGAAATCTTAATTGATAATCTCCTCATTTACCTTCTCTTGTTGGTAATTTTTTTCTGAGCATCAGTATATATTGACAGCAAAGATACTACAATGTGCTTTAACAGAGAAATAAAACCTAAAATTATTTGATGGTAAAGTCTCCATATAAATTCAAGTATAGAAAGTGAGCGTATATGAGAGATGGTTTAAAGGTACTTCAGATTTTCATCTATTAAAATAAGTTTATGAAAATAAAGCAGTTACATCTGACTTTATGAATATAAATTAAAATTAACCATTTGATCAGCTTGAAAGGAAGTACATTATTAATGTATTCTGAATATATATACGTAATAGAAAAAAGTGTTGCTAAGGATCTGCTTATGGAACTGCAGTTAAAATAGTTTTGTTCATACCTATTCTCTATATATGAGATTCCCTTTCAGATGCATATTGTTGTCTTGTTTAGTGGAAGCTACATAATTCAAATTAGTTGTTATATACTCAGGATCACAATACTTACAGTGCTAACCCTAATTCTATATACATCATGTCTTTCAGCATCATATTGCTTGTCTGCAGCTACAAGTATATTTTTAATTATTCCTCAGATTTCCCATTAATACCTAGTTAATGGAAAACATCAACAAAACAATTACAAAGGATTCTGTTATTTAGGAGTAGGCAAGAAAAGAAAAAGGAAAGGAGCATTGTTACTGTGATCTGTAACCTTTCTGTTTTGGATTTGTTTTACAGCGTTGCAGAGCCACGCTCACCTCAAGACAGCGACACTTCTCTCTTCCTCTCTCGTCTCAACACCATTTGGAAAGGATTTATTAACATGCAAAGTGTGGCCAAATTTGTCACTAAAGCATATCCTGTCTCCGGGTGCTTTGATTATCTTAGTGAGGTTAGCACTGACATGTTTATGTGTTCAGAATATGTCGCAATTCCAGTTGCTAGGAAAGCTATGGTCACTGTGTATGTTATATTGGAAGTCTGACAGTGGTAAGCGGGCATCCCTTTAGAAGTAGGAATAGTACTAAAGGAAAAAAATAGCCTTTAAAAAATTCCTCAAGAATCTGTGAAGAATTCTCACATCTTTTTTTAAATGTATATATGTATATGTGAGTATCTACCATGGAATAATAGCTTTATTTCAGGTTCAGGTTTTGAAAAGTTTTAGAGCTAGTGTTTTAAAATAGGTGCCACCTTCTGCTCACAACCAGAAGGATCACTGATGTGATCTGTTAAAAATATTTCTTTAGCCATTTATTAAAAATATCATCCTTAATTTATTAACTTTTATAAATGACAGCTTTCCTATAAGACAAAGCTGAGAACTATAGCTGATGGGTAAACAAAAGTACTTGGCCTTCCACTGCTATCTTTGTTTGGCAGTAATTAACACCTTGAAATTTGGGAATTAGAATGTTTGAAATTAGAAATGTGTATGTGGAAGTTCATTAAAATATAATAATGCATTATCCCCTGGGCTACTGGGATGGGGCAGTCTGCACTATGTTAAAGCTAGTCTCTTGGCTTAAACTACCGTGTAATACTTCTTGTTTAGGATTTGCCAGATACAATTCATATTGGTGGGAGGATCTCACCGAAGACAGTCTGGGATTATGTTGGCAAACTCAAATCTTCGCTTTCTAAGGTATTCACTTAAAATCCTTTGCAAAATACAGAAGAAATATGCAGCAATGAAAAATGACAACTTTTGATAATATAAGTTAATAATCAGGAAATACTGGCGCAGATCAAACCTAGAAAACTACTGACACCACTTATTGCTTTGAAATTTTTGATTTATTGAAGAAAGCTTTGCCTATTAAGCTGCTGATCAGTTATCTTCATACTACTTACTGTTTTTTAATGATTAACTGTAAACAATTACATATTCAGTATCGAAGACAGAAATTCAAATGTTAAAAACCAGGACATTATCATTAAGTGTATGTATTTAGTTTTACTATTACCACTTCAGAAGTGGTAAAACTTGAAGCCCAGCATGTAGATATAATTATGAAACTAAGACTTTCCCATTTCTTTCATAATTATTTGAGTATTCAGAACCTCAAGAGGGATAGCTTGAAGTGAGATACATAAGTAATTGGGATTTCTGAAAACGACGAGCCTAATTCTGTTTTAATTTTGCTAACTGAACAACAGCATTCTCTTAAAGATAGAGTATCCCTTGAAAAAATAGTGGATCAATAAGTACACAGCTTATTTTTAACCCTGGAATTTACCATTTACCTTTTTATTTGCTGATGTACTACAGGTTGAATTTTTCCACTTTGCTTTTGTATTACAGGAATTGTGTTTGATTCGTTTCCATCCTGCCACAGAAGAAGAAGAAGTGGCCTATATCTCTCTCTACTCCTATTTTAGCAGTCGTGGTCGTTTTGGTGTTGTAGCTAATAACAACAGACATGTCAAGGATCTCTACCTGATCCCACTGAGTTCTAAGGACCCAATACCTTCCAAACTCTTGCCCTTTGAGGGACCAGGTAAGCACAAAACATAGGGGAGATTAAACACTAGGTAAAATCACAAAAGAAGAATCAGCAACAAGTGGTTGAATATTTAACGTGTTATTAAAAGTATATATTTCATATAAAAACACTTTTACAGATTATACAGGGAAAAGTTGCGAAGTCAACCGTCTCAAAGTAAAATAGTTTGAAACTCACATAGCCTTTCTACCAAGTTGCATACATGCTATTAGGAGGATGTTTTTGCTATAAAATAGAGTATGTAGAACAGCCACATTAAACAAACAACCAAACAGTGACAACAAACAAAGAATACAATGAACCCACCCTACTTTCAGCAACCCATAAATCCACAAAGCCTTAGGTCCCTACAAATGGTGCACTGTCACTTACATCAAGCAGGAAACTCTCAGCCCTCAGAGGAGTCGAAGTCTGTGAAGACAAAGGTAATATTTACAGTGGTTTCACTATATTGGCTGCTGGGCTGCTCTGCACTGTGCTTCATGCAACACACATGCACAAGCTGTTTGAAGTGTTCTGTGCTTGGCAGAGCCAACCAGGTGAATCACTGACTTCTGAAAGTTGGTTTGTTGGGAGTGGGGAAATCATATTCCTTGGGATAGGCAGTAGACAGCAGTTGGTGTTGGTGAGTTACATTCCATTCTATTTATAGTTGAAATGATCGGAAGTAATATTTGGCTTGAATTTTCTCTGTGTTTGAGGCAAATAGAAATCCACATTTGTTAGGCAAAGTGTGTTAAAACACTACAATAGATGCAAGGTTCCAAAGGTATAGCCACCTTTAATTAATGGAAGACCCAGTTAGACTTGACTCTTTTCAGAAGCTTCTATAGAAGGCTTTACCCCATAGTTGTGCACAGTTGTATTCGTACTTTAAAACCAGAGTCCAGTATATGGGGGAAAAAATACCAGGTAAGCTGTTCTTGCTTTTTGTGTATGTATTCAAACCATAGCATAAAATACATGTAATCCATACTCTTTAATGACATCTGATGGAATTCACCTTTTTTTTTTTTTTAATACTCAATAAAAATATTTTATACAAAGTGGTCATTGTCTCCTTAAATTTAATCGTGTGCCTTCTAACAGAAGACTCGAAAGTACTTTAAAGGCATTATGCTGTAGACAGTGTAAGATGTGTTGATTAATATGGCTGGAGGGGGGAGGAGGGAGAGGACAATAAAACCCTGTCACTCCAGAAGTCCTGGTTAGTAGATATTCCTGCTGTCTCAGCCAGTTCCATCAGGCACATACGGATTATGAATTTCTCCTGTTCTCTGGTGAACTGGATTTGGAACGTGACTGAGGACCTCTGAACTGCTGTAGTACATAGAAGATCTCCAAAAACATTGAGATGGGTGATTTAAAAACAGAGGAAAATGGAAGAAAATCCACATTTATTGACATCATCTCAAATATTTTATTACTGGATATAATGTGTGTTTGGGATACTCTACACTGTGTGATAGTTTCCTGTATGTGAATGTACTTTTCTGTTTCACATACACACTTAAGTTATTTAGCACTTTTCGTGTGTGGATGTCAAAGCAACTCGTGGAGAAAAAAAAAAAAAAGATCAATAGAAAGAGTGTGTTATCAATAGAAAGAGTGATTTATTGAGGGCTTTATTGGCAATACTGGAAATCTAGCAAGGACCACATATTTAAAATAGACTAATTGTAATGAAAGCCCTTTTCTCAGCAAAGGAGATTCCATAAATGTTATCTCTTTTAACAGTTTAAAACTGGAAGTGTGTTTTCTTATAGAATGAAGCCCTGAAATATCTTGGTGCTATTTAGAATGCTCTTAAAATTGCAACAAATGGGGAAAAAAAAACCCAACAAACAAACTAGACAGAATGTCCACTAGATGTGGCCATTATACGTATAAAGGTGGCAAAACTGATCTTATAAAAAAAATGTGTTTAAGGGCAAGAAAAGCAAATATATGTCCAATGCTGATATTTAGTATATAATGTTTTAATGGCTTTAGTTACAATAAAACCAGCATGTGGACTTCAAATCAGAAAGAGTTAAATATTTTATAAATAATTTAGCACTGAAAGCTCTGCCAACTTAGCTTGCAGCACTTAAAATGCTGGCTTGTAAGAGATAGTTACTGAGCAGTCGTTGGAGACTTCAGCCAACGTTTTCAGTATTACCTAAAATTAGGCGTTTAGCCTATTTATGGATCATGAAACCTGTTTATGGATGTGGAGATATAGGTAGATCAGCATTCTGCTCTGTATTTTCATCCAAAATAAGCTCTTCATGTTTGCTCACTCTGGAATGAATGAATGTAGATAGTGGGTTGTGCCAAACTTCTAATATTCATGTAAAATTACCGTATCAAAATTTTAAAACGTGATTTGTTCTCTGACTAAACAAAATAGATTAAGTTGTAGCTGTTATTAACTTACCATTGGAATTTGTCTTGAACTTGTGCTTAAATTTTACCCTATTTAGTGACGATCTCTGATTCTTAACCAGCATTCAGAAATGATTTTTTTTTTTTGTTTATTTTAGAAATACGATCTGATGGATTTTTGAAACCTGCCTGTTTTAATAATTCAGTGTTTGAGATGCGTGTTGTGATCAGTTGTGTAAATCACAAGTCTCTGTGTAAAACTAAATGAGCTCTATATTAATGACAGAAGAACAATGAATGCCTGCTAGGACTTTTGGGAAGATTTGTGAGCTACTCTGCAGTGGTCAACACTGACCAAATGTGGAGTCATTACTCACGTACTGATAAATTCACTCAGTGTGAACCATACCTCACTACTGAGTCCATTCAGACTATGCTGTGGATGGTCTTTTTTCCACTGAGGTTGTCTTTTGGACTATGCCTTGAGGTTATAACTTAATGTGCATGTAATATATTGTGATCAGAACGGCTGGAGCTGATTTTAGGCAAAGGATGCAAATGAATTTGTAATTGGGTGAGCCAAGAATTCATATGGTGCTTTCCAGATGATCTTGGATTCGCTGAAGATAATTATTTGTTTAGTTCCTGTCCTGCCTGCTTTCATTGTTCATCTCGCCATCCCTGCTCCCCTTATGGTGGCAGATCTGTGTATGTACTAAACTATTAGTTAATCTTAGTTCTGGTTAAGATAGCCAGTTCACTTTCTTTCTATATTTGCTACTTTCATATATATTTTTTTCTAACTGTGAAAGAAAGTAAAAATTGGCAACACTTAAGGAACACCAAAATCTTTTATCTGGAGGATAAAGATAGCACTGAATTTTTAAATCTACAAATAGGAAATAATATACATTGCAGACTGGGAATTATTACAGAAAGCAGCACATCCAACACCCTCTCAACCACAGAACTACATCAGATTCAAACACTGAACTGCAAAATCAACTATGGGTATCTACCTATCTATTTATATAGAGAGAGAGAGAATACATTCAGTCAAATTTAATTTTTTTTTTCCTCATCATACTTAAAATGAGAGCTATTTCTGATAGGAAGTCTCAAGTTAAATTTAGATTGGCCTCAATTTGTTTCTGACCTTTTGTAAAGAGTACTTCTAGTGCCCATCCAGATGTTGCTGCTCTCCCCGTTACATGGGTAAAACAGACTCACTGTTATTACCAGTTACCGTCAGAAGAACACAATTTCAGAGGAGAGATTGTTCCTCAGCTGTGAAGAGATCTCATAAGACTTTCAAGTTAATTTACTTTATTTGAAAAAATGACAGTCCTTGTTAATTACAGTTAAATTTTTGAAGAGTAAGGTTTAAATGGAGTAAGAATTGAGGATAAAAAATGCAAGCACTGATGACGATGGGGCAAAGCTTTGTTAACAGAAAGAAAGGCTTAATGAAATATAAATGCTGGTTTAAAGCAGTGGTAGTTTTGCAGTGTTACTGCAGCAGACTGTAACTAGTTCTTGCAGTACAAACTTTCACAGAAGAAGAAATTTTGACTTCCCTGGTCAAGGTGTAACTCAGGTTAATCTGTACGTTTCTCACCTAGAAAGCTTCAGTTAAAAATAGCGAATCTCATTTTTAATGGTTTCTGAGTTTAATTTTAGCAACCATAACTTAGAAAAGATGAATTCTATCTAAACACAAACAGAAATTCAGGTACATAAATAAAAACAACTGATCCAGTTTTCTAATTAGTGAATTTAGGAGTCCCTTTAAAAGCTTTGCATTCAGCTGTTTTTCTGGAAGTACATACTCAATGACTGTTATTCACAAATAGTATTTATCTGCATCTATGGCATTTTTATTTATTTATGTATATATTGCTGTTATCTAGAAGCTTTCGGTGGTGTGAACTGTTCCTTAGTGAGCAGAGGGTTTTGTTTAGTAAGAACAACAAAAGATGCACATAAATTAGTGTCTTACGCTTTTCAAACTCTTACAGGTTCATGAGTGGAAGGAGCAGTGTAGGTTTTAGATTCCTTGCCATTTAACCACACTGAATATTATGTTACTTGGCCATGTGTTTTGTGTTTTTGTATTTCTGCTTCCTAGCTGGTTGCAGATAATAATTAATGTGGACTCCAAAAGGGATACGTTGAAGTCATTAAATCCAGAAGTTAAGAAAGCCTTTCTTCATACAGTTTTTCTACGTTTGCCTCTAAATGTATGTTAAAGGATTCATTCCCTGCCCTTTATTCTGGTCATATTTATTTTCCACAAGTGCCAATGGGAATTGTGAACGTAAGGGGAAGAAACAATAATTTGAAGCAGACGTACGGATATTTGTGTTTTCCCTCTTTCCAGAAACTTTCTGGTCACTTTCGGATAAACGCTTCCAGAGATTCAAGTCAGAAGCTTTCACAGTGGAGCAGTTCTGCTCTCAGTGTCTATAGCATCAAACTGAATCCTACAACAGAGGGTTTAAAAACAACTTGCCAAATTGCCAAGCATGCCAAATTCATACCCAGCTAAATGCTTTCTTTAGAGAAAGCAAACCTACCCAGTGTCCCTTTCTCCCACATGCTAAACTCATATCTGCTTAAGCTCTCATGTGCTGGTTTGGTATGTTAGTTATCAGTTTCCCTACTTCTCAGTGCGTGTTAAAAATGGTATCTAGCTGGGGGGAAACAAAAGTGATCGGAGTCAGTTACAAGCTTTAATATTGTTTCCAAACACAGTTTGTTTGAGGTTGTTGTTGTTATGAATTTTAATAGTGCCATGTGGTTTATCTGTAAGAAAAAAACAAAGGAAGGTTTTCTAATAGCATTAGAACTTTCTTTTGTTTAGCTGTGCTTCTTAAATTCTAGCTTAGCCCTACAGAAAGGTAGATTGCTTGTCCAATATGTCTGTGTATACAACATTATTACGAACATTTTACAGGAACTGCTTGAGTAGGGAGTGGGAGTGGACAAGAATAAAAGTAGTAATACAAAAATGACAACTTTCTTTAATATCTGAACAGTAGCAACATTAACAAAGTCTCCTGTTACTACAGCATTAAAGAAATATCGAGGATTAAAATATTTCTTCTTACATATAAATACATATATAAATAGTAAATAAATGTAGGTACATATGCGTGTGGACTAATGGAATTGCCAATAAGTCATCACATGAAATTCAGAAGAACTTATTGTTATGACATTTGTAGCTACCACTGTATAATGTAATAAGTTTCTATTGAAAGCACTGATAAAAATAGTTTTTACATATACAATCTTTGTGTTCTCTTTCAGGTCTTGAATCATCACGTCCAAATTTAATTCTTGGATTGGTTATCTGTCAGAAAGGGAAACGTCTTGCTACTGGCATGGAAACAGACAAAATAGAGGAAAAGCGAAGTCGGATTCAGTTGCAGGAGGAGGCAGAACCATCGCAGTTCTTGAAGGGGCCAGTAGCTTCTTTTCAAGAAAAGAAAACTCCAAAATACACGCTTTATTCTGGAGACTCAGCTGTAAGTACAACACCACCTGGGTCTCCTCCGCCACCTCCACCCCCACTTCCCGTTCCAGAAAGCTCAGCAGTTACACCTTCAGTATTAAAAATACTGTCCTCGATTAAAAGTGGAACCACAACTACTGCACCACCACCGATTTCAGCTTCTGCTTCTCCAAGTGTTAGTGCTACGCATTCTTCATCCTCGAAAACTGCCACACCTCTCGAGCACATCCTGCAGACACTTTTTGGGAAAAAGAAAACTTTTGAACCTGTTGCTAAGGATTCTGAAACTGCCCAGTCTTCAAATCAGAAAGCTCAGGCAGCTGCTGAGGGAAGCGTGGCAGCTGTTCCTTTGTTAGATCCCATTGTACAACAGTTTGGACAGATGTCGAAAGACAAAGCTATAGAAGAGGAGGAAGATGACAGACCATATGATCCCGAGGAAGAATATGATCCAGAGAAAGCTTTTGAAATGCAGACAGGTGAAAGTGAAAAACTTTATAACGTGGAAAAGCCAAGTAATACAGCAGTACTAGAAGATGAGGCCTATGATCCAGAAGATGAAACTATCTTGGAAGAAGCAAAAGTTACTGTTGATGATTTACCCAACAAAATGTATACGGATGCTAAGAGCAGTGCTACAGAAACATCTGCTCCATACGTACCCGACTTATCTGCGTCCTCGTCCTTAGTGGAACAGCAAAAAATGCTGGAAGAATTAAACAAACAAATAGAAGAACAGAAAAGGCAACTAGAGGAGCAAGAAGAAGCCCTCAGACAACAAAGAGCAGCTGTTGGTGTTTCAATGGCTCATTTTTCAGTGTCTGATGCTTTAATGTCACCACCACCAAAATCTTCCCTAATAAAGACTGAATTGTTCCAACAGGGCCAGCAAGCTGTACAAAAAGTAGATTTACCTTCATCTGCAAATCAACAAGCACAAGTTTTAAACCAGGGCTCTGACCCACGGCAGACTAGAGATCCTCGACAAGCCAGAAGAATGGCAACAGAAATAAATGACAATACTGATGCTCGAATAAAGCCACAGGCAGTGCAGAATGAAACACCCGCAAGAGAAATTCTTTCAGCAAGTTTTCCAAGTGCTTTGTCAGCTTCACTTGGTAAGGAAGATAATACATTGATGTCTGCTCCTCAGCTTAGTTATACTGGTGATAACTGGGTTTCAAGTGAACAGGCTTGTACAGTGTCACAGAAAGAGGCACCTAGTAGCAAATTTGAAAACACTGCTCAAGTTAATTTGGAGAATGTAAGTCAAACAGTTCCTGGCGAACCCTCTACATCCAAACCCTTACGCAAAGTGCTGCTTCCAACACCTCCAACTACGTGTTTTCAGCCTAATTTCTCCATATCAAATGACAGTCAGTCTTTGCAAGATATGCATCAAGTATCATGGTCAAATGAGCCAAAGGAAGCAATAGGAAGAGATTCTTTTTCAAATGCAATGTTTACTTCTCAGGAAAATGCGGGTGGTCACTATGAACCAGAGAGAGGTCTGTCTTCACTGCAGTATGAAGAACAAAGAAACCCTCAGCCTCATCAATTTGTAGAACAAACTGAGTCTACATCAATTCAGGGTGAGGGTGGCCCTCTCCCACAGCACTTTGAAGAAAACAGACTTCCGTTTTCTTTGTCTGGGCAGAAAGGAGGACCTCCACAACCGCCAATGCACAATGCACCTGGAGGACCTCCTGGACCTAACTTCAGAGGGCCAGCACCACAGTTCTCAGAAGAGCACGGTTCTCCTAATAGTGATGGGCAAAGAGGACCTGGACCTGGAAGATTTGGAGGTCAGAAGGGTCCCATCCCTTCCTTATTTTCTTCACAGCATGGATCTCCGCTTTTTGGTGATAATAGGGGCCCTGCCCCATCTTATGGTGTTCCAAGAGGAATGTCGCCATCTCAGTTTGAAGATCACATGGAACCTCACATGGAACAAAGGGAATTCTCAGATTCCCAATACAATGAGATGATTAGGCCTCCAGGACCATTTGAAGGATCTGATCAACCTCAGTTTATGGGAAACAGAGGACCTTTTCCTTTTGGAGGTCAAAGACGACCTCCACCAGCTCAGTTTAAGGGACAGAGAGGAGGCCCTCAGTTTGGAGGGCCAAGAGGTCCAGCCCCTAGCCATTTTGGGGGACCAAGAGGGCCTCACACAAATCAATTTGAAGGGCAAAGAGGTCCAGCTCCAAATCACGGACCTGGCCCAAGAGGACTTTTGCCACAGCCATTTGAAGAACGGAGAGGGAGTCCCCCTCCCAGATTTGCCAACCAGAGAGGTCCAGCACCACCTCAGTATGGAGGACCAAGAGGACCCTCGCCTGCACTGTTTCCAGAGCAAAATGAACCTCCTTCTAGATTTCATTTCCAAGGACAGTCACAACAAAGTATGAAGTCAACCCCAAGACCACTCCTAGACCTTCCAGGCCATCTATCAGCCCACAGAAAAGACATGTGGGAGGAGGCTGGACCATCTGCATCTCTTTCCAATGTTTCTGGACAAGGGCATGAGTCAGAAGGACAGTGGTCAGCACCTGACTTCCGAGAAGGCAAAAATATTGAATATAGAGGCCAAACATTTGAAGGGAGACAGAGGGAGAGATATGAGGGAGGAAATAAGGACAAGGGTTTAGATCAGCCAGAGCCTCAGCAAGCTGATAATCGACAAGGTAGACCCTTTGAGGAAAGACGAAGGGATCGTGAACATGGCAGACCTTGGGAAAGAGACCGTGGCAGAAACTGGAACAGAGACAGGGACTGGGAGAGACACAGGGACAAGGAATGGGATAAAAACAGAGACAGAAACCAAAACAAAGATAGAGAGAAAGATTCCGAGCATGCTAAAGACTGGGAAAGAAGCAGAGACCGAGACAGAGCCAGAACCAGAGACAGAGAATCTTACAGAAGACGTGACAGGGAGAGATCAAGAAGCAGAGACAGAGATCGTGACAGAGATAAAGACAGGGACCGGGATCGAAGCAGGGAAAAAGAAAGAGATCGAGAGAGAGATCGGGATCGTGAAAGAGGAAAAGATCGGAAAGATCGGAGCAAAACCAGGGAAACTGGTAAAGAGGTGAAGCCAGAAACACCTAAGGAAAGCCAGAAACCAACAGAGGCAGAAGCTTCATCTTCCACTAATCAGTCATAAAAATATGACTGGCATTGTATTTTCCATAAATAAGATACTTTTACAACATAGCAAGGACCGAGTCAGTGTCTTCTGTATATACTGTATATTCTCACCTTTACAAAAGTGCTGTTGTAAATCTAGCCTTATAAAATGTACTGACAAATTAGTAATTTTTGAAGAACTGTGAATGAAAATACTCGAATATGTAAATGGCAAGAACATACTGGACTTTCACTTGCTGCATTTTGTGCATAACGTTTTTATTATAAAAATTCACAGCGTTACCTGTTCTGAAATTTTGTTTTTTCTACTTGCATCTTTATCTTAAAATTTCCATTTACGGTACAGAAATGGGAAAAGTCTAAGAAGAGCATATTGCTTTTTAAAATTATAAAGTTATGTTTTCCAGTAACTTGAATTGTAATTTTATAAGAGAATTTAATCAAAATCCTAGGAGCCATACCTTTACATCTCATTTATGTGATATTTTGATGTCCAAGTTGTTCCTACAGCACACGCTTTAAAAAAGGAGTCCAATATTGCTGTCTTTCTTTACAATGCAAAGATTGTGTGTTTAGGAAAAGGCTGCAGAAGAACAGTGTTATTATTTGACAGAGGATTTGGAAATGGAATGTTATAAGCTTAAAGTGCACTATTTTCCTTTCTCTATACAGTTATTTTGTGTTTTGAAATCCATCTGTTAAGTGTACAACAAAGAAACAATTCATACTCAGTTTTTCACGAGGGTGAGGAGTTTTAAATCCCACATATTTACAAAGCTGTAATTAAAGAGCATATATGACGAGCACCTTTATAACCAGCAAAACTTTTAAAAACATCAGAGATCTATTGGCAAAGAATCAAGTCTACAAAAGAATGGGGATACCAAAGGAACGAAAAAGAATTTTATTGAACAGACCATTCTGTCTGTTTCTTTGAACTGATTTACGTTGGGCATTTTGTGGTTTTTGTTTTCTTTTTGCAGAAAGCTGCCAGAGATTTAAGAAGTGTCACCATTTTCCTGTACTTTCCACTCTAAAAGTGTTCTGCTCCTGAAAAAAAAAAAAAAACCAACACAAAAATGTCACTGTTTTTGTCAGCCCCTGGTAATGCTGGCACTGTATATAAGACTGTCCAATGAAAATGGTCTAAATGCATTAAGCTTGGAAAGAAGATTGGTAACACCTGATGTCATGATTCAAGAGGGAAAGTTCTTACTGTGAAATACATTACACAGCTACTTTTCATGTATTCTTCAAGTACGTAATTCTGAAGTATGACATAAGAAAACCCCGTTAGTTTACAATTTGACTACATAAATTAATAGTTGCTTAAGTATTTTCATATTTTTATAAAATAGTTTTGAAAAAGGTAAAATTAGATTCCTACAAATATTTGCATCTTGAATTCTACATTACAAGTAGCGTCTATGTCATGTATCTCACCATAGGTTTTACAGTTCATATTGGTGTGTCTTACAAGTCCTCACACGTCACGGGTTTGCTGGTTGGAATGATTGCAATATGAACCTGTAAACAACACGTTAACATGCAGAGAGGTGTTATTAAATACAAACATCTACTATGGTGTAAGATTTTTTCTTAATGAGATGTTTCTAATTTAAAGACATACATAAAAGTATGCAAAAAGCAAGTGTGTTTGTTTAGGTTTACTTGATAGAAATTTCTGTAAATTGTATTTTATATGGCAAAATATAGCACTGTACATTAAGATATGGGAGTTCACAGGTTTTTGTTACTGTAAGTAGAATAAACATCTACAGTTAAATTTTGTCTGTTTCGGAAGTGTGTCTGTCCGTCGTTTCCTGCTGATCTCTGGTACCTCTCAGCAAGCCCAGGGGAGTCACCACAAGAGGCTGATGGCCCACAGGTTTCATTTCCACCCCAAAAGATGAAACTTTGCAGGATGCCACCATTATTAATTGATATTTACGTGTAGCATGAAAAAGGCGCATGAAAGTTTGTTCTTAGGATTTTTCTCTCAGTTCTAACCCGTGTCCTGATTTATTCCGAAAGTTTAGTTATCTGAATTAGGACAAAAGACCCTCAACTGAAGGTCCTCTGAGCAGCGTGAGCTGAAGGATCCATACGTCCACAAAAGGTTACAATGTGCTCTGTGCAACTGCTGCAGGAGACTGCAGGGTTAGAAGGGGGGGGGAGGGCATATAGAGCCCAACTTGTGCACATCTGCTGTCAGCATTTCTGATTTCCTTTCTAGATGTGACAGATGCACTTTTCGGATTGGCCGCACCTCCTTTGGTGTGGAAAATACCCGTGTGTGCTGTTACCTTCATCGGTGCACAGTAATGGAAGGTAGGGAAAAGGTCTGTTTTCACAGAATCACAGAATGGCCAGGGTTGGAAGGGACCTCAAGGATCACGAAGCTCCAACCCCCTGCCACACGCAGGGCCACCAACCTCCACATTTCA
>JAOWBP010004554.1:5049374-5063914 GCA_028571105.1 Tragopan temminckii | reverse complement strand
CCGCGGCCAGCTGACGATCAAGCGTGGCGGTCACACCGAGGTCGTCGACATCATCAGCCACCACACACCGGTCGCGATCGTGGGCGAGCCGGGTCACCGCCGGTGGACCGTCCTGCTGGAGCGCCCCGGGCTCCCCCTCGTCGTGATCAACGCGAGCATGGTCGACCCGCACTGGTTCACCAGTGCGCTCTACCGACTCCGGCCGGAGTTGCGCCCGGCAGCGATGATCGAGACCAGTGAACTCGCCGAGGAATTCGCCGCCCTCCACGATGCCGGGGCCGCCCGCGTAGCTCTCGGGGCGGGCGGGGTCCCGGCTCCGCATCCAGCCCCGGGGCGGCCCCGAACCCGCGATGCCCGGGGAAGGCGCTCGGCCGGCGGTCAGCGCGGAACGGAGCTTTGGCATCTCCATCCCTTTCCCTCAAACTTGGTCTTTGTGTAGCTGGTTTCTCTTTTTCCCCTCTTATTCTTTTTTTTTTTTTTTTTTTTAAACTCCTCCTCCAGTAAATCATTAAGCCCTCACCGGCAACATCATGGGGGCTTAACAGAAAGAACATCCTCACCCTTCAACGTCCAAAAACTGCGATGCTGTTTGCACTACTGGTGGGACAGCCCCTCGCTCCTCTGCCTTTCATAGATGTGCCAGCAGGAATATCTCTCGCTCTGGATATTCCCACCCAATTTAGGGAGAAATTGAATAGAAATTCATATTGCTGCAGCTTGATTTAACCCTGCCGAACAGAGCTGCTGCTATCCTCTAAATGTCGGATACAATCAGACTTCCTTATGGAAATAGATAATTAAAATAATGGTTATCTCACTTCAAAACAAGAGGACTGATGAGTCACCTCAGGAATATGAATGAGCAGCTGTTAGGACATCACTGAGGTGACTGTATGACCAGGAGCAGCTTGGATGTGGGCATGGCAAAACTCAGCCCGGCCAGGTGGTACGCAGCCCTTGGGGAAGGTGCTGAAGCTCCTGGCTGCACCAAAAAGCACAGTGAGCAGGTGTGCATGGCCAGCATAGCCTGCCTACAGCCAGGAAAACCAGGAGCCTGTGACAAAACTTAGTTCTTAAGCTAACTTACCCATTCTTCTCCTAGAAAGAATACTTGTCAAGTCCCTAAAGAGCAGTTAGCTTAAATCAAGAGGGGCAATATTGAACTGAACTTTAGAGAAAGAAGTAGCAAAAGGTTCTTGACACACAGCTCCAGACCAGAAATAGGAGGGCTCCAGCAGAAGACATACAATCATGCCATGTTCATTGCCTCTGCGTTTTGAGGAAAGAGGTCTCCCCCAAAACGCCCATGGCATAATCACATACAGTCACCTGCCTATCCACAGGGAAAGGAAACAACACCAACGAGCTTTGGTGTGAGTGCAACCCGAGGGGAACTATGCAGAGTAACCACAGGGCTCAGCCTTCTTCACGTTGTCAGCTTTCTTTCAACTATTTGGACACACAACTGGAAACCATGCAAAGGAGGTATTTTTATTCACTCTGCTACTGTGACTATTTCCAGAAGAGGGAGCCAAGGCATGAGAAAATGAAGCCAAAAATCAACAACATCCTTCAGTCTGTTATGAGAGGTGTGTACGGATGTTAATAGTGTGTGTGCTTAGAGATCAGTTAAATCTAGGTAGGAGGGGAGACGAGTGCTGATACAAGTACAGAAGTGAAATGTATCTCGTGAGCCCAGGAGAGCACAGAAGAGCCGAGGGCTTGAGTATGCTACAGCAATCACGGGTGGAGAAAACCTACTTACACTCATTTGAGACACTGCTGTGTAAAGTTTCAGTTCTGTTGTAGGATGCATCCGACACTGCAATGTTGGCCGTTTACTAAAGTTATAATTGAGTCTCAAAATCGAGTATATCATACCAAGTGTTCTGATTTTGTACTCTTACGCTTCCTCCCTACTGCTCTTGCTTTGACTAACTTGCTTCTACAGTAGGGAGCTAATTTTACCTTCAGAAATAGCTGCAGTTAAAAAATATATATATGTTTGAATGTAAAATTAACAGCAAACTTGTAACATCCATCACGTGCATGTAAGTGTTTAAAAAAGTGAGAACACTGATACCATTCTTTTCATTACTGCTTTACTTTCTGGAGGCAAACATCCCATCAAGGTGATTAAATGGCAAACAGAAACAAGTCAGAAGACAGGTGCTGACTTCAGAAACCAATCAAGAACACAATCTCCTCGTTTTCCCTCTGTTCAGTTTAATCTGCCAAAAGATTAAACCAAACAAAAGATTACTGGGATAATATTTGAGCTGACATACACCAGCACTGAATTTTATCCACACAATGGTTGCATTATTTGAAGATTTTAGGAAGTTCAGCACAAATGATGTCCCTATTCTGCATTTTTTGAAGGTTATGAGGAAGAGTAATAGGTTCACACGTTCCATAAAAGGCAACTGCCATCTCCTGAAGAGAAACTCCAATTGCAGTTTGCAGGGGACAACACTGCCCAAAGTTTTCTGGGCCATTTTCACCAAGAACTCGATGGCAGAAACTGACGCTCACCAGTCACAATGTTTCTATGTGGAAGAGAGATGCACAGCATGGCTCAGAAGCCACCACATGTTGCTCCAGTCCTAAAGACAGGCTTAGAGCAAAATACGACTCCTTCTCCATTGATATTCAGGTAATTACCTGAAGGGTGCTTTCAGCTGCTAACAGGAGGTCCACGAAGATCAGACACACAGGGATCACGCTCCAACTCAATTTAATAAAGCTTCAGAATGAACTTGGACAGAAAATGGTTTGAAATAAGTTGAGCACCACTCATCTTCTAGTCAAGGTGGTGGTGTTTTTTTTTAAAAAAGTAGTGCTTTTAAGCTTAGACTCAAGCATACAAAGCATAAATGTTATAAATTAAAAACAATAAAACCATCCTAGAATAATGTAATGGCTTCACCTATACGTACAAGGAGTGGAAAGGAGACAGAATTATGTCCAGGTAACTTCACACCTTTTTAATGCTACATAAGTGCTCTCCACATTCATTTCAGTGTTTCTTTTAATGCAGGTGGAAGGAGCAGAAAGTGTTTCAATGAAATCATCTCAAGATTGAGAGGTACTTGTCCCACTTTCAAGCTGTGTGTGTTCTCCTCTTCAAAGGTCTTGAGAGGAAATGCTTTACTTAAAATTCTGCTGTTTCTGGCTTCAGCAGCCTCTGGTTTTCCAGCTATATAAATTAAACAGTTCAGTAACTTTTTCTCAGAAACTACTGCCAGCATTTCATCTTCATGGAAACCCATTATCCCTAACCCTTCACAAATGACTCCGTTGTACAACAGAAGCAACCAGTTTAGCTTAGATTGGACAGGCAGAAAAGAAACATAGTAACAGCCAAGAGACAGCTATTAAGGAGACAATTTTGGAGAAGGAATGAGATTTGTAGCCTAATCAAAACACATTTCATATAAAGTCTTTAGGCAGAGGCATGTAAGACAAGATATTTTACAACTTGACTTCTTTGTGTTCATAGTATTAATGAAAAGAAAACAATCTTACTTGCTTTCAGCAAAAGAAAGGCTGAGGGAAGAATGAGTGTAGTGTACCACATTTGTTTGCCACCGTTGAGTTTGGAACAAATCTTCATACAAAAGTTATTCTCATATTATTCTAAATTAAGTGGAAAAAAAAATATATGTATTTTAACGCTAAAGCAAACTGTTCAAAGTGGCATTTAATAGTATTTGTTAAAGTGGTTATCTAACAAAAATGGGTTAACAAAATCCCATTCATTAGTAGTCACCAAATAAGACATTTCTCATGCATATGACAAAAGTCCATTCGTGTACTGACAGAGGTCTGTTTACTGTGTACAATATTTCCATAAATTATGTTTCACAGCCCCTACCATCCAAGAATATTTCAAACAGATTATATATTATATTTGTATATGCAAACTATTTTATATACACTAATATAAAGATCCTTAGAAGTACCATTATGACTACCTTTATGCTTTCTCTAAAATGCATAGCTTTCGAATATTTTCTTGCAGTTACCAAAAAACTTTACAGATTAAAGCTGCTTATCAATGTGGCATGTTCATAAAAACAAAGTGAAATAGTTCTATACTAACTTTATATTAAACCCCTTAAAAAACATGTTTTTTTAATGGAAAAAAAAAACCAAGCTAGTGAAAATTCAAGTAATCTATGCTCACTCTTTGCCCAAATACTATGTGAAATTAACGTAGCATTCCAGAAGTACAGTGAACTTCTCAACCAGGACTGTAATACTGCATTTCTCATGGAGAAAAATGCTAGTCATGCCACAAAACCGCACTGCTTTCCACTTCATCTGGGAGAAGCTTTAAATGAGATTTAGTATGTAAGCATCAGAACAGAGGAAAAGCTGATCGGTTACATATGAAGAAATTAGAGCTATTCCAGTTTTGTTTCTGCAGTTTGTTATTAAACAAAGTGACATTAACCACACAGTTTCTCACAAACTAAAAGTTATACATGGTTTTCAGACATTAACCAAATGGGAAAAGGAAAAAAAAAAAAAAAAAAAGGAAAAAGAACACAACTTAAATGTTAAAATGTTGGTGTTAAAATAACCAGTCTGGGAGAAGGAAAGCCAGACCACTGCTGTAACTGGGGGCAACTGATAGCTTGCTTGTTACGTATAAACTTCGAGACCTCCATGCCACAAAATGCCTTAAAAGTGCAGAACAAAACTATCAGTATTAAATGAGAACAACTCATTTTGTTATATCCATCATCTAGCTTAAACTTAGTGCTCTGCATCTCTAATAGCTGCTTAACAAACAATGGATTCCCCTCACAAAAAAACAGCTACACAAGTAAACAGTGTTCACAGTAATGCAATCAGTAACAGGTTTTTTTTTGTTTTTTTTTTAGTTTCCATAAGTCAGGTGTATCTGCAAAGCTTTATACAGTTTAATGCGTAAGTATTCCAGTAAAATTAAGTGAAAACTAAGTTTCATTCTACAGGGTAATATCTACCATACAAGACTAGATTATGTACAGTATGGGACTGGTATGACAACTGCCAGTGCATCGTGATGTTCAGCTACTTCACCCACCAGATCGGTCTTCGTTCAACAAATCGTTAATAACTTGATATACAGACCTAAAAACCCTACAGACGATTTGGCAAGATTAGTGCTTCCTACCACTGGATATACACCAGTGAACAGTGCTGCAAAATTAAGCTGACCTGAACATCCCATACCCACAAGATTACAATTTGTTGACTTGAAAGTCTGGACTTCACATGTAAAACATTAAAACTAGAATCCTAACTGGAGTGAGGGCAGTCAGTAAACAAAGTAATACAGGTGAAGATGAACTGCATCTCTTCAGAAAGGTATGGAAAGAATGGAAAAAAACTGACATTTCAGTCTTCAAAGACAGCCCTGCTCTGCTCAGCTCAAGGCATAAAAACAGCCCAAGTAGCTCTAAAACTACAATTCTTATTCAACAAGAGTAAAGGCAGATCCTGCACAAGAAGATGCATCAGAGGCTTCCATAAGTATCTCTCCCCCCACTTCATTTCCTAACACAAGTATGTCTTTCAGCTTACAAAAATCCAGTGGCCCTTCCAAGCTCTACTAGCCTGCTGGAATCACTGCAGTGTCTGCAGCTGCAAACTCAATATGGAGGGGAAAGGTCCCCTTTAAGAAAAACTCTCAAATGCCTCTGAGGGCCATTTTGGTCATTTGTGAAAATTAAGAAAAAACTTATTTCCAACAATACTTCTCATGAAAAAGGATGGGTCACTGATCCATTATGAACATAGCTCTCACCATATAAAGCACCAAAAAGTCAGAAACAAGGAAAAAAAAAGTTCTTAAATTAAGATTTACAAGTTTGTACACTATTTCCTAGGCAAAAGGTTGACCTTACTGCAAAGTTTATAGATGAAAACATGACCAGTTACTCTTAAGGGGAATGTATATCTTGCTATAACTTAAAGGTAGAAAATATTCACTGTTCTATATACACATTTCAAACAGGAGACAGTTAAACTTAACTGAATAATTGCCAATGTAACTCCGTATTAACTCACTGACCACTCAACTAAGCATCAGTAGCCAATTAGAAAGCTTGAGTTCTGTACTTTTAAAAACGTGATTTTTCCTGTCCTGTTTAATTGTTTTTCTTTTAAAAATGTATTATAGTGCATAGCCTAAGTCAGACTTCCAAAGAGATACAGCGCCTTTCAATGCAGTTTTTGCAGCATTCAAAAGGGACTTTTCTCCCTTCAAATTAGATGTTCATTGAAAAATCTGAATTGAGTGCTGTACTGTAGTAAAAATATTTCAGTCACAGACTGATATAAATGTATACTGTGCAGTACTATGATTGTTTGATGTCCATCTGCACACATTTTACTTGGGTTCTTCAATTGTCCCCTTGCTGAGGTCTGTCATTTTGGGGTATTTCACTTTCTTCTGGTCTAGCTCATTCTGAGCCCACAGTAGTAGTTTCAGTAATTTTGCCAACTTGGGTGTTGATTCACGATTTTCATAGTCTAGAACAGCTTGATTAACCTCACTCCATACCTGGAAAAGAAATACTGGAGTTTAGTAATAGTTCTCCTATGATTAACTCTTGTAATGTCACACAGACATGCAGAACATCGACACAGCTTGTTAACTCTCAGAATGAGGCAAGGACAAAGCTCCACATACCAACAGCCTGGAGAAACAAAAAAGAAAATCAAACAGCTGATTATGGTAATATCAGTTTTTTGAATGCTGCTTAAGAAATATTTCTGCTCTTTTGCATAATGCTATACACATTTTTATAAAAAATTCAAAAATATTTAGACACTGTTTTCACCACACACGAATAAAATACATCAACTTCCTTATGAGCAAATTCTACCTTCTGTCGCTGCATCATGTTAAGCAAGTCTCCAAATGGTGATTCTTCAGGATTATCGAAGGCAAGCAAAGCCAGCGTGCGCTCCATTTCTGTCAGGCATTCCCGGCTCTCCTCGCCTTGTTCTGCTAATTGGGTCTGAGCAAATTCCAGAGCTGCTTCTGTCTCACGCTGCCGAATCAGTTCAATCAAATGCTGCTGCTACATACAGAAAAACACAGCAATATTAGCTAAACAAATTAGCAAACCTTCAGTATTTCAAGACCATAACCTTCAGTCATTAGTATGTAATTTGAGACAAATTCTAATCCGTACCATGAAAGTTTAAGGTCAATTCTAAATATCTGAGACAAGAAGTAGCAAACTTGCCAACAAGATTTACTAGAAAAGGTAGTCTGATGTTTTCAAATAACATGTTTTGAAAACGTGTGTTACTAAAAGAACTACTAGAAACCCAGATTAATGGTTGGTAAATCACAGATCATTCCCTCTGTTAAAAGTTTCCAAGTTACTAATTAATTGTATATGACAGCTATTGTACCATGCCACAGGTTTTCCCATTGCTATAAAGTGATATCAAAAACAAACATTTCAAACTGCAGCCATGTTCAGCCACAAATCCTTTAAAATACTCTTAAACCCACATTTTTCCCACTTTTTTTTTCTGAAAACAAATAAGAACTTCCACTTGTTCTTACCTGCAAATGAAAGTAAAGATATCTGTTCGTATCTAACAGTTCTGGATGGAGGCTGTTTATTAATGAAATGGCTTCTTGAATCTGTCCTTTCAGTATCATTTCTCTGATTTTTATTCTTTCATCGAGAGTCTCTAAATCAACACTGGGTTCAATTCCAGACTCCATTCGAAATTTCTCTGCTGCTTCTTTAAAACCCTCTGAAATAAAAACGTTTTACCTACAAATCAGTTTTACAAAACACCTTAAAAAAATCAGTTTCACTGAAAAGATGTGAGTATTGCTTGCACATTTTTGTGATTCAAAGATTAACTCTGAAAAGTGAATTCTAAACTTCTGAAAAATTCTAATTTATATAAGCATCTAATCCAACAGGCACCTACCAGTACACGCTTAGTTCATTTGTAACTCAAGTGCCTTCATTCTCTAAGGATGCAAGTATCATGTAACTTTATATGTTTAATAAAGCACTGTTGTTTTTTTCCAAAATGGGCTCATATTTGAAGAATTTGCATGATTTTGATTCTCCCTCTAGTCCCCAATCGCGTTTTTACAGTTTTACTGAGAACAAACAGGAAAAGAAAACAAACTTTGCTTTTCTAAAACAAATATAACGTTGGTAAAGTTTTTAACGGCCACTCTAAATCTTAAGTTGTATTTCTGTACATGCACAAATGATTTAGCTTACTTTATTAAGCCACTAAGATGCTCTTCTCTCATCTTAGAAGATGCAGTTGCGCACCAATGTAAACAGGGGTGTAATCAAATATAAATGCCTCCACCCTAATATAGCTTACCGTGATGGCATGCATCATAATTGCTAGGGACAATTCCCAAGGGTTTTTGATTGCTGTAAGTATGAAGTTAGGCTATATGCTGAAGGGCTTAATAATTGTCGTCAAAACAGTTCGATACCAAAGTGTCCTTTCAGAGTCTATCTTTCTAGACAGTTAAAACTTGCTTCTGATAAATGTTCTGTGAAGCTTTATGAGCGCTATTTAAAAGCAGCTACATATCTTGAGTTCTGTCTTAATGGCACAAAAAAAGGATCATTTCTGTTTACAGCAATCCAAAAATACTTTCCCCTGTATCTTTTAGCATAAGAATTAAAGTCAGAATAATTTCTATTTCAATATATCTGCTAGGTCCCTGTTTTAATCTAATTGATTCTGTATCCACTTAAGAGAATACAAGAGCAACTGTACATTGCTAAAAGTCAACAGCAATCACCAAATCCCTAAAGTCCTTGATTTCACCCTTTATAGTACCACATCCTAACCAAAGTGGTATGCCCCAACAAAATACAATAAAAGCCTCCTAGCATTACAATGCACTATTACCTGTAACAAGGTAGTTCATGATAAGGCGGTTCATGTCTGCTCTCTGAATATGCAAGTTATTAAGTTTTTCCATCCATTCATCTTTTGTGATTTCATCAGGTTTTTCTGCATAACTCATCCTGGTCTCTTACTACAAAGAGAGAAAAGCATTTTATTTAACACAATTCAATTAAAAGCAAGTTTAATGTGTGTAAGCACTGTGTTACTGCTATCTCTGTATCTTTCTAATGAGATCTCTTAAATATTCCAAAAGACACTTTTATCTGCAGGCATTATTTTACATTTTCTTTTCCTCCTTCCTGCACTTTCAGCCACTTTCTAAAGTTGCTTTCATCCATCATCAAAATACAAAATTCAAATACCATTATCATGTCGTTAAATCCAGTCCAAATAAAATCTTGTCTAAAAATTATACAGGATCCACAGCATCACGAAGTAAAACAAATGAATCAAAGTTTTACAGCTGCCCAGAAAACCTGTAACAAATTTCCAAAGCAAAATCTACATAAACAACATTTGCTGTAAAGTTTTTAAAAACAAGAACGCTGACTGGATAGCTGTGTATGTCATACGGCCACAAAAAAGCAGCGAGTGCTCCCGTGCACAACCAGACGGCTTAGTGTGACCGTCCCAGAAGCGCTCCTGCCAACGCTACTAAATTATTTCCTGGCGTTTTCTCTCAGATTTGGAAACAGTGCGCTCTGCTAAAACCGAAGCCGGTATTTGTCCGCTTCTGACAGGGGCAGCGGAAGGGGGAGGAGGGACGGCAACAACAGCAACAGGCACCGCCACCCCGAGCGGCAGCGCACCGCCTCCCGCCCCTTCCCATCAGAACGGCTCCTTCTTTCCCCCAGCTCTCACCAAAGTCGCACCGACCCCAACAGCGCCAGGCAGCGGGGCACAGGACGGGCCCGGAGCCACCCGAAGGACCGAGCGCTCCCGGCCCGCGCTCCCGACCACGCGGCGACCCCCGAACTGCCGCGGCCCGAGCCCCGCTGAGGGACCCCGACCTTCCCCCTCCTCACAGCACCCCGCTCGGCTCCGGCCCTCCGAGGCGCAGCCCCCGACCCGGCCCTCCGCGGGCCCAGGCCACCCAAGCGCACGGCTCCGCTCGCCACAGGCCCGGTGCCTCCCCGCCGTCCGCAGCGATCGGCAACGGACCGAGCCGCCGAGGCGAGGCGAGGGCCGCGGCAGCCCCCGTCCCCCGGGAAAAGGAGCGGCCCCGCTGGCGCCATCTTACCGAGCGCGCTGCGATACCGGCTTCAACGCACGAACGCGGACTCCACCGCCGCCTCTGCCAGGCCTCTGGCGCGCGGATCTCGCGAGAACTGCTCTCTCAGCCAATCGGTGCCCGGAGAGAAGAGAGAAAACGCAACCATAGAGATGGGCCGCGGGATAGAGCGTACACCATGTATGTACACACGCATCCAGCGGGGCGCTGGTACCATAGAGAAGAGCTGAAGCGCCTCAGTACCGCTAGATTGAAGCTGGTCCCGCCGGGAGTACCATAGAGTTAGGGCGGTTGAGGCCAGGCCGCAAGATGGCTGCCCTGACACCAGGGCGAGTGGGGCTGCGTGAAGTGGGGCTGTGGAGCAGTTCTCGTCCCTTCCTTGTCTCCCCTCTTTGGCTCTCACCTGTCAGGCAGGGCTTTTGCTGGCTCCATCATGCCGCCTGTCCCAGCTGCAGGGCCCGCTGCTCCCTGTCTCCTGTTCCTCCTTGATATTTTAGTGCCTCAAGTGACAGTGCTGCCCTACTCTGGGACAGCCAGCTTGCAGTCTGCAGCCCCTGGCCAAAACGTGTGGAAAGTCATCAGTAGGTGACTACAGATCACAGCCTGGTGTATTCATGTAAAGTTCCACCAAATTCCTCTTCGGTTGCTGTGCTGGACTCTGAAATGTAGTGGCTGAGGGCTCTGATTTACAATCTGTAAAAAAAGTCTATATTGGCTGCTGAGAATTAAATCAAGGCACAAAGACAATAAAACAGTTCTATTTCTGTATAAGAGAGCAGGGCTTAAGAGGTATATTTGCGTATGAAATACGGCAAATGATACTAATTGGGAACATATAATTTCAATTATACTCAGTGGGAATATGGATACAATTACTCATTTTTCACTCCTGTTTTTTTTTTTTTTGTAATTGCACCACAAAATGTTTCCAGATTTTTTTCCATTACAATAGTTCCTACATTGAAATTGATACTCTCTATAGTTCAATTTTTATTTTTTATTTTTTATTTTTAATTCTCAAAAAACCCTCATCGTTTATAAACAATAGAAAGCTTTGGACAAAGAACTTCAAATATGCACCATTAGTTGTTAGCCACAGGACAGAAAGCTACAGCACAGCAAGTATTCATACTGTTTGGAAAAAGCTTTTCATCTAGCTTAAACCAAAGCAATCAAACACACACACACACAAAAAAACAACACCCAACCCTCTCAACAAATGTGATACACAGGGAAAGACAAGACGTTCCAATTCTGTTTCTTATACATCTAAATCAGCTGCCTTGTAAATCTTTCCTTTAGATTCTTGTTCCTGATTCTTGTCAGCTCCTCCCCCAGAAAGGTGGAGTTTCTCAGGAGACTTCCATAAAGACAGAGCGAGTAGGACAGTATACCTCTTTTGAAGGGTTTCCTGAGCTTATGATTGTAGGAAGTCCACACTGGGTAAAGAGGAGACACGTGATAGCAACTCTAACTGATGTTTACAGGTGAAGAGCTGTAGAAGAGGTGAAGATTAGCTTGTAATTGCTTTTTAAACAGTAGAATAATATACTGAGTAAGTAAACCAAAAATGTGCGAGCTGCTATTTGGCAGCATGCTTGATTGTGCAGTGATGGCACCTGTTTTTTTCACAGATTGGGATATTCAGCTAACTGTAACAGTTTGTCCTTTTTCTTTTTTCTTTTTTTTTTTTTTGTCCTTTTGTTGTCTCTAAGCTGAAGAAATCCAAAATATGAGCCAGTAACTATTCCTGTTTTGTAGCCTTTATTTTGTTTAAAAAAGAAAAAAATACTGCTTTCTTTCTCCCCAGACATTTTCAGGAGTAGGCCTTTTTTATTACCTTTATGTTAACAAAAAGAAATTTGTAACCTATTTGCAGGGTACTGTGATTTGCTATGTTCTTTTTTTTCCTTACCTATGCTTTCCCCAGCATTTTGATGGTAATGTCAAACTGGTTAGAGACTGAGCTTTTGTTTGAGAGAAGAGGCTTTGTAACAACCTGAATTGTAATTTGCATAGCTCTTCTTTATTAAGCTTCACAAATATGAATAACCCTTGGTAAAGTAATTCTCCGTTCATCTAGTCTTTATACAAAATGATACAGGGGGAGCCTTGTAGAATAAAGTACCCAGAGGATATGCTACCTTGACACCTGGAGTATCTACTGGCTGATGTGCTGGACTCTGGGGACACAGGCCTTTTTCTGTACGCCAAAAAAGGTAAGGCTGGAGTACAGCCAACAAAAACTAGTCTCTTCTGACTTGAAGTGATCAATATTTATGTTAAAAAGCAATGGAGTAGGGATGAGAACTTGCTCGTTAGCTTTCATCCCTACTCTTTTACTGGGCTAACTCTAGTTTTTACCTGTTGTTTTACCTGCTGTTGTTTTCTTGTTCTTAACAAATAAATAAAAATACAGTTAGAGAAACCCCGGGGATAGTCAAGCACAGATGTATTAGCTGCAGAAGAAAGTCTCAATGTATTGACTGCCTAATGGTAGACAAAATCTGGGAGAGCAATGGAAAAAGGTTTTAAGGAGAGTGGTGCTGAGGGCTTGGTAGATACCCTAGCATAAGCTTTTCCGGTACTTAAGGATAGATGGATAAGGTGCTTATTAAACTGTTTTAGAAGCTAATTGATAAGCATTAATCTTTTTGCTAGGATTTCTTGGCAGATTTGTGAGGGGTTTTTTTTTTTCCAGCTCAAACTATAATTACCTTTCTGTTAGAAACTACAGTTATATTATGAAAGAGAAGACATAAACCACCCAGGAGAAAATTCCCTAAATGAACGGAAATCAGGCTTTAAAACAGGAAAACAATGGGGAAGGGAGAGGAATCGAATGAAGCAGAGAAAAAGCTGAGGTGCTGAATGTACTGGTCAAGTGAAGGTGACACAGGTGTTTGGTCAGCAAGGATAGATAATGGACTTAGTGAGAAGGCAGTCTTTAACACAGAGATCTAGGGGTTTTGTGAGATGAAAGCATTATGTGCTCTAGTTGGTATTCACTGGGTGTGCAGACTGAGTTAATTATCACATTAAGATGATACGGGCCTCTTACCAAATGTGTGTAAGAGCAGATTAATACTTATTTCACTGCTGGGTCACTGCTGATGTGCACCTCCCTATTTTGCACATTCCCTTTCCCTTGGTATAGATTCCTTATTATGAGCACTCACTGGATGCTAGAGTTGACCATTAATGATATCATTAGCTTTTTTCAGGCATAAATCACAGAGGGGCTTGATCTGCTACATCAAAAGGTATTTATTTCCATTCCATGTGCCTTTGTTTTATTGTAGCTCTGCAGATGCAGAACAAAAACTACTGCTTGTCTTGTACTTTCATACAGGAATCTGTTTCTCACATCTTGGTGTTCCTATGTGGAGTAAGTATTAATACGGACCTGTTTTACAGGTGGAGAGGTTGCCTATGTTGTTAGGGGAAAAAAAAAAAAGCTAATAGTAACTTTAATGTCATCATCTTTAGCTTTTATTCCCATGAGTCTCATGCTGTGCTCTTGAATGTAGATTTCTATAAAATGTAATTGCTTGTAAAAGTCTGGCTCCTGGTGTTTTTTGGAGCCTAGACATTTTGAAAGGGTGTTTATAGGGATAAAAGGGTGTTTACTGAGCCGTCTTTGTGCAGGGGGTCAGCTAATGCAGTGAGCCCTTCTACAGCATCCAGATCCACAGGTAGGCATTAATGCAGCAGCTGCTACTTGATTTTTCCGAATCAGATGGAATTAAGGTAAAACATGGAATAAGCAGAGGTGCGGGGCGTAGCTGATGGAGCAGTTGGGTCTGCAAGCAGCAGGCAAACTCCTCTGCCGTGTTAATCCTGTCGTAGAGCTGATCCTGCTCTGCAAGACGAGTCGCTGTGAGCAAAACAGTATTTAGGACTCGCTACAATTCAGTTCTGCTTGGCGCCGGGACGCGGGGCCGTGCGGGAACAGCTCTGCTCCCGCCCTGGGGCTGAGGGCAGGCAGTCAAGGGCCGCCGGTTTCCCGCCCAACGTCCAGCTGTGAGGGAGCGCGCGCGCGCGCGCTGCTGGGCCGGGGGGCGGAGCTTGTATCGGCCGAAGTCCTCCGGGAGCCGTGCGCAAAGCGAGGCGCGGTGGCCGTTCTAGGCAGCGGTTGGCCGCCATATCCGTCTCTATGGTAGCGGGGGAGGAGCGGCCCCGCCCAGCGATCTGGAGCCGTTGCGAGAAGGAAATGGCGGCGCGGCGCGGCTGAGACCTTCGGTGGCGGAGACGAGATCCCGCACCCACTCCCTACGGTGAGTGAGGGAGGCGGGGGGGGAACACCGGCGAGAGGAGGAGAGCGGGAGCCGGGCCGCCGCCGAGTCGGAGGGGTGGCGGAAAAGGGACGGCCGCCACCTCGGGCCTCGGGGCT
>JAOWBP010004554.1:5028292-5049274 GCA_028571105.1 Tragopan temminckii | reverse complement strand
ATACTCAGATGCTGTGAGTGATTCACACATTTTCCCTCCCCCAGCTTCCCATGCAAAGTTTAGCACTGTTTGAACACCGCTTGTCTCCATCCATTCCCTCACCCACTGCTCACCCCTCATTTCGTGATCCCAGAGCACTTTGACCCACACCTCATCCCCTACACTCTTCCTCTTTGGCACCAAAGCCACCTGGTCTCAGTTCAGCACATAGCTGTGTGTCCCAGCTTCTAGCTCTCCCCTCCATGGGGCTGTTGGTGGCATCAGCTGAGGTCTGGTCCATGACAAGGCGATGACGTCTTGAGGCACAAAGCTGGAGGCATCTGACCCTCGTGGTCCTCACTTCACTCTTACTTCCGACAGAACTATTGCTTTTTTTATGGATGTCTTAATGGAATTTCTTCTGGAGCTCATAAATTGATCCAACAGCTCAACGCTGAGGGAAACAACATCATCACCATGCAATAAACTGAGGACTCAGGCTGTGTCTGCAGGGTTGAGCATTGTAAAGAACCTAGGACATAACAGAAATAGCCAGGTAGGTAGGGTGGAAGATGCACTTCAACTGCGTAGTTCATCATTGAATTAATTTCTGCAGCTGGTTGACAAGATCATGCCTTTGACCAGCACCTCATGTGAGCCCCCTGGGGAGCACAGAGCAGCGAGGCAGGTGGGACATGAAGCATCACATCCCCAAACAGAGGGAGCTGCCTCCTGGGAACCCCTCAGCTGGAGCACGCCAACAGCATCATTAGCTGCAGGAGGCCTGATCCAGACCCAGCTGCCTTCAGAAGGACAGAAGCTCCCTCCTGCCCTTCCCACCGTCTCCTTCAGCACTTTCGGCTGCCTCTGCCTTGCCCAGGTCTCCAGGCAGGAGCCCTCCTGGGTGAGGACTTCAATGTCTCTCTCCCACATGTTTGATGTGCCGTTTTTTCTTTGAAATGCAATGTCTCACTCGTCTAATCCTCATCACATTTGGGAAGCTTCTTTTCAGGCTTTCAGATCGAGATGTCAGGGGAGTAGAGTTTATTTTAAAAAGAGGCCATTTTGAAGTTTTTGTTTTGAAAATGTAAATGCTCTTTTTTGATAAAAATATAAAGTATTCATTTTGGTTGTTGTTTCTGGTTAGGTTGGTTTTTTTCTTTCTTTCTTTCTTTTTTTTTTTTTTTTTTCCTTGAGTTTGGGTTTTTTCCTTGGGATTGTATGCATTTCTCTTGCACCCTGGGTCTGTTTGCCTAGATTTTCCCTCAGTGCTCAATGTAAAGCTCATATAAACATACAAACTGTGTTTTTGAGCATTAGATTGGGATCACTCCAAAAGAGCTGCGTGTACAGCCAGCAGAAACCAAAACTGTGCCCACTAATGTACTAAGGAATAAATGCTAGCCAGAAAAATTTGAAAAGACAGAAACTTGCTGAAATTTATGTCCTTTGGCCCATTGAAATGATCTCTAATTCCTGTATGTGTCTCAGGAGCAATTGGCACATGCTTTGTGGCACTGAGGGATATAGTTTAGTGGGCACGGTGGTGATGGGTGGGAAGGGGTTGGGTTTGGACTTGATCTCAGTGGTCTTTTCCAACCGTAATGATTCTGTGATTCTGCAGCACTGCTGTGAGGGATTGGAGCCGTGCCTGAGCTGTTTCAAAACCCAGCAATAGCACAGCAATTATTTCCCCAACCCTTAATTCCCAAGCAAGGCACTATTACAACTTGCTGGACTCAAGGCACTGGTGCAAGGCGTTGGGGACAAAGTGCTGGGTACAAGACATTGGTGGAAGACATTGGTGCAAGGCATGGCCCTCAGCCCCATGTCCCCGGAGCCCACCTGGACGTGGCAACTGCATGGGCTGAACTTGGGAGCTCACACTCAGCTTTTTTCCCCGATCCAACCTTTCCTCCTCCAAGTCCTGAAAGTTTAAAACATCTTTTGTATTCCAGAGGCCAAAGGGCCAAACTTGCCTTTAATTAAAATGCATATTCTTTAATTAAAGGCCCCATAACACATGAAGGGCATTCATTGAAATACGATGTGTGACATAGTCATTACCCTGCTGTTAATTACTAATTAATGAAGCTATTTCAATTAATAGCTTCCCCACTGTCACTCCAGCTTTGACAGGGCTCCGTGCTGAGAAGCCGTGGTGGAATCACAGGCGATCATAACTCCTGGAATGGCACCAAAAGGCATCAGCTGAATATTCATGTCGGCCGGCGTTAACACTTTTCAATTAAACATAATAAAGCAAAATCTCTGTCAAAAGTGTATATCAAACATGCGTCAGCCTTTCCCTCTCCCCCTGTTCTCTTCCAGCTTGTCAAAAATAACTAGAAAGAAGGAGAAAAAAAACTAAGTGGGTTTTTTTGTTTTGTTTTGTTTTCTTTTTTGTTTGCTTGGTTTTGTCCTTTGACACCTCAGGCTGGAGCATGATTTCTCCAGCAAGCGGAGCAGCCGCGCTGAGTGAGGATTTACTGCATGTCCAGGCTGTGCTACCAGCACACGCTCTCATGGCTCATTTCTTCCTAAGGGCTGTGTGTGGCATCACTGCCCCAATTCCTTTCCTTTCCTGCACCAATGCTGCTTTGGGCATGGGCTGGATGGATGGTTTCCCAGCACCGTGTTGGAGAGCTCTGGAGATGCGGGTTTGATGTCCAGAGGTAAAGGAGTCATTTTCATGCACAGATTATAAAGATGGAGTTGTGCCACTGAGGCACGAGGGAGGAAGCTCTCTGCCATCCACAATAAGTTCTGCGAGTCCCAAAAAAAATGCAAACTCCACTGGGAACTCTTGGGCGCCATCTGCTTGAGGTTCTTCATGTGAAAAAGAGAAACGGAAAAGGAAAAAGGGAAAGAGCAAGAGAGAAGAATAAGGGAAAGGGAAAGGGGAAAAGAAAAAGGGAAAGGGAAAGAAGGGAAAGGGAAAGGGAAAAGAAAAAAGGGGAAGGGGAAAGGAAAAAGGGAAGGGAAAAGGGAAAGGAAAAGGGGAAAGAAGAGGGGAAAGGGAAAGAGAAAGGGAAAACTGAAAGAAAACTCTCACAAAACGCCCTCCATACATTTGTATGGGAAATGACGGTGTTACCAAAAGCACTGAAGCTCAGACACTGAGTACTTCTGCTGTCTGTTACAGACATTCTCTGTGTTTGCTAAAGCAATAGAATGTTTCAGGAAATGTTAAGAGAAGTAATGCTTGAGATGGGGGGTGCCCTTCCCTGGAAATGCTAATCCACCCAACACGGATGAATCTCCTGGAATAATCCTCTCTAATGCACACCCAGGAAATCAATTCTGTGCTTTATTCTTTAATCCAGAAATCTCCAAGGAGGAGGAGGAGTGCAAGGACAGATAGACACCAACAAAACAAGATAAAAATGGCATTGTATTGCATCAAAGAGAGGAAGTGGGGTCTTTGACGAGAGCGATGACTTATTCTTGCTACAAGAAAGACATGGAGGCCCTGCAGCGTGTCAAAAGAAGGGCAGTGGCCATTCAGTGGTCTTCTCAGAAAGAGCAGTGATGCAGTGGCACAGCGTGGGGTGGTGGGGTCACCATCCCTGGAAGTGTTCCAGAGCTGTGGAGATGTGGCACTGAGGGATGTGGGTGGTGGGCAAGGTGGGCTGGGGTTGGACTTGGGGATCTTAGAGGTCTTTTCCAACCTCAGTGATTCTGAGATTCTATGATTCTATACATGGCACTGCAGGTCCAAGTGGCTCCCAACTATTCCAAAGAGCAAATCCGCCTTAGATGGGCTGAAATGAAGTGAAATTAAGAAAAGGGATAATGATAACGTACTCAGCTGAAGACCTATCTATTATCTGCCAGTATCCTTGCTGATGATGCTACCTGCTCGGGGGGTTTATTCTGTGGAAAAACCATAAATACCCAGGGCTTGGGGTGTCAAAGAAAGCAAATGCTCCATCCTCAGAGCACGGGAATGCATGGGGACCTCATCTGTACCCCAAACCCACTGAGCAGATGAGCAGAAGCACAGAACGGTGCTCATGCCCAGCCCAGGTTCACCCCACACCAAACACCTCAACAGCACTTCTGTTGAGAGCAGAGGACAAAAGCGTTCACCTCGCACAGGTACATGGGAGAGGTCATAAATCAGTGGGTTTGTGTCAAATTCGGTAGGAAAAAGAAGAAAACAACTAACAAAAAACACATGAAAGGAATTTAACAGCTGCAACGAGGCCCCAGTGGCTGCACAGGAAAATCCCCCGCCAGCCACAAACCGCTCCTGTAATGAGCATGCAGGACATGCGCGAGCAGCTTCCTAATTCTCTGTGTAAAATCCTACAGATAATTGCTACACGTGTACTTTCCGTTGTCTCCCATGCAAGGGGTTGTGGTTGTTTTTTTTTTCTTTCTTTCTTTTCTCCTACGGAGCTGAAATTAAAAACAATTTATTAGAGAATAATTGATGCCAAAGTGCCAGGAGATTGCAGCAGGAGCTGCGTTGGGATGAACAAGAGCGAGTCACCAGGATGGGCAGGGCAGGGAAACACAGTTTGGGAAGGGATTCAAGGGATCAGCTGAAGCTTTTCTGGCAGCTACTTCCACAGTCACCCCATTAGTTGCTGTTAATCCTTACAAAAATCTGGCAATTTGGAACCAAAATTTTGCAAGTGTTTCAGAACTGCAGTAGGAGGCCAAATCCTATTATCGGAGAATGGAGCTTTGGCCTCTCAGGAGCAAAGGCGCTTTGGAAGATGTGGATTTATTGGGGGGGGGGAGAGGGGGAGTCCTTCTCATTTTATTATTGGATTAAAGCCTTCCCCACCCTTAATCCCACACCACAAGCTTGGAGCTCCGTTGGTATGGAAAGGAACTGAAGCACAAAACTCCATTACTGATGATCACGATGGGATTTTTGGTTATCCCAGGGCTCTCTGTGCTCCAGAGATCTCATCCCCAGGGGTCGCCCTGGCCAGAAACACCCCACACCTGCAGGAAAATGCTTTTGAGGGAAGAAGAAACAAAACAGAGCAATGGAAAGGGGAGAGTACATAAAGCTGCTTGATGCTCTCAGCTGTAACTCCTTGCTTCCCCCCTCCCCCCCGAACCCTGCTTCTTAATTACAAGCAGTCAAACTGTAAAGACCTTAATGGACATCTTAATTATCACATTAAAGTTTGAGATGGAAAATTCCTCATTAGGTGGCATGCAGTAGGTCACGGCTGCAATAAATGGTGGTATTTTGCTTGTGACAGCGCAGAGCGCGGTGCCCTTTGCAGAACAGCAATGCCTTTGGGGCACATCCCGACCCTGGGGAGCTGCCAGGTGGGTGTCAGAGCAGGGCTTTGCTGCGAGAGCATCTGCTTGTGTTTTCCATGAGGAAGTACCAGTGAGAAGTGCTCTTTGCTATCTCTTTTCCCCTCCAAAAAGTGCTGCTTTACTCCTGTGTTCTGCTTTCCATCTGCTTGAATGACTACATTGATTTAGTGTTAGGCAAACTGCAGTAAAACAGTGCTCCTTCAGTGCTCTCGGGCCAATGCCAACTACTGAACATGCCCTAAACAACTTAAATACAAACTGACCCAGCAGTTCTAACCCACAACAGCAGTACAATGTACCTGCAATCAATCAGCACCGCTGCAGATTTCCAGTCCCTTTCACACTGTGGTGAGGAATAGGGTAGGTTTTGGGGTGATCTGTGGCAGCTCAGAGCTCCTCAGGCCAAAAGAGCTCAAGTGTGCCTGCTAGAGGTGGTTTGCATCTTTATATGCAGAGGAGCCGGATAGGAAGGGCTGGAGACAACACACACGCTATTCAATTGACTTCAGCATCATTTTGATAGCGCTGAGTTCTGTGATCTGTTTTCTAAGTGTGCACAGAAGACAATTAGTAGATCCCATACTCCTCAAAGACATCTCCTTGACTACGTGGCTCTGCTCTTCAATGCTGCTCAGAGGGGTGAGCAGCTCAGCTCTATGCCCAGCACAACCAGCTGTGTCAGCAGTGCCATGCACAGCACCTGCTCCAGCTGTGCCAGCTGTGCCAAGGCCAGGAGCAGCAGTTCTGGGCTGGCAGCAGTTCCCACATCCCAAATCTAACAGCTCCCTCTGTTGGCATCTGCACGAACCTATCAGTGAGGATGCACAAAAGTTGGCAATTTGTGCTGGTTTTTTAGGCAGTCTCCAGGCAGACGACGGTCTGTGTGCAGGGTGCGTGCCATCCAACAGCAGACTCGGTTCATTTGTGTTATCACTCCAACGAGTGACCCCAAACCATGTCCTCTGATGCTAGAGTGTCCAGAAAACAGCTTGTTGGTCATTTTTTCCAATATAAGCACACACGTGTGAGGATGCTGTAATCCACCAGCCCTGATTTTCTCCCAGCACAGCCTCCCACCCCCTCCCCAGCCTCAAGGGGTTGGTGACACTGAGCGCACTCGAGCTCTGTCCCATTGAGCATCTCTGCATTCCAAGGGAAACCACACAGCGTGCAAACAATTTGCTGCCTTTATTTTTGTAGGTCCTTCCATAACACAATCTCTGATAGAAAGCTTTGGCAAGGCTGCTTAAACTAATAATTGGACAGCTGTGGAAAAGGGGTTCAATGCTTTGCTGAGGATACCTGAAGGTGGAACCTGGCCTTAGATCTGTAACTTTCTGGCCAGTTTACAGAGGCAGATAATGCAGTCAACCCACTGAAGTGCTGGGTGAGCTGTGAGAGAAGGGTGGGAGAAAGAGCAATGACTTCCTTTAATGTGAAATGTCACACGGAAAATAGATCCTACAAAAGCAGAAGCTGTAGGCTGGTAAATCCTTCCCCTTTAGGAATCCCATGGGCTTTGCTGGGAGTACCACAGAAAACAGGCATGCAGAATCAGGCCTCAAGTACATAAAATATAGAATTTGGTACTTACATTTAAAAATATTTATAAATAACTTAAGACATTCAGGCTCAGAGATGTGAACAGCCAAGTATTTCCCCCGACACAGGGAACAGTGTGGATCCACAGCCAGCACTATGGGTCCCCAGTGCAGGAACTGGCTTTACACCTCATGCAGACACCATGCCCACTGCACGCTCTTTGGCAATGCCCCCACAGCTCTTCAAGAGCACATGGAGGACACCTCTGACAGAGCAGGGAGCACAGATCTGTAGCACTGCACGTGACCAATTCTTCACATACATTCACAGCATACAGTGAAATGGCTTTGGAGGATTCCTCAGCTGCCCCTGCACTACGAGGGCAGCACAGTTCCATGTCCCCCCGGTGAGGGGTTTGAGCTTTGAGGTCTCAGCTGGAGCATGGTGAGAGCAGTGTAGATGGGATGTCCTGCCCAGGGCTCCCAGCTAGAGATCCTCACTTGCCCTGAAGGAAGCCTTGAATCCATCTCACAACCTTTTCACGTGTGCACCTGGATTGGACCTGCAGAGCAGATTGCAAAACAAAGGCACACGAGGGGCAGTTAAGGTCAGAGGTGCATTCTTTTGGATTTTGCTTTTAGTCCAGACAAAAAGCAATGCGTTGGAAATACCCCACACAGTCGCAGGGCGGCCAAGCACAGCCGTTCCCACGCTCTGCACTCTGTAAGCTGAGAGTGCAAACTGCAGCCCCGTCCAGCAGGACAGCCACCTGCATACATGGCCCCTGAAAGGGACCGGGGCAAACCAAGGCCACGTTCTCACTGTAGACTTTGAACTGGATGGCCCCACCAACCACCAGCCATGCCCTGAGCAAAACAGGAACTCTACCTTTCTCTTCTGCTGTGGGTTTCATTCAGACCCAGTGCATACATGGTCCCAGTCATTTTCATCCCGTTAAAACACCCACAAAACGATAATGTTCTTTGGCACTTGTGCATCAGTGGCACACAGACATGACACACCCCGCTCCTTCCACTGCTCCTCAGACTCATTGCTACATGTCAATGTAGGCAGAGTCTGTGTCCACCCTCTGGGCCTCTCCAAACACCAGGAATGCACAGAGACCAACACTGTTGACAGCAGCCACCAGGTTGAAAACAGAAATCCAGGAGCCCGTTGTTTCCATCAGATATCCAGCCAGGTACACGCAAACCACACCTGTGCACAGAGGGAAGAGATGGAAATGCAGAGGGGCTGCATCCTGCTTGCCCATGGGATGAGCTGCAGGGAGTGCCTTACCTAGCAGAGCTCCGCCTGTATTTCCAACACCTGCAAAGAGAAGAGAGGGGAAATGCCCTTTTGCTTCATCTCACAGGAATTGGGTATTAACAACATGAAGACATGCACATCTCCACCTGGCTTGCCAACCCGACCCATTCGTTCTGTGTGCACAGCAAAATGCCATGCAAATGGTGGGGCCAACCAAACCTCACCCCTCCTGCTGTCAGCCATCAGATAAACAAAGCAGCACATCTGTGCAGCTCCATGAAGGCAGCTCCATGCGTGGAAGGGAGCTGAGGCTGCAGGCACACAGCTCAACACCCCAAGCCCTGTCTGTCCCCACACAGCCCAGAGGATTCCTTACCAAACAGCAAGCCAGCACAGGATGGGGCCAGGTCTTGCACATTCACTGAAATGCCACTGGTGAGAAACAGAGAGGGAAATGGCAGCTTTAACGGAGCAGGATTTGCTTTGTCATCATTTGCACTGAGTTTAGCTGGTCCAGCCAAAGGAAAGGATCCCAGATAATACTGGTGAGAGAGGACAAGGAGGGAAGAGGCTGCAAGCAGAGCAATATAGGAGGATTCAGCTCCAAGTGCTCAGAGTGGATGAAATGCAATCCGCCTCCTGCTTTGTACCCCCACAAGCTGCTCAGTCCCATGTGCCCTGCAGCATACAGATCAGAGGGCGATGCTCAGGGTTAGCACCAATGGTGGGATGGAAGCGGGCTGCTCATAGAGCCCCACCAGTGTGGGCTGGGAGCTGAGGGGCTGTGGGTACCTGTGGTTAAAGGTCTGAAGCCCAACAGAGGCTGAGGCGAACACTATAGCGTTGCAAAAACTGGATGTCTGGCCCAGGCACAGGGCAAACATGCTTGAGACTCCAGAGCCAACGACCTGGAAAAAGAGAAAAATTAAATACCTCAGTGAGTTTTCCATTAGCAGGTAGCTCAAGCTACTCCCATGGCTTCAGCTCTCTTACCTGCATGAACTTACGAACGGTGATGGTTTTGTATCCTGAAAGAGAAGGAAAAGCCGCAGTTAAGGCAGCTCAACAGGTCTCCTTGTTCCCAGCCAGGAGAGCACAAAGTGATTTCAGATGGCCAGAGCTCACCTCCGTATGGATCTTGTAAGACCAAAGAGAGCTCCAACAACACAGATGGGGCAGCACTCCCACTGCTGCCATATTAGGACTGCATGTTGTTTGTTTGCTGGGACTTCTCCTCCTTCCCAACAAGCCTCTCTCACTCCTCCTCCCAGTTCTGTTCCCACAATGCATAAAATAAGTGCTGAGGAAAAGCCAGAAGGGCTCTTACCCTGATTAATTAAGTGATCAGACAGAAATCCACTGAACAAGCTTGTTGGAATTGCAACCAGCCAGGGAACTACATTGAACACCCAGCCCTGAAAGACAGCAAAAGTCAAGAGAGGGCTGCTGTCAGAGCTTGTCTGCAAACGTTTTGCAAAAGTCTGAAGAAAGGAAACACATGAAGGGAGCAGAACTTCTTACAGGCCTCTATTGCCTTCCCAGAGCACAGCCCCCAGGCCCTCAGTGCCAGGCCAGGCAGCCTTCTATCTCTGTCCCTCTGCAAATCCCAGCAGCGAGGACTGAGTGTGGCAAACTTTGGTGCTCAGCACAGCGATGTGCAGAGAGCCGGGGAGCTCTGGGAGCTGCGGGTGTAGCTCTGCCCTGCAGGTCAGCAACAAAGAAGCTGGCAGCATTTTCAGCAGGGGCTTCAGCCTCGTTAGCAGCATTAGCAGGAAGCTGAGGGAATGTAGCTGGATTTTGTAATGCCAGGATTAGGTAACATTATAGCAACAACACGCCTTGGTCTATTTTCAATTCAGCAAGCTTGCTGCATTTGTAATCACAGATGATTGCTGGTCATCTGGATTACTGCTGCTCAGAGGCATTTAGTGCCCAGATTCCACGGGGAGCTGAACTCGCTGTGTGTTGGGCTGCGTTCATCTCAGCTCATCCCCTCCGTGCCCCTTTGCTCAGAACCCCACGGACACATCCCGCAGCAGCAGAGGGATGCACAGAGGGCTGAGAGCTCCTGGTTTGAGTAATCCTGTTCTGGCTGCTCTTGGAAACTGCACCAGGACCCATCTGCATCTCTCAGCACCACTGAAATTTTAGTTCTCGGTCACTTTCAAAAATGTACCACCATAGGGCTTGCAGGTCTGTGCATCTTGTAGCACCAGCTGGGGTTACTCAGCACACTCGGTCCCAACACACCAAAGCCACCCTTGTCTCATCCCACTGCCAAAACGCTCCTGCATCTCCATCCATCCAGGTGGGCTGGTGGTGGGTGAAGGCATCTCACCTGCAGCAGGGGCATCTGACCAGCAGGTGACACAGTTTTACCACACTAAGGATTATCCTTTAAAATCAAGCATCGTCAAGCCCCGGTTTATTAAAATATATGAAGCGATTATTGGATGCAGGAGCACTGTATGGAGCATCTTACGTAAGGGAACCATGATACAAGGCATAGCAGATGGTAAATTACCGCTGCAAGCACATTACAAGAGGTGCACAGATCTCGTCACAACAATATGTTTGCTGGTTTAATACATGATTGTAATATAAATACCAAGGATGCCATAAAGGATTTTATAGATGTAATAATAAAAGGCATGTTTAAGCTCTGAAAATTACCAAAAAAATAAAAGAACAAAACCCAACCCTAACAGAGCTATTGTGGAAAAGGCCGTGTCAGTTTCTGAGCCCAGGACAGATAGCAGCACTCAGCCCAGAGGGGCAGGACTCTGAAAGATGGGAATGCTTGCACTGAGAGGGGAGAGGGAAGCATTCCCAGTAAGTGCACATTATCAACGGTAACGAGCACTTCTGCAGGTAGCTCTCAGCTATGCAATGTCAATATAGCTAAAATCCCCATGAAAACCCAATCATGGAGTCACTGCAACAGCACGGTGTCACAAGCCCTGCGCCGTTCATTAGAAAACCACCCCACTCTCTGAAAGCAGTGCAGGGAGCCAAGCCCTCCTCCCCCCACCAGCACTGTGCTTACCTTGGACTCGGGGAACGTTTCCTTAAAGAAAGTTGGCAGCCAGGAGAGGAGGGTGAAAAACGTGCTGGCTGTGCACAGCTGTGCGACGATGACAGCCCTGGGAATACACAGCAGGGAGGAGGCAGTGAGCAGTGATCGAGATGCTGGGTGAGAAGGACCAGCCCAGCAGTGCAGTATTCCAGTTCCTAGTCTATAATTAAATCCCTCTGAATGCTGCAGTTGCTTTCAGAGATCTTTTCACAGATAACTGCAGCTCTCCGTTCACACCATGCACTCCCACACCCCTCTCTCCGTGCCTGACGTCAGAGCACAGGCTCGGGCCAGGTTCACCCACCCTGCTGTAGGAGGTGTCACCGAGGGCTTCCTAAGGCCCTCAGCAGATGGCCCATGGTTGTTCAGGGCAGCGAGCCCCTCTGCCCTGCCTTTAGCAGCCCCTGGGAATCCACTGCTGTGCTCCAATGAGCCTCAGTGCCCAATGCAAAATCCTCCCCCCTAAAAAAAGGACTGTAAAGTGATGCTTTTCCAACAGCAAGAATGCAGGGCCCCTGCACTGTGCTGCTTAGGAGCCCACTGTAAGCAGTGTTTCTAACAAGTGTGTTGCGGAATGGTGCTCTGGAGGAGCACAGGACTCACCCAAGGAGCAGCCTGCAAACCTGTTGATGTTTTCCAAATGTAAAAGGGCAGAGCACAAACGCACAGAACAAACAAGCACACCGAGGTGAGAAGCCCTGGCAGGAGGATGCTCTCCAGCCCCGCTGCCTTGGCACAGCACTCAGAGCTCCATCAGCTGCCTACCATATCGGCGCCTTCTTAAACAGCTGCTTCCAGGGCACTTTGCTCTGCTTCGAGATTGAGATGCTTCTCATTAAATAGTCCATGGGGATGACGAGATCTGGAGGGACAAAAATGGTCAAAAGAAAGCTCTGATCAGCAATATGCTGTGCAAGCTGGACCAGATTTGAGAGACCACTTTACAAGGACTTCGATCTCCTCTAACTCTGTTTGCAGTACTGGCACTGGATGCTCATGTTAGGTTCACCAAGATCTTCCACAGCACCCACCCACCACTCCATCCAGCTACCCTCACCATTTGTTGTATTTCTGGACAACGGCTCTTTGGGCAGCTCTGGATTCCGTGCAGCACCAGGCACAAGGTGAGCTGGGCTCCTGCATTCCATGTGCACTAATAACACTGTATCCAGGCGTCATTGTTTGCCTATGTGTGGATTTACACCCAGAGTTATTTGGAAGAGATATTCAGGATTAACTGGTTTGTAAAAGCTTTGTGTGTAGATGCTCTTAGCTGGGAATAAGTATCTTGCCCTGCTTTAGCTTAATCCACTTAGCAGATCAGGCTCTGCGTGGTGTTTTCACCGGTGCTTAAAGGAATGGAAGAGTCAGAGCGGACTCTTGACAGCAATATAATCCAGCATGGGACTGGGAACAGAAACTCAGCAAAGCAAAAGCTCAAAATCTTGTTTCTGGGTTCAGCATCTTCAGGCAGACACCGAATACAGCACAAAGAGACCCAAGGAAAACCCACCATGTAACACACCCTTGGCAATGCAGGTTTGCTGAAAGCTGCCACCTGAGGCAGGAGGGCTAATTTTACCTTTTTCTGTCAGCAGGTACTTGCAGGTGCAGTAAACCCAGAGCAAAGTGAGCAAACCAGAGAAGTAGAAAACGCTCTCCCAGCCGTACCAGTCCAGCAGCAGAGATCCTGCAGCTCCGATCACCAGCGTCCTGTAAGGCAAACCACAGGCTGGCTCATGTGTCTGCATTTCTAACCCCCATAAGCGAGTGATTAAACACAGCGAAATTGCTGTATGGCTTTCAAGCAGTCCTTCCGTTTAGAAAGGAAATTAGCAGAGATGGGAAAGTTCTATTATTGTCATCTGTCAGAGGACAGTGAGCAGTCTCAGGCTGACCCCTGCTTTTCCTACTGGATCAGGCTGTTTCCCAGAGTAATTAAGTGTTGCAAACGCTCTTCAAAGTCTGTCTTGGAAGGAAAGTAAAAAACAACAACACAGAAATCTTTGACATGCTCAAGAGCAAACAGCAGACTTCAGAGAACACACAGTCTTCAGCAATGTGTGCGTGAGAGCACAGACAGCAACTGCCTGAGGCTTCCCCAGCTGCAGGCAGCATCCTCAAGGACCCAGGCACCTGCCTGCACTTCAGGCTGGAAGTTTTGCCTCCAACTATTTAACGTCCTTTCATCACCAGGATGTCCTGAGATTGTCACTCGCTGCTCAAAGCCATCTGCCTTCTGAACTTACCCGAACTGTGAGCCGGTCCCCACTGTGCTGTATGTGAAGGCTCGCTCACTCTCCCGGACCCTCTGGGACAGCAGGCTGGCCAGGGATGGGAAGTAGACCCCTGTGAGCAAGGGAAAGGAGCTGTCAGGGTAGGGAGCCTCACCAGCAAGCTGAAAGCAAATTTACAAGATCCAGCAGGAGCTAAGCACTGAGATAAAGAAGCAGGACTTTGGGTGAATTTGTAATAGGGCATAACATAAACTAAAGGAACCCGTGGCCATGAAAGGTTTGCTTGTGCCTTCTCCATAATCCCATGTCATTGTCACTGTTGCTACCATCAATTATAGAAGAAAAACATTAAGGTTGGAAAAAAACCTCTCAGATCCCCAAACCCAATCCCAAACCACCCTACCATGCCCACTGACCCTCAGTGCTCTCACCCTCTCACCTTGCAGCAGCCCCATGAGGAACCTGGAGCAGGTCATGAAGATGAGGTGTGCCGACGTGATCTGGGTGAGCAGAGGGGTGATGAATGTCAGGAAGCCCCATGCTGATGCTGAGAGGAGGAGGACTTTCTCACCCCCTATTCTGGAAGGAAAAGAACACGTATAGAAAGTGAGCAGAAGGCAAAAGGGCAAAGACAAAAGGGCAAAGGCCCCTGCCAAAGTTCAAGCCTTCTTCCCAGCTCTGACAGTTTTTAAGAGCGAATTCTCCTTTATGCAGGGAATTCCAAGCTGCTGCTTTGCTTTTTTTACTCCAGTTACTGAACCAGTGGCAAAAGCCACTTCTGTCAGAAAAATTATAGTGGTATAAGAGTGGTCTTCACTGTCTAAAGGTGAACAGAAACCACACTGGTCTATGTGTCTACAACCACCACGCTGGTCTACGTGTCCATTAACGCACCCGTAGGTCTCCCTGGCAGCTGTGTGGGGTGGTTGGGGCACTCCCTCTGTTTGATGGGGATTATGCCTGTGCAAAGTCCTTTGGTGCATGCTGCACTATAACCACAGCACTAATTTTAAGACCCAGGCGTCCAAACAAATAGTCAAAACTGCATGTGTACTTTCTGAATCAGGGCTATAGACCCTGGGTAGGGTTGATAGAGAAACCCATCAAGCCTTTCCCCACAAACAGGCTTCACCCTTTGTTCTGTTACTGTGCCAGGGTGAAAGGTAGCACTGCCGAAACTTGAAGCGAGGGGTCAAAACCAAACTCTGCGCTACTGAGAAAGCCCAAGCAGGGGAAAATAGAAATGGAAACAATAGAAACCAAAAATGGAAACAAAATGAAAAAAAAAAAAAACAACAACAAAAAAAAAACGAAAAAAAAAGAAGCTAGAAATGGAAATAACTGCCAGTACTGATCACTGATGTGTCCTCCGATGACCTGCGTCAAGCAGTAGCCCCAGAAGAAGCTGCTGAGCACAACTCCTGACTGTTTCTTGTCCCAGCCGAAGTGCGCGCTCAGGGCGACGGCGCAGATGGGCACGGTGACGCGGGCGCAGTACAGCAGGCACGTCCCCAGCAGCAGCATCGCCGTCCACACGCGGCACTCGGGCCTGAACGGGGCAAAAAGAAGGTGGGGAAATGGCTGAGTGGATGTGCCCGGCAGAGCTGTCTTTTTCTGTCCCAAACAGAAGCTCTAGGAAGTGTTCTTTAGAGGGTAACAAAGGAAAGGTCAGCACGTGACACACCATGTTGGAAGCAAATATTTGCTGTTTGGCACTCCAACTAATCCCCCAGGGGAGGTGGAACGTTACCCTTCATAAATGTGACATGGATGGAAGAGTGTTTTAGTGAGAGATGGGACACCGTAGGGCTGAACAGCCCAGAGCGAGGAGCAGAGTAACCCAGCATATAAGCATGGATGGGTTTGCAGCCCATGCTCAGTTTTGGTATGTGAGCACCCAGCCCCAAGGTAAGCGCTCCTGCAGAAGGGGATATTTACTCCTGCCTGGTCTGCAGGCTGGGTCTCCCAGTGCCCAGGAAAAAATAAGCTCAGTGAGAACACACACTATTCAGAAAGGCTGCTCTGAAAGTAATGCTTCCTATTTTATTATCTTGGCCCATGAGAGGTGGATGTCGGTGGTATGGCAGTAGAGATTGAACCTTCTCAACAATATTCCATTACACGTTGCTGCCATGTGACAGATGGCAGCAGAAAAGCACCTCACATGGAAGCGTGTATGGAGCAAAGGTGTGGAACTGAATTCCTCCATGTGGAAAAAATGGCACCCAATGACATTCATCGATACTTGCTGAATGTTGATGGAAACCAAACAGTGGATGTATGCAAAGTGAGGCGGCGGGTAGTGCAGACTTGTCCAAGACTCCTGTTCATCCTTGGCAAAAACACACAGCTAGTGGTGGGGACTACATGGGAAACGCTGTTTTGTAGCTGAGCATTTGGCCTGTCGAATGGTGTTACTGTGCTCTTTGTAGCTGTTGTAGCTTCCATGGAAATAAATAGGATGCGACCCTCATATGTTAAATTTGGTTAATTTTGAGCAGAGCACAAAGCATTGGGCAAACAGGCTCTCGCCATTCCAGGGCAGACTGGAATTCACTGTACTGGGGCACTGACCTCTGTGCTTTCCACCCCACTGTCTGCATGGGAAACAACCTGCACCCCTTCTGTATTGAAACGAGCACTTATCCCCTGTACTGGATTTATGACCAGTGTAGGTTAATCCCACACAGCACAAGGCCATTGATAAACCTGTCCGTCAAGGAGGGAGACAAGGGAACAATGGAAAGGAAAGCACTCAGAGCCTCTGGGCTGCTCCAGGTGAATTTATTGCTATTTCCTGACAAGGCAAACAGGCAGTTCTGTGCCAGCCCTGGCAGGAAGAACTGGGAGCTTTGAAGGTTAGACCTGTCCTGACTGTGCACACACACTACTAAATAGTGCAGGAACTAAAAAACCTCACTTATCTTTGCTGGAAGAATGAGTAACCAAGGGTTGAGCTGCCTCGGTCACTTGAATCAGGTGACATACGCTCTCTTGATCTTATGCTGTTAGAAGGACATGTGCTGTAAGAGGGACACTGTCACTCTGTACTCAGCACTACTGAGGCCTCACCTTGAGTGCTGTGCTCAGTTTTGAGCCTCTCACTACAAGACAGACATGGGGGCCCTGGAGCACATCCAGAGAAGGGCAGAGGAGCTGTGAGGTCCCAGGGGGGTGTTGGGGTCACCGTCCCTGGAGGTGCTCCAGACCCGTGGTCAGTGGACACAGTGGAGTGGGTAGGAGTTGGACTTGGGGATGTTAGTGGTCTTTCTTCCAACCTAAGTGATTCTGTGAGTTTATGATCCAGTGATCACACTTTAACTTGCAGCAAAAACAAAGGCTGTTTGTTCATCACCTGCAGAGCTGTGGCTCCTATCAACCTCACTCTGCAGCCAGCCTGGAGCCCTAATCTCCCCTCTTATCTGCAGCAGCACGATGCCAGTTAATTCAAGTCAATGAACCTGAACAATTGGGGTGACCAAGTAAAGCACCTGCAATAAGTGTCGATATTCACTATCATTTGGCTGCTGAGACAGTGCACGTTTTGATCACTGCTTCACTGCATTTATACCCTTTTCCTATATTGTTATCAGTAGATGCTTCCATTCCAAACAAGCGTGGACTGTCGCGAGGACTGCAAATTACCACTTGCTCTATAGGTAGCACATCCAGCAAGGAAAATCCACTCTGACAGTCTGAGCGTGCCCACACCCACCTGAAGCACGGCAAGAATTACTTCTCTGCAAGGACAATGATGTGCTTACATCAGAGGATAGAGCTTTGTAAACGCATTTTCTCCTAATTATAGTTATCACAGAGGCTGCCGATGAGTCAATGTTCTGCTCAGTGCAAAACAACAACAGCAAAGGTTACAGGAGAAGCCTGGGCTAGCAGAAGGGAGAAAAAATAAAACTCTGCTTTTAGAACTAAGCAGTAATGACAAATCAAATGTAAGGTTTTGGAGATTATAACCGCCCTCTGAGAAGTGGAGCTTTACCAGCGTTAGCAAATTTACCTAAATTGCTTCTCTGATGAGGGAGTAATAATCTGTGCTGGAAATAACCAAACCAAGTAAGACTGAAGCACATCTAAGCCTAAACCTATGGCCTTGCTCAGCGGCTTCCTCCGTGCAAGGAACAGCACCTGCAGCTGCATCCCCTTCTGGGACCCAATTTGCAGACAGAGCAGCCATGCAGCTAGAAAACACTTCCTACTTCACAAACCTCCAACCACCACCCAGACAGACTATAATTAGCGTGAGGACTGTAATTGAGCCCTAATGACTTCTTCTGGGCAGCTGTGTGTATGGCAGCAGCGTTGTGATGGAGCAGCCCTGGTGATGTCCCTTGGTTCTGCCCCAGCACAGCCCCAGGCAAAGGCTGTGCTCTTAGGCATCCAACAATTCCGTGGGGTTCTGATCCCACCTTGCCCCATCCAAGGGCACAGTGGCTGACATCAGTGTTTAAGGAAAGCCACAGTGGAAGGAGAACCAGCAGCACAGGGTACCTTTATTTGCAGCCTGTTATCCTGCTGGAGGAACTTCTGCAGCAGGTGCCACAAAGCAAATACTGATTCAACTTTTATTTCTCTTGATGTGCCCCCTCCCTTCCCTCAGCCCGTTGCTTTGTTTGCAGGCACTGCAGGTCACTGTTGAAATGAACTCGCTGGAATTTGGGCTATCTGCAGGGACAGACCCAGCTCCCAGCCACACCTCAGGGCCACCAAACCATGGGACAGCATCGCTGACACCAGCATGGGGCCACCTGGCAGGAGGATGACAACTCCATAGCAAATCTCAGTCCCAGCTCAGCCACCGCCTGCTTTGATTGACAGCAATCAACACAATTGCTCCTGCCTGCCGTGGTGCAAGGAGATAACACCCAGGTGGTTATTTTTAACTCCATTCAACAACCCTCTCACTTCTCTTTGTTTTTCCTACCAACAGTTCCTCCCTCCCTCAAAAACCCAACACGCGTATCCAGGGAGTGCTTTTTCTTCCCTCCTCGGGCTGACGCTGTCATGCTGCAGACTGGCTCCACACTGGTGATTTCTCACTGTCAAAAGCAGCAGTTTTGGTTCAGAGAAAGCTTTTTTCCAGCCAGAGCACAGAGGACACAGGGCTTTTTTTACTGGGAAAGCTGCTGATTTCCTGTTCGCCTCCTGAGCACAAACTTCTTCTGCAGAGCCACAGATGGCAACAAAGTGGTGTTCAGCAAGCGCAGCTCTCAGTTTATTCCCTCTCTTCAATTCTTGCTTTCGGCAAAAGCAAAGATGAAAATTAGATTTGAGCCGCTCTCATGAGCTGGAAATAGTTGTTTAGTCCAGGTGGAGGAGGTGGAAAAATGTAATAACAAAGCACACACGTGCTTTGCACACTGATACAAGACGGACATGGATCAGCCATAAATGAAATGCATTTCTTGCTTACGTACCCCATGTGAAAAGTTCTCAGCAAGGGCACAATTAAAATCAGAGTGAGGAACTTGGATAATGAAACAACCAACAAAGAAAAGAAAGAAGCAACAAAAGCTGCAACACGGGGCTGACAAAAGATGAGGGTACAGAGCTCAGGAACACAATGTGATCTCTGGGGCAAGAAGTGCAGTCAGGAGACTGGAGAGCAGCATGTGGCCATGGTACAGCTCCTTTCATCTGTGAAGCTGACAGAAACTGCTATAATAATAATCCCTTGTCTTTAGGTGTAGCCAGAGGCTAGGAGAAGCAGAGTGGTTTCAGGAGCTGTTTTCTTCCCAGGACACGCTGCCTTTTCCGTGCTCTATTCCTCTTCTGGAGGCACCATCCAAAATGCTGTCTCTGTGTCACTGGTTGGATCTGCCATGGCTTTATTTCTAACTTTTGGCTATAGATTTCTCTTCTTGGAGCTTTAGCCTTCCCATCAGCCCAACCAGAAGGCCCTGCTTGGCACGTTAAGATCTCCAACAAAAAGCTCTATCTAAATGTCCAAATGCACTACAACACGAGCAATCTTATCAAGCTCCAAACAGAAATCCCCAAGCATTGCTCTGGGATGAGAAAGACAATACAGATAATAGCATGTGATAGCACAGCCATGGGAAACCTACCTACCAAAAAGTCTGAGAAGGACAGCTGGGGAGGTAGGGTGAACCACGGGGAAAGAACAGTGCAAGAGGAAGGAAGAGTCAGCTGAAAAAAGGGAGGACAAAAGAAGAAGCAGCACGAACAGAGATGGAACAATAAACTCGCCTAGATAAGCGCTTATCTCTCCTTGCACTGACAGTGCAGGCAGGTCCTGGGAGGCAGCCTGGCGGGGATTTTGTTGGAGCATGAAGGTGGAACTCGTGTCACTTCCCCCACTTGGTAAAACTTTGCCTCCACGGCAATTAATTGATGCATTGAAATGTCAAGAGCTATTATTCAATTGCATACCTTGATCAAAAACTGTCCGCTACGCCGATTTCTAACCACCTCACCAGCCCCGTTCTGCACCTCTACCACCCAGACACCAACCCGCACATATAGCCTGGCAGAACGCTCCTCTCCCACTTGTTTGCTTGAGCCCCCCAAACAAGAGAAGGTGTGGGTGTGTGTGGGTGTAGCACAGACCAAATTCTTTCAATCACTAACAGCAACATGGTCAGAATTCTCTAAAAACGCTTCTTTCTTGATAAATACTTCACGAATAGTCAACATCAACCATCTCTTTTGTTTACACACCAACTGCTAAAAGTGGTCACTTCGGCCTAAGAGGAGTGCTAAATATTTTCATAGAAATGTAGGATACCCCGAGCCGGAAGGGACTCACAGTGATCAATGAATGCAGCAAACCAAAAACCCAAACCCTACACCTGAGAGCAGCATCCCAGCGCTCCTTGAAGGAAGGCAGATTGCAGCCAAACTGTGACTCCCATGTAGAAGTTCATTCAGGTGGGGATGAAGTAGAAGCACACTGTTGGAATCGTGGTTTAACACAGGGAACACCATAGAGACAGCATGGAATTTTGGGGTTCTGAAGTGCTGGAAAGTCAACATGCAGCCCACCAGTGCCCAACCTTGTCCTCCATGGCATCGTACCAAGGTGGTTTGGGGAGAGGAAAAGAACAGGAATAGTTCCGAGCTGGTGAGCTCCTCCTTTTCCAGACTTCATCTTAATCAATCGCTATCAGCAGTACAAACATCCTGGCTGGAACGCTTTGATAAACCTCACCGTAGTTTCGACGGCATGTTTAAATAACTGACTGCAGGCCAGAAATAGATTGGAGAGATTTTTTTTTCCCCCGTGATTTATAGCAATTCCACACCTCGCCCATCGGGGGTTTTCCTCCACCGCCCACCACCCAACAGCCGGGTGCCCTCAGACCCAAGAGCATCTCCGAAACCGCCCGTCCGGAATCCGGCACGTCGCAGGAGCAGCTCCAGGAGCTGCGGAGAGGTTCCCGGCTGAGCCTGCCCAGCTCGCCCGGGGAACGCCGCAGCCTTACCTGGACCAGTACGGCTCCCCGTCTCCATCCCTCCTCATGCCGTCGTGCTGCGGAGCCCGGTGGCCGCGCTCTCCTCCGCACACCGGAGCATTCCTGCCGCCGCCCGCGGCCATGCGGGCAGCGCTCT
>JAOWBP010004554.1:4999989-5028192 GCA_028571105.1 Tragopan temminckii | reverse complement strand
CGTCGGCTTTCGCTTACGGCGGCTCCGAGGGCCCGCGGGGCGCCTACGCGGGGGGCGGCGGGGCGGACTTCCACCCCGGGGCGCTGGGCAAGTCGGCGGAGAGCAGCGGCGAGCAGAGCGGCGACGAGGAGGACGGCTTCGAGGCCGGGGTGAAGGGCGGCGCGGCCTTCGAGAGGGAGGGCAAGCTGAAGGCGGCGGCGCTGGGCAAGAAGCCCAAGGAGCAGCGCTCGCTGCGCCTCAGCATCAACGCGCGGGAGCGGCGGCGGATGCACGACCTGAACGACGCGCTGGACGGGCTGCGTTCCGTCATCCCGTACGCCCACAGCCCCTCGGTGAGGAAACTCTCCAAAATCGCCACCCTGCTGCTGGCCAAGAACTACATCCTCATGCAGGCGCAGGCTCTGGAGGAGATGCGGCGGTTGGTGGCCTACCTGAACCAGGGCCAGGCCCTCAGCGCCCCGCTGCCCGCCACCCTCAACCCCTTCGGACAGACGGCCGTGTATCCCTTCACCGGCACGGCCTTGCCCGGCTGCCCCGAGAAATGCACTGCCTTCACAGGAGCCGCCTCCGCGCTCTGCAAACACTGCAGCGACAAGCCTTGACTTCTGCCTTCTCCGGGCTTCTTCTCGGGTTTATTTTTCTTTTTTTTTTTTCTTCTTTTATTCCGTGCTTTTCTTTCCACCGTCATCAGCCCTGGCTTCCTACCATCAGTTAAGTCTGGGTTTACTTTTTTTGTTCATTTCTCTTATACCTCCCCCTGGACCTCATACTGGAAACATTTGGCCATTACACCAACCCAAAAAGCACGCCCGTTGCTAACTCCGTTTAGTTCTCCCCCTGTGCAGCTTCATCCATAGAGTCGTTTCCTTCCCGCGCTGTTAGTGGACTGTGCACATAACATTTCTGCTTGTGAAGTTCTTGAGCAGTTCTTAAACTGAACTCCAGAAACAGAGGGGGGGTAGATCTGGAGGTGGAAACCTCAGTGAGTTTTCTTGGGACGTGGTTCATCTGGGTTTAAAAACAGCTTATAAGAAACAAAACCCAGCCCCAAAGCTATGCAATGTTTCAGAATCGCACGTAAACTAGAGGGGTTCCTATGTATCAGATGGGGTTTGACTGCGCCCACAAATCCCAATGCAAATGTCATTTTCTCGACTTGTGGGAAGGAGGAAGCTTGGTGCCCCTGATAAAATTACAGATGCTTCAAAATAAGATGCAGTCTTGTGCTTTAAAAAAAAAAAAAACTATTCTTGAACTGAGGGGAGTTTTGATTGTATGCTAATGCCTGCTTTTTGCCTGTTTCTCAGCGTGGTTAAGTTTTCCAGGTTTTCCAAAGCCTTTGCTCATCATGATGAACAAACAAAAAAGTCACTTAACATATTTATATGTATTTATAATAAATAAAAGACATGAATAACTGTTTTCTCTGTCCTACATGTCTCTAAAACCAGCTGGTAGTCAGAGCACAACCCCTGCTGAAGTCAGTTAAAGAGATGCTGCAGCAGTGCTTCACAGGGCACCGGTGTGAAGTTAGGTGAACAATCGTACTTTGAGAAGCTTTTGGACATTCAGCTCCTTATCAGCAGGGATTTGGGATTTCTCTGCAGTTTGTTTCATGAATCCCAAGCACCCAAAAGGTGCTCACGCCTGACATTTACAGTTAAGCAGCCTGTAAGTATGTCAGATTTAGGTTGTGTATTTCAGCTCTTGCTGGAGAATGCCTTGCCCCCAGCACTGGAGCTGTGTTTAGAAGGGGCTGCTCTAGCACAGAACTTAGCTGCCAGGATGCTTGTGTGAAACGTGGCAGGGAAGGAAGTTGCTTAAAGACTCTGCTCATCCCTTTGGCTTGGTTTTCTGTTCTGTCTGCAGCTTGATCCTAGACCTGCGTGTGGTTTGGGCCACTTAATGTCACGATTAATGAATAATCTTGCAAGTATTGACTGTGTTAGTGCAAGTTACCAAGTGGGTACGTTGCTGGCCGAGTTTTTAATGTCGCTGTGCTGGTTTACTCTGGTTTTGTTTTATTATATTTAATGCTTTGGTGCCTTGTGTGCTTCACTAATCATTATATAATCGTAATTGAAGTACATTCAGTGATTTCTGTTCAGATCGGAATACCCGCCCTGTGTCAGAGCAAGCACATAAACTGGTACATTTGCAGCCTGAGGGGCTTGAGCTGTCCGTGGCCATTTGCGTTAGGAGTGGGGTGTAACTATTTAGGGTTATTAAACCAATTTCCATGGCTGTCGTTAGTGTTATGCTAATTTGAAAAGGACTGCCGTCCCTCTCAAGCCGCTTGTCCGTGGCACTTCATTTTAATTAATACCTATCCAAAAGACTTTTTGTTTTGGAAAATGAATGTGTGATAAAGCTTCATTCACAAACACATACTTAAAGTTAGTTCTTGCTCCTTTCCATTTTTTTGTACCTTCATTTCCTCTTTTTTATCAGGAAAGTTTATCTGTTGTACCTCATTCAGTAAAGTCTTGAAATTATTCTTAAAAGGCATCTGATGAAGTGAAAGTCAACCAAAGCCAATACTGAAGCACAAATGACTGGAAGCTGCAAATCAGCAACGGTCATTCGATATTTTGCAGACTGAGTTGTTGTCAGAAACTATTTGGAGGAGAGAATCATGATTTTTATCTAGACGTTCATTAATTCTGTTTAAAATTATTGAAAATCAAACAGTTCTGAATATTTAAATGGCAAATGGTTGAACTGTTCAGTTTTCACCAAAACTGAAATAGTTGTAGTATGAAATACTCAACAGCTTAGTATTAAATATGAGTTTGTTTTGGTTAAGAAATTATAACAATGGAATTTATAATTGCTTTTTTCTCAAATAATTATATTGAGAAGTGTCTCTTTGTAATTTCCGAGCTGAGAAAAGTCTTCACAGTCTTACAGTTATTTTTGGAACAATGATTTTTAGTACAGTGATTAATTTCTGCGATTTCCATGAGAAAAAAGCCTGCTTATATTACCATATCTACCTAGAATCCTAAAATCAACCTTCAGAGGGTCCTTGAAATATTCGGAAGGCTCTTTGAGAACCCACTTTGAATTAAATGATTAATTAATTTCAAATGCAGAAGTTAAAGCCTTTATTTAAGAAAGTTTTAATAGGGAGAAAAATAGAAAGCTCGAGTAAGTACTGTTAAAGGCAAGCTATTAAAAACAGAAATGTAGAAATTATCAAAGCAATACTACAGAAACTCGTAAATAATTATTAAAGTCTACTTTAAAGAGTAATTAATTTCAAAATGGAAGGAAGCCCGTTCGTAGTCCTGCCTGCAACAAAGTACTGCTGAACTACAGCTGACTGGCTTCCAGCTTATTGTGAAAGTTCAGTTCTGGGAGTTGTTTCCAGCTGCTGTGGGCTTGCAGAATTTTCCCTCTTATGCAGAGCTGGAACCCATACAGAGCCCTTCGTGTTTCTTGCTGACAGGAAGGCATCTAGCTGGGTATGATGTATGCTTTGTGTTGAGCTGCTGCTAATACTGCTGCCAAATGAATGCCCAGTACTGCTTTGCTGAGGGGGGGTAAGCCAGGCTTCTGGCTATTGCATTTGTGTGTGTGAAGCATCGGTGTTAACCTTGCAGGTGTGCATGGTTATTGTGAGGAGGAGATCCCATGACTTCTCAGTTGGTTTTCCCCCACTGGCATATGAAAAAAATATATATATTGTATTCCACGTGAGGTTTTATGTCTATTTTTTCGGTTGGTGTTTCAGAGAATATAAAGGAAGAACTTCAAAATGCTGAAATCTCTTTTTCTGCTCTCACGTCCTTGTTAAGATTTCTGTTTGCTTTTTATAAAGGTGTGTGCTCGGATGAAACTGAAATACACATCGTGTGTTCTAATCTACTTGTTATCCTGCTATGTTCATACTTGACAGAAAAAGACAATGCCAACTTTAATTAAAGATCGTATATTGTTTTCTAACCTCACTTGGTTTTTCTTTAAATTCCAAAAACAGTCTCATTAGGAAGAGATGGAAAGAGGAGATGCTGCCCACCTGCTTGTTGCTTCTGTAGTTCTTCCAGTCACCGACCACAACTAATGTTTTACCAACCAGTGTAACACTGCTAAGAGGAACTTGGAAACTGCTGTCAGTTTGCCCTGCATCAGCCCAGGTTTGACATTAACAACGTGATAATGTCTTGAGCTTGCAAGGTAAAATGTTGTTGAACCAAATACTGCAAAGGAACAGGTTTAAGGATGCTGCACCTTCCTTCCTCAGGTACCAGCTAACAGTTAAATCAGTTGTTGTTTCCAGGAAGAAGCCATGGGAATCCTGCAGTTTTCCTTGCTCCTTGTGCAGTTTTTCTGATGGGCCATCATAATACCAGTGTTGTTGCTTTGCTGATCTCATTTCCCAGGCTTTACAAAGCAATCGATTGTTCTCAGATCATTTGCAGGGTCGTTCTTTACATCTACTTTCCTATTTTTTTCCACTTTAAAAAAGAAGTTGACACATTACAGGAATGAAACAAATGCAGGGTCCAATTCTGCTGCTGTGTTACTAATTGGTGATATGTTAGTGAAAATAAGATAGGGCCTGATGCTCCAGAGCTCAGTGGTGCTTTCTGAAACCAGCATAACGCTGCCCTCTGTAAGAGGCTCCACAGGACCAGAAAAATCTGTGCAAGCTTGATCCCTTTACCGCATTAGCCTTGTAGCATAACTGTAAAGCATAGGGCACAGTGGATAAAGACTACACTTAAAAGCCTCCACAGCTCATCAGCAAGCCTGCTTACTGTCAACACAGAAGCAGAAGAGCTGCAGTGCACGTTGGAAGGCTGAGCTCTGGACAGCAGCTTTCCTTCCAGTTTGTTACGACTCAAATTACTGTGCTTGCAATTCAGGAGATGCATTCAAACAAGTGTTTCCTGTGCGTGCTCCTGAAAATTTGAGCTCGGATGTTGCAGTGTTATTGAAACTTAGCAGGATGATTTTTGTTTATGCTTTTTGCCTACCGTACAAACCATCAGCAGAGCAAGCACTGCTCACATCTCAAAGGGAAAGATTTTGAAAGAATATTAGAATGCACCAAGCCATATTTCTAATTTTCAGTACTGCTGTTACTCCGTTGTCTGTGGTCTGGTAGAATTTTGATTAGTATTGTACAGTAAACTCTGTTTTGTTTTCTCTAATCCCGATTAAGGCTAGAAAAGACTCTTGATTACAGTAATTTTAGTAATGTAAATTTGGTTGTGATATGTCTTTATCTGTAATCCCCTTTGGCATCCCGTTCAAAGGGAGATGAAAAATTCAGGGATTTATAACGTTTAAATCAGTCCTTCCATGAATGCTTCTCATTCAGTTGTTCTCCTGCATGAAATAAATAATACATAACAAAATGTTTTGCTATCAGAATAGATATGTTTGCAAAGGTTTTGATTTCTTCAGAGGAAAAATAGTTTGATATCAGGCATTTTCTCTTTATTAAGGAAAAAAAGAAACAAAATGGAACCAATTATAAAAGCAAAGATATCTGAAAGATCCTCACCATTCACTCAAATGTTTTGAATGGTTGTTCCCCCATCACCTCTATATATTCTTTTCAGAGTCAAAATTTACATTTTACATTTACTCTTTTACATCACCTCAAGCTCTTAATGTTTTCTATTTATAATTATGCAGTTTTTAAATTATCCAATTCATTTTAAATGTTTCCTGCAATTATGAACAGTAAAACTTGAGTTAATGCTAAATGCTTCCCAGAGTAACTCCCAGCATTTCTTCAAAGCCAAATATATTAATCTTAAGTATTAGTGCTGAAAAACGTAATTCTCAGGGATCTTTAGCTGAGCTGTTTCAGACAAAAAAGAAAAAAAAAAAAGGTTTTAAAATTTACTCTACTTAAGACACTGAAAGCAAAATAAAGATTTGCAACAGACTAACCACAAGTACATAGGATCTTATGCATCAGAATGAGAGCACGGCTGTCTGCAAACTGCCTGCCCTCGTGGAGCAGTTAAATGTATTTTTATTATTTAACAGCTTATTTTAACTGTAAATATTTAATTTCATCAGTGATTCATGTTCATTAGAGCCTGCCTCATTAATGCCATTTGTATTTGCTTAATTTCTGTCTCCTGATGCTGGCGCTGATGTTTTGTGTGTTTATATACAGCGATATGGAACTGCACCGTGAATATAACCCAACCTTCCTCAGCCACCAATGGGAAAGAACTCTCTGCTCTTTTGCCTGGAGTATTTCAAAGGGAAAAACATGGCCGAGCAAACAAACATCACCCAGTTTTTTCCTCCAAGCCCACTTTTGTCTAAAGTAATGAGGCCATAGTCAGTTGGCTCCAAAAAGCGTCGTGATTTAGTATGACGTACAGTGAATCATTGCAGATCCATTCGGACTGCATTCGTTATTTTAATGAGACAGAGGCAAATCTGTTTTTTGGCCGCAAACCTTAAGATGCACGCATAATGCGAAATGTTTGCTGATTGCCACAAGGCAACTGACATGACGGATTTTTATCGCCATCATTACGTGGCTTAAAAACTCACTGCCTTCCAAGATGTTTAGCCCCTGCTATTTTCTCCTGCGAATGACACAGAAGTTGCCGTGCTGACATTTAAAAGCAAAAAAAAAAAAAGCTTATCTATTTAATTTCGGTGCTTATTAAAGCCTCACACCATCTCCCAGGGTCTTCACTTCTTTATTCCTGCTTTCACATAGAAGTAGGGAAGCCCCCGCTGCAGCGCGGTCACCCAAAAAAGGTCACATTCAGTTGGGCGACAGCAGTGCGAGGTCCCCACCAGCCTTTGCTTGATGTAGGATAAGACATGACAATGAGGCAGGCATATCTTTGCACAAGCAGTAATCACAGTAATGGTGTTCCTAAGAATTTACTAGTGCTGAACTTTTCTATGCTGTAGTACTATTTCCTCTCCTTCTGCAGTACCAGTAAGGAAATTTATTGTGCTTGTGTTTGCCTTCAGGCAAGCGGCAGTCAATTGATTATTGGTGGGAATCTCTCTTAAAATGAGGCTGTGTTGATATATGCAGTTACTATGCGCAGATGTTATATCTGCCTAGAATGCACATCCACATGCATGTTGTATTGATGTGCCTTTATAACACTTTCCCCTACGCAGGTGAGCATGCATATACCTGTGGTTTATTTACCCAGCGTGTCTGTTTTCCACCAGCTGTCAGTAGCCTTGCTGGAATGCTGTTATGTTTGCATGAAGCTTTGAGCAACATCATCTGGCTGCGGCACCAAGTGCCATTGCACAAAATCCATGCGACTTCTGGAAAATTACTCTGACCCATGCAGGCCAACCAATCAATGAATTATATTTCTCGTCTCATTTTACCCTCTAAAAAGAAAGCAATGTTTTGGGAGGGGATGTGAGAGGCTGTTTGTTTCCCATTCTGCAATTGGCGGTTTTGCAGACAGAAGATGGAGAGTCAGCGTTATCTTTGCTGTTACTGGATTCCAAATGGATGCATCCTATTCTTATTGATTTGCTGGATACCAGGTAAAAGTGTCATACATTGCGCTATCGACAGAGATGTCATCGAGAAGTCTTTATGCCACTGGTTTGAGAATTGTATTACCTTAAGTGTTTTTTGTCTCCTGGCAGCTTCAGTGTAAAGGAAACCACGCAGCTGACAGCCATAGTGGGAGTGCTCAGTGTTTACAGCAGAACTGGGGCTGTAGGGGAAAAAGATGAAAATCTCTTGCAAAATGTTAAAATGGCTGCTGACTTGGAGGCCTCTGGGTTAGTTTTACATCCTCCCCAGTGTCCAAGAAAATACAGTTTTACTTGTAACAAGTTTTCTCCCCTTGGCTTATTCCCTCTCGTGCCTCAATCAGCTGCCTGAAAGATTGGAGGACAGAAAACACTTTAGTAACAGGAGCTCTATTACTCCTAACATTGCTTTTTGCAATTGAATGTGGCACTGCACAGAATAATCTTTGTTCTGGAGACTGCGCAGCAGGCAAATGTGCTCCTCGGTGACTTGACTCCTCTCTGTGCCCGTGGAGCAGCACTGAAATCACTTCCAGCAGTTCACAAATAACCTTTGGAGAGGTAAACAATGCAGCAAAGAGTACCTCTTCTGAAATGTGTCTCGCCTTTGCAGATGCTTGAGGTTCTTCATATCCAATATGTCACAGAAATCAAGACCCAAGTATCTTCTCAGGCGGGATTTTCCTTTTCTTTCTGAGCTTTTGTGTGCACTTGTTAGGAGCATACTCCTTCTCCAAGTAATCCCTTTATCACGGGATCCCTCAGTGAGATTCTGATCCAGCCTGCAAACAGAACAATTTCTATATAAATATGTGAATAATAATGCTCAGCCACATTGAATGCTGTATGCTAGTGTCTCTGTCTGTAGATATTTATTTGTTTTCGTCTTTAGAGTCGAGCCAAATTTGGAAGCACTATCTGATCATTTTAGTGAAATTCTGTTGCTTTTTACATCCTTCCCCAGTTGCCTTGCCCTGAGGCATCAAAAAGATCAAGGCATTTGCCTATGGACACACACTGACTTGAGTGAGCAGCTTGCCATATTTGAACTCGGCTAATCTTAGCTCGCTGCTTCCCTGGGCGAGCTGCACATAGACAGCACCAGCCCTGACATTTGCTCGTTCTGCAGGCTCAGGGTCCCTGGGCACGCAGTTACTCTTGTGGCAGTGGTGTCACCCAATCCGCCTCCTGATTCCTTCTGCAGCAGCCGCAGCTGATGGATATGGAGGTGTAGCTGCACTGTGGCTTGTTCTAGCAATATCCTGGTGCCACGTTAGCCTGGGGCAATGTGAGCCTGCTCCAGGGATCAGCTGGCCCCCAGCTGCTTCTGGAGTGGGGAAGCATAAAGGTGGCTCCAAGCCACCTTTGTTTGCCAGCCGTTGTCTTGCACTGAGCACAGTCGATTCGTGGGGGAGAATCTGGGCCGGTGTTTATGAAATTCAGTGCTATAGAAACCTGCCCTCTGCAAAACACTGCTCGTGTCTGAATGCCCTCTGCTGGAGATGGCAAAGGTGCTGCCCAAGATCCTGGCTCTGTCTGCGAGAGCACCAGGCTGTAACAGTAAGTGTCATCACAAGGCTGTCCTCCACTGCTTGCTCTGCATGTCTGTCACTGCTTCAGCCACAGGCTTATGTCCTAGGAGGCCTGCTCAAAGCTGATAACCCTGGGACAGAAGACTGATGTGCTTTTGGAATAGGAGATGCTCTGACTGAACTGACTGAACATCTTTTCATTTTTATTTTTACAAACGAAGCAGCATTTGGAACTTTTTCTGTTTGTGTCACATCCATTCTCCAGCCTTGCTTTTGTGCTTAAGGCTGCCTTTTTTCTGTCTCTTGTCCTGAGATGGTTGTGCTTGCACACCTCTGTTCTTCCTTTCTGTTTGACACCGGAGGCCCTCTGCTTGCTTAAACCTGTCCATCACCATTCAGTGATCTGTCCCATGGCAGAGCGAGCAGAGTGTCTTCATTCATTTGGCAGTCAAGCAGTGGCAATTACACACATTTCCTCTTCATTCTCTGCCTCTTCATTTTCTCTGGGAAAACATTTTAACTAATTTATGGAGTAGTTATTCTGGCTTTGCATGTGTGCGAGTAAATGAGCATGTCATTTGTCTTTGTAAGCAAGAGAAAAAATTATTTTCTGATGGAAAGATAATGGAAGCATACTGAGATTGAGAAAAGGGCTTTATTAGGAAGGTGCAGCTTGACAAACAGGATTCCTGCATCCCTACAGATGAAATAGGTCTCTGGGAATCAGATTGTTGTACCTAATTCAGCATCTAGAAGTCAGACATTTAATCCAGCCTAGGCTGCCTCTGTCCTGAGGAATAGCAGACAACTGTTTCCCAAGGGTTTTTTGTGTCACCATGGAATAGGTGGACAAATCACCTTTTGGGGCTGCTCAGCTCTTGACATTGGCTGCAGAAACTATGCAGGTAGTGTAGAATAGATATGCTGTTTTCAGACATCTAAACCCTGCCGTGAAGCCTCCTCCTAGAGTGAGGAGTGAAAGTGAGAATTTAAAAGGTTGTGATTTTGTGGCATTTAGAATAAACTGGCCCCCTCCACAAAGCAGCCCGTCAGCAGTAAGAATAACCCAAGGCAACGTGAAATTAAAAGCAGCTTTCATGAAAGCCACCAAGGGAAAGTGTTTATATCTGCGGGGAGCATGTCTGGTCAGTAAATAACATGGGATAATAACAATGAAAGAGATTAATGAGTAGGGCTAAATGGGCAAATTATGCTGGGTAGCCTTAGACTGAGCTCTCCGAGGTGGGATGCATAGTGCCCAGCTCAGGGCAGCGAGTTGGAAAGCCCTGCTGTATAACACACACCGGTTTTGTGGCACAAGATATGTGATTGGGTGAAGCTACAGCTGCACCTCCCTGCTGCCCAACTGCTGTGAGCTGAACGTAATGCTGTGCGGTGCAATAAGAGAAAGGTGTGGTAAAAACCAACTAGCCCCAAAAGTGATAAACCCCGATGGATAACTGCACCTATAGGGTGGTTCTGTACCTGAGAACACAGCAATTAGTAGCGTTTCCAAAATCTACAGTATGGCACTGCGTTAGAAGTTTACTTCTGGTTGATATAAAGTGAAAGTGGCCTAACGCAGTACATTATTGTCCTGATAGATTCTGGGGCTCCTGCGAACAAATACCAAGGAAGCTGTGAAGCTGTCATGCTTCGTAAAGGCTTCTAAAAGGTTATAAATTTGGTTGCTACCATTCTAGGCGCAGTCGTGTTTTCGAGGTATTTCCTTTCCTTGGATGGGTAATGTGTTAATTGGTGTCTGTAACTTCCTGGTGTTCCAGAGGGCAGCAGAGCAGGCGCTGACCCACGATGGCACCGTATTTTACTGTCGAGTCCTGATGGCAGCGTCCCATGGAAAACATCCTTAATGTCCCCAAAAGCACAGCAGCTCTGCCACCCGAGCTGCCTCCGGAGCATGAAATTCAGTGATGGAGTGAGGGCGGAGAGAGTCATCACGTTTAACCCGTGGCTGCCACATTTTTCATCCTTACAAGGGCGTTAGATGCAGTAAAATGAGCTCTGGTGGAAGCGTGCATCTCCCTGAAGTGGGCAAATGATAGGTTAAGAGAAAGCGAATGAAAGATAAGATTAATAGCATTTATCGTGGCAGATAGACTCGCAGTTTGCTAATTAAAGATGTTAGAACATAGAAGCAGCCAAGGATCAGTGGCTTTTAATGAGGATGTTGTAGGGTGATTTAGGTCTAATTTTCTGCTTAATAAGGCTGGTTTAAAAAGTAATTTTGTTGGGATGTGACTCTTCTAAACCTGTTCATTATCAGTGATGGGACTTCACTTCAACACTCCAGGAAATGTTGTGTTTAATTAATATTGTGTCGGCAAGTGGATATGCTGACAGATGAGAAAAAAATTGATGAAGAACTTTCAAGGACATTGACTTCATTACGCAGCTTCATTATAGCCTGAATAACTGGCTAAATATGTCATTGGAAAGATAATGTCCCGCTTTTAACTCTTCTCTGTATGTTGTTTGTGTGACTAAGCAGGGTATGTTCTCAAAATATCTATTATTGGGGAAAAAAAAGCAATATCAAGGGATTCATTCTGGAATATTTTCTCATTGCTACATTCTCTTTATTAGATTTCCTACTGATGGTAGAGCATTTAGAGCAAAGTTGATTATTTGCATTAATTTATTAACAATTTTGTTTGACCAGAAGAATTTACTAAGTGATGTTCTTCACCATAGGGTAGTTTTACACCGCAGCCCTGAGATAAGGGTAGACATTAATTTAAAAGGTTTTATTTCTCAATACAAAATACCATCCTAAGGTATACTGAATGATTGATCAGAGCATCTGTTAATGGAGATTTATTTACCTCTGTCTGGCTGCTTTGTCAACAGAAGGGCAATGAATGTTTGTCCATTTGAAGCCCATAATCTTATATACAAAAAATGTTCACTAACTTTATGCATTTGGGCTCACTGGAGCCAAATTAAGCATCCAAAAAGGTTCTAAATACTTTACCCTGGCACAGAGGAGAGGTCACAGCAGTCTGAGTGCATCATAGCAAAGTTGCATATAGACATGGAATAGTTCCTTATCCCGTGATGGAGGAGGAGGTCCTGACTTTTACTTGAGCCAAGAAAGGTCTTACTATTTCCCATGCAAAACTCAGGTGCCTGGGGAAATGACAACTAAATCTTTTCCTCTAGGCTTAGAAGAGAAGCACTAATTCCAGCCTTGATAGAGCAGGCTGACCTGCCAGGCTCTCCTCCTGCAGCATCCTTTGGTTCTTTAAGGATTATCTTTGCAAACAGACTCTCATTTTTACCATAGCTACAGTGAAGCTGTGAGAAAGTCACCCTAGGAAACAATTTGATGAGGAGAGACTACTAAGTTTAATTAACCTCTGGACCAAGGGCTGCTGTAATAGCTTGCTTGTAAGATAGCTTGTCGCCACACTTCACAACCTCACCAAATTTTCAACCAGAAAATACAGCAGCAGGACCCAGCTGTGACCTTAGAGAAGTCAGACTGGGATCTGCCAATCCGTAATGTGAGAGGTTTTGGAGCAAGAAAAAACCTTCAAATCTGATCTTTTAGACAGACTGGGAGAGAAGGAGAGAGAAAAAAAAAGAAAAAAGAAAAAAAAAAAAGCACTGAACACATGGTCTGGAGCAGTGTTTACCTGGAGGATACATAAAGGCATCCAAAGGGTGTCTTACCGGCTTTCTCAAGAAAAACAGGTCAAGCAGCAAACCGCTGACTTACCCTGTGTTTCTATTACTCCTTCTTTGAGAAAGAAGAGTGGGTAAAGAAGGGGAGGAAGAAAAAGAAAGAGCAACCTTTGAGGCTGAAAACAAAAGCAGAAAAAAAAGTGTTTTCAGCCCTAATCATTAGGATATCAGCCAAGAGACACGGGCCAGGCAGGGGAACAGGGAGAGGCGCTGACTGCAGGCGACAGCTGGAGTTTATCTGATGCGTCAGCTCTCTTTAGCACCTCCATTTTGTGGCTGCTGTCACCTTCAGATGACGACTTTTACGGGATGGGATTCACTAAAGCATCCTGCTATATCAAGGCTTTGTCCCCATTACTATATATGCCTTAATGTTCTTATTCCCCGTTGCTGCAGGGGGACAGGAGAGTGTCTGTGCGTCCGCAGTCCTTGGGCATGTGCTCCATTTGGCCCTCACCCAACACCTTTCGAACTCTGCCCACATGGCAGTTACCAGTAATAATGACTCATTATTTTCCTACCCTCGGTAATAAGGCAGGCAACACTCAGACCAACTGTTCAATGAAAGAGTAGCAGATAGCATCCTGTCATCACCACAAATCTGAATGCACTCTGGCACCTTATGCTGTCTGGAGAAACTCAGTAATATATCTCAGGTTTGGAAAAGAAGAAGGGAAGAATGAGAGCCGTCAGTTCACACGTAGGTTTGCATCACGTGTAACAACCTCCCTAATGGGTCGTTGTGGGATTGAGACCTCAGGGTTTCAGTACGGCACAGAGACACCTGTCACCGGAGCACACTCAGGAGGTGGCTGTGGTTGAACACCTGCAGGCACGGTCGTGTGGTTCTCACACATCACCATGGGAAAATGGCATACAGAGCTCTGTGCATCACCTTTACCATGCACGCCTTGGAAAAATGCAGGGATTTTGTTCCTTAGAGACAACAGGAATTAGCTGGGGGGTGGCACTGTATGGTGCCATTGGATGTGCAGTTATCACCTGTCAGGGATTTCTGATGGAAACACTGTTGATGGAGTGGCAGCAAGGGCCAAACAGCTCTGAGATGAAAAATCAAGGTCTTACCCATCCTGAACCCCACAGCTTCTCCTCTCTGCTGTTGCAGGGCAGCATCAGGGCTATGTACCTTCAGTAGCAGGAATTTTCAGCATTTTGGATGGCATGACAAGCACAAACACTTAGCTCTAGAGGAGACCACCCAGTTCATTCCTTCATACTTACCCCCATTAAAACTCTACTGGCCAGTGAGAAACTGAGCAGTCTGTGGGTGAGGCCCAGGGGATATTTTGTGTCTGCAGGACAAATCAAGTTGAAGGGATGCTGTTGAAGCACTGTCGCTGCCTATGGGGTTCCGCATCCATGTGGTCTGCCAGCACCCCAAACCACTGCATGCTTATGTCCTAGGGCATGACAATCCATGTCTAACTGAGAAAAGAAGTCCATGCCACTAAGTGCACTTTGCTGTGATTTAGTAGGTTATCTGCCTGGGTAATATCCCAATGCATGGGACTTGGTCCTTGCTTTTCCAGTGGCTAGATATCTGGAGATATCAAAAGGATTTCTAAAACAGCAGCTTCTGCTACCTTGGCCCATGGGGGGAAATGCCTTACCTGTTTATCTGTGTCTGATCGCACTGGTTATGTATTAGTGCTGTTCCATGCCCTGATTTAAATGATGTCCAGTGTGTTCTTCCCATTCTCTGGCATCTTCTAATATAAGCCAAAGCAACTTGCAAAACCTGCCCTTGTTAAGTGATATGCATCCACGAGTGTAGCTTCCTCCAGCTCCACATTGTACTCTCTACAGATGACACGTTTTAAACACACAGCATCTTTTTTCCACGTATCCCCACTTATACCTTGATAAATGTATCCCTTGAGTTACAACTTCACTTGCAATGTGTGCACCTTGCATCTACCTCCCACTGAATTGCTGGTGCAAAGCCAGAGCCCTTCCCCTTTTGGTTGTCAAAGAGGACTGCAGATTTACTTGGCTACCCATGGTCTGCAGATACTATCCCCAGCTAATGTAGCTCGTCAGCTGACGGAAAAGTTTTTCAAAGATTTAATGTTGGGCTCACTGTGGGCTGAGAGACATCTAACCTCTGCCCACATGGACATGTATCAGATCAATCTGGTACCAGGTGCTGTTTGTAAGGTGGGTAAACCCCTGCAATGTGGGGAGGAGAACCACCCCCTTGCTCACAGCCCACTTTCCCCCAGCTCTGCTGTAGGATGCTCAGCTCAGGCACTGCTGGCTCCCACGGGTGGCCAGGACGTGGCTTTTTGTTCTGCCTTTGCTATTCATGTTCCTGAGCTTGCCACTTAATTATTCTCTGACAAAGGGGCTAATTAATTCATACGCAGGGCAATTAAAACGCATTGTGCGTGATCAGTTTTGCAGCACAGACAATGAGGTGGCACAGAAACCATCCCTGAGCAGGAGAAAAAGCACATTCCCATTTGCTTTCTGATCTCGCTCCAAACCTGTGGATGGCGAAGAGTCTTCAGGACACGTGAAAATCTCAGACAAAGCTCAGGCTACTTGGAGGAGAATGTATTTTTGCGTCCTTATGGCAGCCCTCCAGGGCAAAGGAGCAGATGTGCATTTGGAGGTGTGCATTTGGAGGCGTGCATCTGGAAGCACAGAGGGTAGCAGCACATGTATGTCAGCAGCACTTGCTCCCACCGGCAGCCTGTTGCTCATTTGTGTGGTTTCTTGAGGATCTCAATTGAGAATTCACCTTCAGGGTTGGAGCAGCGCATCAACTTCATAAATCGCTGTGTCCCTCCCTTTATAAATATCTAGATGCTGGAATCAAATGCCATCAGAAATTTGGATATTTGTAGCCTCTATTCTGTTGCAATGCAGAATTATGTAATTGCCCAATATCCACAAGCTGAACAATTTGCAACACCAAAATCTAAAGCGTGTTCTTATTAACATCCCAAATGTGTGAAGCATTCCAGTAAATAATGGAAGATACATTTCTTGCCCCAGAGAACGCAGTCTGAAAAATTAATGTTGATTCTAGACAAACCAGTGTTTGCTCACTAAAATCCTGTGCTGAATACTTTATAGCACCCACAGAGCTGCAGGGGCACTGCATGCTGCACCTCCTGCCGTGCCGTGGAGCACAGAGCAAGGCTGCATTCAGGGCTTCCCCTCACCCTGCAGCTCAGAAATTGTGGCAATGGTGTTCCTTAACGGCATCTCCAGTGAAGGTAAAAAAAATCCAACTTTTCCTGCCGGTCCCCAGTGGGTTTCTTTTAGGCGAGGGCTATGTACATTAATACAAATCATATTTTATGTTGCTCACAGGACACGGAGATAATCAGAAAGCTATCTTCATAAACAGAGGGTTATTCATAATCCCTCACATGGCATTTCAATTATCAGTCTGATGACGATGTGACATTATGGATGAGGTTGTGATTAAATTTTCTTGTGTAATGACCCTAAGTAAATCTTTGCAATTTTCATTTTGCAGAGATTTAATATAGATTGGTGGCCGCTTGTTTGGCCCCCGTTTAATCCAAAATCGCTCATTAAATTGGGACCAGTAAACATCTGATGATTGCATTTCATGGGCTGAGCTATGAATTTAGCATATTAAATCTACATTCCAGATGGATATAAGCATCTGTTCTCATTATGGTTATTGGTGTTAATCTGAAACCCTGACCTGTTTCTCCTGACATTACTCATATTAAATTCAATCCCAAATTCTAACAAATATTGGCATGGGGACACAAGGTAGTTAAAATACCTTCACGTGCACGTAATCCAGGGAAAGGTTAACCGCAGGAATTAGGGGACAGATAACACGAACCGCTTTCTTGTTCTCGGAAGGCGGCTTTCATCACTGCAGCATGTAAAGCAACTGCTTTTGTTTCCCAGAATAATAACAAAAAGAAAAAAAACCTGAAAAATCCCAGTAGCCAATTCCATTTGAGCGTGTACTTGCTAATCACCCGGCTTGAGATGTATTCTTTGCCGAGTGGCACATCCCTAATTTGTAAATCTGATTTGTCACTAAATCTCTGCAGAGTTTGACCCAGCGTCTTGCAAGCACCCGCCTGGCTGCGCCTTCAGAGCCAGTCGGCTGAAAGTCAAATTAATCGGTGACTTCCAAAGACCATTAGGAAGAAGATATTTGTTACAGGACTGCTGTGAGCTTCTCCGCACTGAATGATTCATGTTTATTGCAGCTCGGGCATTTATTTATTAGATTGCTCAGTGTAATGGGAAATTTAAAATGACACACATTGTATTACAGAGAGGCTTAGCAAAATATTATCTCCCTGTTATTGTAAATCAAACAATTCTCAATGTCAGCTTGGATCACCTCTGTTCAACGGTAGTTTTTTCCAGGAGTTGTTTGGCTCCTGAGGTTTTTTATCTTTCCTTTAAGCAAGATCTCTCTCTTCCCAGCCTGGCATGGGGTGCTGGCTGCCTTCCTGAACTGAGTTAGGTCCTCACACCCATGTCCCAGCTCCAACAGCCTGATCAGTGCAGCAGATACTGTACAGTCCCACTGATCCAACCCCACTGCTGTTTGGAAGAGCTCGCTCCTGCATGTAAAGGATCTGAGAATTCAGCCCTGCAGTCAAACCAGAAGAGATGCTCCCATGATTTCAATATTGCAAAGCACAGAATCCCAGATACGTTCCTTCTAATACAAACTGAAGCTGGTACATAAAACAAGAGAAAAGGATTTAAATATACTGAGTATTAGATAGCACGTTGTCTTCCTGTACCCACTTCACAGTGGAAGAAAAATCTGATCTCTCGTGTAGCATCTACAAAAAGGAAGAGGAGGAAAGTGCTGCAGCATTCAGCAGGTGAAAGTGCCCATCAAGGTTGGTGTTTACAGTCATTCGCAGTTGTAACAGAAGGTCACACACACACAAAAAAAAACCCACATCCCTGCCATTAGTAATTAAGCTTACATCATTCATGGCAGAGCCACTGTGTATATGAAATGAGGCTAATTATTTCCAAAATGGTGACTAATTTAAAAGAGTTTGGTTCGTGCCAGTGCACCGACGGGCTCACCCTGCTCCCAGCAGGCTGGAATGGCTGCAATCCCATGGGCACAGGGGACTGTCCTGAGGTTCCAGAGTTGGTACTGCTCATCAGTCGCTGCAGATCCTGGAAGGAAGAAATGCTGCCTAATGTGTTCAACCTGAATTGCTCCCAGGTAGGAATGTTGATTTTTCACAGCCTTGTTTTTGCACCAACTTTTTATATGGGTGCTCCCCAGATGGGGCATGGCATCAGTTTGGGTGTGGGGATGGCACCATGGGATCACCACCAGCAACTCTGGAGTGGGGAATGACTGAGAAAGGGGTCCTAGAGGAGCTTCACTGGCAGAGAACAGACTTACTGGGCTTAGCCATGGAATAAAGCAATATCTGATTGCTTTTGTTTTCCTTTGTAATGGTGTTCCTAACTGGCTTCTGTGCAGTGTTGGCAGACCACAACCACAGACGGACACATCAATGTGGATGAAGGTATCTCCCACCTCCTTGAGACTATCACAGCACAACCGTGGGGAATGTGAAGCTAGAGAAGATCAGAGTTAGCAATGCACCCATTCACACCATTTTAAAAAGAGGAAGAGACCGTGCAGGCCAAGGAGGGCAGATCCTGAATTCCCCTCAGCCTCCCAGTCGGGGTTCACAGAGAGGGTGATGCAGAAGGACAGCTCCAGGATCTATCCCAGCTCTTCCACCACTACGGATCACAGATTTTAATTGTTTGTTAACTACTATTGTCACCCGTAAGTTAGCAAAGCTGGAACCGTCTGACATAAATCACATGTATCAGCCCAATAAATCTTCTCTTGAAATGACAGCTTTGCAGACAGCACTAAATGAGAGCGGCCATTGCACAGACCTGTGCTTACAACTGCCGGCTGCAAACCGGTGACAGATCTGCTGAGACCAAAACACTTGGCATTCTGCTAATGTCTGTCATTACCGTGATGGATACAGCCCCTCTATCACATTCTGCAGTTGTCTACATTTGCAAAGCTTTATTAAATTACTGTGATTCCCAACTGTTATCCGACATCAGTACAAGTATATGACCAAGAGCAGTCAGGGACAAGTTGAACTTTTCTGGACCCAGGGAAGTGGAGGGGCTGAGAGCTGGTTTCATTGCTTTTCTAGTTCTATGCTAGAAAACTCCAAGCAGAATCATCCCTGATATCATTATGTCAATGACTGGGAGCTAGCAGTGTCCCCACATTCAGCAGCAGAGGGGTTGCTCACCCTTACACATGTGAGCACAAGCATGAATTTGGGTCAGGGCTCTGCACCCTTTCACCTTCCTCCTGCCGAGTCCTGCTGTGCAGTCAGCAGGTCTGGGGAGGTGATGATCCTTCTGTACTCGGCACTGGTGAAGTTGCATCTTGAGTGCTGTGTTCAGTTTTGGGAACTACAAGGAAGACATTGAGGCCCTGGAGCATGTCCAGAAAAGGGCAACAAAACTGTGAATGGTCTGGAGCACAAGTCTTATGAGGAGTGACTGAGGGAACTGGGATGGTTCAGCATGGAGGAGGCTCAGGGGTGACCTCATTGCTCTCTACAGCCCCTGCAAGGAGGGTGGAGTGAAGTGGGGGTCAGCCTCTGCTCCCAGGTAACAGCAATAGGACGAGAGGCGATGGCCTCAACTTGCACCGGGGGAAGGTTGCATCGGGTATTTGGAAAAATTTCTTTTCTGAAAAAGTGGTAATGCAATGGCACAGCTGCTCAGGGAGGTGGTGGAGTCACCGTCCCTGGAGGTGTTCCAGAATCATGGAGATGTGGCACTGAGAAACATGGTCAGTGGGCAAGGTGTGGTGGGCTGGGTTTGGACCGGATATTCTTAGTGTTCTTTTTCTAACCTTAGCAATTCTGTGATTCTGCGGTTCTGCAAAGACTGAAGGGCTCATTCCGTGAGCCCTGGAGCTCTCAGGGCCTGGGGTTCTTCAATGACCCCACCACAACTTTTCCCCTTGACCTGCTCCCAGAGGAAACCTACTAACATGTGCACTGCAATGTATTCTGCCCCACTGTGAGTCCTGTCTTCATGGAGACTAGGAGGAAGAATATATAGATATATTGTTTCTATAAATCCCCTGATATTATCTTTTATCGGCAGTAATAAATGTCCATATTAATTAACTTAATGGTTTTAACTGCAGTAATGACTTTGTATTAAACTAGTGTGCTTTCATGTCCCACATAAAAGCTGCAATAATAAAATTCGTCTGCAGTATTTTTTTTCAGCTTCCATTGTGCTGAAACAAAGCAAACCCACTGCTGGAATATTCCACACGCCAAGGCCAGCAGATAAATCAAGTTTTGTGCACATCACTTCCATTTTGAAATAAAAGTATATTTTTAAATTGGAAAGTTTTGGGCAAACTACTGATAAAATGAGACTGGTTTTTTGTTGTTGCTGTTGTTTTTCCTCTATTTTGCCAGTAAGCAAATGAATCTGTACTCAGTCCTCTTTCATCTGTTGCTCTGAGTATTCTGATTATTTCCATAAATATCTGAAATAAATTCATGGTCTTTTGCAGCCATTTTGGAATGCATTCCTGCCAAGAAGGCCACCAGTAATGAGGCAGGAAATACTGGGTGCGATTCAAGTGACAAGGAAATATCAATGGAATATTTTCCAAATTTAATTTACATTTTCCAGTGTGAAGTTTCTTCACATTAAATGTGAACTTCTGCAGCTGGAAAAGTGGAAACTGGTAACTATCTGGCCCAAAAAAACTTTAAGGCTCTTGACAACATCTTCAGGTCCTGACATTTTTGACCCAAGGGCTGAAGTTGTCGGTAGCAGGTCACAAAGCCAAGCCCTGCGTGCTCTGAGGACACCAGTTGGCATGTGCATCGCTCCCTGTGGGAGCACTGGTTATTCCACAAGCTTTATGTAAATATTTGTAAGTGGCACATCTGTCTGAATTACAGCCGTGCCCTCCTGGATTGCTAATTGTAGGTTTTAATTCAGCTCTGACGACCAGTTTACATAAATTAGGGAGCTGGCAGTAAGCAAGCTTTGAGGAGATGGGATGTGGATGTAGTGAGGGTTGCTTTTTTTTCTCTGAAATGCTTCTACCCAAGCTAGAGCCTCGTCCTGCGCCTTGAATCGCTGTGGGAGAAAAGCAGAGAGGATCTCAGCTCTCAGGTGCTGAGCAGCCTTTAAGTCATCCTTAGAACTCTCCCAGCCCTTCTTCAGCTGTACCTACTCCTTGCTCCCCAGGTGACAGATGAAGTCCTACGGGTAAAATGGCCCTCCAATATAAATTAGTGCCCAAAAGACAAGCAAAGACTGGAATGCAATATTTCATTTTCAGAACTGAGCCATCTGATTGTGTATCTTACTGCCAGCATGATTGTCCCGTCAGAGCCCTCTGAAAGCCTGTGAGCTGCAATTGCACGTTGAGATCCCAGCATGAATGCTACAGCTTAAAGTTCAAGCAGAGATTAATCAAGCAGGTGAGCATTAACTTTCTCCAAAAACTGACCTTAGGGATTTAATGTCTTTGCCTGATCCTCATCCACATCATCCCCACTCGTCTGCCTGAAATTGATGTGGTCCTAAGCCATTTTTCCTGTCACATTCTCCTGTCCTTTCAGGATATCATCCATTTAACACCACATCCACTGAACATCAAGACACACAGGATTCATCCCAAAGCACATCAGATGTCCCTGGCTTGGCTGGAAGCATCTGTAGACAGTGAAGTCAAGGTCTCCTTTAGCAGCATATGCTTGCAGATAAAGTACCACTGCATTCAAGAAGTGATAAATGTGCATTGCCTGCTAGGAGAAAAAATCAGTGCTTTCCCAATAAATGCACGTATTCCACAAATGAAACAGATTCTTTTTTTGTTACTGTCTGCCTATTGCTTTCTTGAAGTCTCTTTTCCTCAGATGTTTAACAAAACGAACACTAAATTTACAGAAAGGCCCCCAGACATCCTTGTAAGGAAGCGACTCACTGTGCATGCTCAGTCACCTACCCAACGCTGTGTAGGAACATCATCCTGCACCTACGGAAATAGGCTATGGAAATATCGCCTGCCACCTGGCATCTCCCACCATAAGCACCACAATATTTACTGCACAATTAGAGGAAGGTCTGAAAGAGAAAGAGAGACCTGTGATGAATAATCTATCTCTGGGCAGGTCTTTAGAAAGGCCAGTGGTCAGGTAGGAAGAGTTAGAACTGGATTTGGATTAAAGGAAAGAAAGAATATGAGCAGGGCAGACTGGAAATCTGCTGAGATGACCAATCTGTTCAGATGCACACCTGCCTAAACTGTAATTGTCTAATGAACTCCAATAGTTGCTGCCAGCATACTTTGTGCTGTGACTTTGTCTTCTCTCAAATTCCTCAGATCTCCTTGAAAAAATGCCAGCCCCCCCAGAAAAACCACAAATGTTAAATTTGGAGAGGTGGCCATTCACACCACTCCATCCAAAACAAGGCTGCCAGCTCCACAAGGCACAGAGCAATGCTTGTTTCTTTTTCCCTTCTGTACGATGCCACCAGGCCTTGTGGTACTGTCAGAACATTCTGATCCTGATCCCTTTCTTGATGCCACTTTGTGCTCTCCTGCATCCCGCTCTGAGCCTTAAAGCAAGATATTGTCTTAAATCCAAGCATCCAAACCCACCACTGATACAACGGATCTGACCAGGACTGCAGCCAGTTGAATTTTTGGCCATTCTTTCTGAATCATATGTAAGGACGATGAGTTTATCCACTTCTGTGATGATGCATCCAGGCTGTTAAAGTTGCCAGGAATCTTCCCATTGCTCCATTGCCATCGCTGCTGAAGAGCGTTGGTGACACATCACTAAATTCAGCGACCAGACTTTCCAGAACAAAAGCTTTAGTTTTCGTATTTTGTTCTGGCTGGCAGATACTTTTTTATGGAATCACTCGAGGGCCAGGTTACAGTTCTGTATTTGTACAGGGCTGTCATCCTCATAAATATTAAACACAGCTTCCAAGTGAAACCGCAGCTCCTTTTATTGCACAAAGCAATGGATATCCCAGCTGAAACCATTCTGCTTCCTTGCTGGTGCCTGCTGAAAAGTGACTGGGGTTCAAAATATTTATCAATGCTTTGTTGTATTGGGAGAATGCTCAGTGACAGATGGACACTCTCTTTAAAACCTCAACGTATGCAAATCTCCATACAAAAGAGCCCAGGATGTTTTTAATATCACACACTTGCCTCAGGACATGTTTTTAAATCCCCACTTACCAAGGGCCCTGGCTTTTTATCAGTCGAACGCCTTAAGCACTATGTCAATGTGGACATCTGGCCGCGTGTTTAAAAAATTTTTTATTTGCTAAAATATTTAGTGATGTGACAGGGGTTTTAACTGGGGACATCAGGTCCAATGGCATATGTTCCAACCCAACTGCTCAGAGAGGAAAAACTAACGAGGTAGCTGTTTGGAGCAGTCTACCATTTGGAGTGTACAAAGCCAAAAAAGAGGCAATGGAGAGGACGTAAACCAGCACCAGTGCAGAAGCAAAGAGAATGGAGGTTAAATACATCAAAATATCTCACTGGGATTATTCTGATCCCTCTCCATCACTCCGATGTGGAAGTCTCGTAATGATGTGTGAGGATTTTAAGGGCTTCCCCCTCATTTTGAGACCACTGAGATTGGCCAAGGAGGCTGAATATTCCTACGTGGGAGCCAGAGCAGCCATGGCTGAGGGCTGGGACACGTGGGAATGGCAGGAACACAGGTGGGAGAAGATTGCCAAGAAATGAGTGAATGACAAATCACAGACAGGAAAGTATCACAGGTTTTCTGAGTTTCTTTCAAACTCCTTATATTTAATGCTTAGTTACACAGCAAGGGGAATTCCCACGCAAGACCACTACAAGAGCAAGTCTCAAAACTTTCCACAGGCTTGGGTGGTCCATCAGCAGCCAGTCCATGAAAAGGGGTGACAATGCCAGCAATACCAAGCATTGGGGTTTTTTTGTCCAGTTATTCCTGGTAAGTACCTTCATGGAGGCTGCCTTGTTGGGAATTGAACAGAAGGCCCTAAGCACAAACCAACACCGTATTGCTGGGAGTCTTCTGGGGCAATGTGTGCCAGCCCAGCGTGGTTCCAGAAGTCCATTTCCTTCCAAGGCATTCATCTTATAGCTTTAAAATTTTATATGTAGCAGTGATTTGCAGCCTACTATGCATGCACAAGCCATGGTAAGCTCTGTGAAAGCCAAAATGTCAGCTAATTGTTACTCACCTGCTAGCATTGTTCTATTCTCAATTAACATCCCTTATTATTAGAAAGTCACCACATGTGAATTGAAATCTTAGGCATGTTTGCCTTCTGCATGGGCAGCCAGGCAGCCTAAACTGCTTAGAGAAACCCAGGCTTCCTCACCTCAGTGCTGATGCTTAATTCAAGGCTCATCATCGAGCAATACCTTAACCCTTTCGCTGCTGTCATCTCAAAAGGGGTGGATGTGGCCCTGCAGCTGCTACAGAATGATCGTGTGAAGGAAGGAAGTGATGTGGGTCATGTCACCGTTGTCATGTTTGATGGTAAGCACTGCAAAACCACTTCATTCGAGGGCAAAAGTTTCCGCTTCCTTCATTCAAGGGGAACAATCAGCCAGCAGAACCAACCCACTCTCTGACCCTTTGTCTCGCTTTGATGTGATACCTGCGTTTTATGTCACTGCATTATTCATGTTTACATCTGATTAACTAACACCCCTTGAGGTTTACTGATATTCTGAGCAGCTGCAGATATATCAGCGTGCCGCGGAGTTTCAGGTCAATATGTTAGAATAGATGAGGCCACTATTTCACAAAATAATGCTGCCTTTACTGGCTGGTAAATGTTGCATCCCCTCATTTCTCTTACAAAATGAATGAGAAAATATGTCCAGTGGTTGAGCTGCATATTGCAATGATGATGTGATGATGTAAGGCTAATGAACGGTGAAATCAATGAATTTCAGCTCATTTATGCAGGAAAGACGAAGCTCCATCCATAGTGGTATCCCATCTTCATTGGAGACCAGAACCAGCTGCTCTGAAAAGTCCAATAAGCTGCAAAATGCTGATAAGTCAAGGCTGGATGAAACCTGAATACACCATTCCTAAAAGCAGGCTTGAGTCCTAGTGCACAAGCCTCTTCTCCCTTCCAAAGCACAGTCTGTTGGCATCACTGGGGGAAAAATGTGATTTAAATTGAAGATCATTAAAAGAAGGCACATGGCTATTATACAGAAGCCTGAAAGGTCTGAGAAGAGATGCCCAGGCCCTTATCCAGCACTTTGTGTGATTGCAGAGAAGGTGTCCTGCAGGGATAAGCTGGCCACAGGCAGACCCACAGGACCAGTCCCCATATCCCCAGGCACTGTGTGGCCCCAGTGTCCCCCCAAGAGCTTCCCAGCTCTGCACCTGCTGTCTCCTAGCAGGGAAAGCTCTCTGCTTTCCCCATTTTCTCATCTGGAAAGAGACAAGATATCAGGACTAGAACCAAGGCTTACCGAGAGGATGAAGCACAGCGGTAAGCACTGAGTGCTGTGCTGGCTTACGGCTTGTTTTCCAAATGAGAAGGTGATGGAGCTCTCCTAGAGCTCAATCTCTGTAACAAACTCCTAAACTGTTCTGTTTTTTAAATAAAAAGTTATTTTTCTCCTGCGTACTTTACTTTCTTTGTGTCATGGGCTTGTCTTCGCTGCATTTCTCCCGAGAGCACTTGGTCACTCTATTTCTATGAAGTATTAATACCCCACCAGTGATATCTATGTGCCCAGATCTTTGGTTTTTTGTTTTTTTTTTTTACCTTTAGATGTTCAACAGCATGAATATTCTTATTTTTTATTTAAAACTAATTTGGAGTTCTCTCTCTCCAAGGGGTTTCTAATCACCAAAAAGTGCCCGAGGCTAAAACTGATTGACAGGAAAACGTTGTGGCTTCTGAAAAGTAAATTGGCTATTGACAGAGCGGTATACAAAGGAAAATGCTAAATGCTTATTATTTATGAGCTATTAGGGAAAATGTTATTAGCATCTGTTTCCCACATGGGCAAAAACACCTGTCAGACATCAGGAAACTATAAAACGATGCACAGTTAATAGTTACTTTGTTTAAAAAGTCATTAAAATTGAATGTCAGCTAAAACTTAGGAAAACGTTATTCTTCAAACAACTTTTAATCTCGCTGTTCAAAAACAACAGAAAAAAAAAAAAAAGGACCTTGCCACATTTAAATATCTGGGAGCAGAGAGGCAGAAAGGAAGACGGTGTTTGATTTGAAAGCGACGAGGCGACGTCTGGTACACAACAAACATGGTGTGGGGGGAAAGCAGAGGAAGAAAGGAACGAGTCGGCTCCATCCCGCTGCGGCACGATGCAGGAAAGCAGAGCAAGGTCAGCTGCTTCCACAGGATGTTAGCATACAGGGGGATGTTGGGATCTCACGTAAACCCGTGCCTTGGGTGCATCCATCTGTCTGCCCGTTCGTCTGTCTGTCCGTCTGTGGTCACAATGCTCTGCCCAGGTGGGGCTCAGACACGGAGCGGCGTTGGCTTGACTCCAGAGCATCATGTGGTTGGGCTGTTGTTGGCATCCCACCACAACCGCGTTAACGAGTTGCACCTAACGAGCCAACTAACAGCCAGCTCTTCTCCCTGGGAAACATCAGAGTTGCAGCACAGCCATTACTTCTCCAGATCCAAACTGCTTTGCGTGGAGTGGGTCACCTCCAGGTGGGACTTCCCGGCCATTCGGGGCCAAAAAAAGGGATGCTGTGGCCTAGATGTCCCATGATGCCCAACCATGCTCCTCTCCCCCCATCTGCACTGCATTCAAACAGAGATTTGGCTGCATTTTATTGAATTTTAAATCTCCAGAGTTGCAAAGAGCTGCATCATTTGTGGCACTGAGGGACGTGGTCAGTGGGCATATTGGTGATGGGTTGATGGGCTTGGTAATCTTAGTGGTCCTTTCCAACCTTAATGATTTTGTTGTTTTCTGATTCTATAATCCTAAAATGCCTTGAGCATCTCTCTGCCCTGCATCAAATGGGGTAAGGCTGGAAAAATGCAAGTATTTCATTCTTCATGTATTTAGGCGTGGTCTGTCAAAACCAAACCTAAATCAGGATCATTTTTTTGTGAGAATTTTGAAGGAAATTAAAATTCTATTATAATTTTTTGGTTTTTTTTTTCTTAAGGTGAGTCCTGCCAGCATCACAGATTGGATAACTGGCAAACAAGAGGTTTTGGTTCTTGTTTTTTTACAAATCTGTAGCATCTTTTGCTCTTCCATGTGCCGCCAACGTTTATTTACCTAAGCAGCCATTTTCCTTTTAGCCATTCCTATCTGATTTTTCAAGCAGCTTTGCTCAGGAGGCAAACCTGGTTCTCTGTGCTTTGCACACAGCTGAGCACACCAGCAGCATTTCAGCAGCCGTATGAACCATCACCGTGGGACTGAGGGCGATTTCTGACGCAGGCTGGGATGACACTCCACCCTCCAGCTTGGTCGCAACTTTAGCATGGGTTGTGAAACCAAACCCAGGGGGTCTTGGATGGATGTAGAGCTGAAAGGTGAAAATATGCTTCAAATACACTGTTTGTAGAGTCTGAGCAAATGTAGCAGCAAAATGTATCTATAAGCCTTACTGTGAACTGCAGGGTGGTCCATGTTCCCAAGACTGCCCAGATATCTGCTGTTGGAAAATAAATATGTCTGTTGTGTATGTACAGTCTATGTTCTCACCTTAGTGGGAATCTCAAACCTGGATTTATACTTTGGAAAACAGAAAAAAAAAAAAGATTGTCTTTAAAATTCCCTTACCACCAAATAACAGTGGTGGAGAACAAGATCTCCCTGCTCCAGGATGCAAGGACAAACCCTGTGTGACACCAGTAAAAATGCCAGAGAAATACCATGTAAAATATTGCTTGTCCATTTAAATTATTTAATGTTATTAACATTAATTACCATACTCAGATGCTGTGAGTGATTCACACATTTTCCCTCCCCCAGCTTCCCATGCAAAGTTTAGCACTGTTTGAACACTGCTTGTCTCCATCCATTCCCTCACCCACTGCTCATCCCTCATTTCGTGATCCCAGAGCACTTTGGTCCACACCTCATCCCCTACAGTCTTCCTCTTTGGCACCAAAGCCACCTGGTCTCAGTTCAGCACATAGCCGTGTGTCCCAGCTTCTAGCTGTCCCCTCCATGGGGCTGTTGGTGGCATCAGCAGAGGTCTGGTCCATGACAAGGCGATGACGTCTTGAGGCACGAAGCTGGAGGCATCTGACCCTCGTGGTCCTCACTTCACTCTTACTTCCAACAGAACTATTGCTTTTTTTGTGGGTGTCTTAATGGAATTTCTTCTGGAGCTCATAAATTGATGCAACAGCTCAACG
>JAOWBP010004554.1:4986363-4999889 GCA_028571105.1 Tragopan temminckii | reverse complement strand
CAACATTGCCCCACCATGCCCACTAACCATATCCCTCTGTGCCACATCTTGCTACTTGCCAGAGGATGCATCAGCTCGTGCTCAAACTTGCTATAAACTTAATAAAGACAACAACTAGGGAGGACATCAGCTTCCAAGCTCTGAAATCAGAAAGACATGAATTCAGAGGTAGGAAATATTGGTGCTGTTGTCGATTTCCTCTCCATGCTTCTCCCAGAGCACGGAGATCAGACAACAGACAGAGGAGATGTGCAATTCCCAGGCTGTTGTTTTGAAGAAGGCTCCCAGCAAAAACTGGCACCAGGGATGGATGTTCTTGGAGCAGTTGTCCTCTGAGGTGGAGCAAAATGCCACTGTGAAGCATGGCAAAAAACTGAGATCCTGGGCAGACGTTCACTGAACCCATGAGTGGGATTCAGCTGTCCCCCTGCAAATTCTTCCCTTTGCTGATAATTCACTGTAATTAAGCCATATGTAAAATTATCTCACTCTATCAGAAGCAGAGACCTTCTGCTGCCCATATGCCAGAAAGACAAATGAAGGGCAAAACGCACATGGAGAAGGCAAACTTTTGCTTCTTCATTAGGGAACATCAAGGACACCTTCTATAATACAGTTGATGCTCAGATGGTGTTTCAATATATGAGTGAGATCCACATAGTTGGACTCAAGGAGCCCCCAAGAATATTTGGGAGCCAGTCAATGACCCAGCTCCTGGAATCATGTAATTAAATGAAAATTGCTACTTTTGCTTAAAAGCAAAACCCTCTATTTGTTGAGTTCATGGCCTGAAAACCTTCAGAATTCTTCAGATTTGAAAATCAAGAGCATGCAGACTCTCACATGTGATCTCTGCTTCCAGTGTTCTTGAGCCTGTTCAGCCACAAGAAGGATCAGAGAGGATTTTATCAATATATAAATGCCCATCCGGAGGCAGGGAAGAAGATGGGATCTGTCTCCTCTCAATGGTGTTTAGTGAAGGAACAAGGGACAGTGGACACAAATCAAAGTACAGTAAATTCTGTTCAAACACATAAAATAAAAATGTCCCTACAAGGGTGGCAAATGTTGGAGCCATTTGCCCAGAGATGTTGTGGAGTCTCCATCCTGAGAGACATTCAAAGCCTGAAGAGATGCAGTCCTGGGCTGTTGGTGGCCCTACTTGGAGCAAGAGCTTAGACTGGGTGATCTCCAGAGGTCTCTGCCTGTCCCAAAATTCCTGTGATGCTGTGAGATGAATTCCTGATGCTAGAGAGAGAGTACGATGGAGGCAGCCTGAATTTTGAGCACTTGGAGCTGTCAAAACTGAAATTATTCCAATCTCTTAAAATACAGCAGAAAGGCGTGTTCTTAGCTACAGACCATTTATTTCCACAGACCTGCCAGGCAGGAGAGAGGAATTCTTTGCTGTTGTTGATCTAACTGCACTTCAACAAGGTAAAAAAAAGCAAAACAAAACCACAGCTAAATAAACCCAAACCTTTCACAGCAGCTACAGTAAATCGGTAGCTGATGTGTTTTTCAAAATTGTAAATATCTAAATAAGGGCAAGAATCTGGAGTTCAGTGCAATAGAAACAGAAAGCTGATTCAGCAGAACAAGGCACAGTCATAAAAGATTTATTATGCTTTATCAGCAATATCCACAGTCTTTCTGTGATTAGAGTTGCATTGTGTGTAATTATCTTATAGAAATTCTGCTCTTTGATGTGCTTTATCCACCATGCTGAAATACAGTTCAATTCTAGTGGGTTTTCATGGTTGGCTGGAATTTACATTAATTCCTTTGGGCCTGCAGGGCCAGCCTGGTCTGTCACTAGCAAGCTTGTCATAAATATTCATATACATATATATATACACAAACATTTTTCTGTACAGTTCCAGAGACTCTGGCCCAATAAAATAGGAGAAAACAGAGATTCTGACTTCCTAGAAGGGACCTTTGATTGATATTCCATACTCCAGCCTTCTATTACTAGGAATTAGTGAGCGATGGAAATGTTTACAGCAATTTGCAAACAGAGGTTACGCTCTGCTTTTAATTTAAAATGTCCAAACAAAATGAGGAAAGTTTCCCCCATTTATTTAGGCTTGATTTTTCCCTTTTTTTTTTATTTTACTTTTTAAAGTTCACTGATTATTTCCGTACCCCCTAGGCCCATAAATGCTTGCTATCATCCAGAAAAACTACAGGTGTTTGCCAGCCAACCTGTATAGGATGCAAATGCTCAGAACTACCTTGGTCGTGTACCTGATTGTGCTTTTGTGGGTTTCAGCAGGGAGGAAATAATCACCTCCAATGGGAGCAGAATCAATTTTCTGAATAATCGCCGAATCCTTAGGAGATGCTCAGCACCACGCAGGAAGGAAAAAAGAATGGAGAGCAATGGGGAACAAAGGCTTATGGAGTTGGTTGGGTTCTTTTAATAAGCAGAGCTCATTTTGTTCCCATGCTTGATAACTAAATGAAGGCTACTCTTATTAAATACGTCAAATAACTCCTAGAATTGTAGCTTTGCGCTATTTCAGGCAGAAGATAAAGCAAATTTAGAAGATGTAATTCTATCTGGCACCAATCTCTCCTCTTAGTCCATCTACAGGTGTTGTTCTGTGAATACAATTTGTTTTCCAATTCAGTAGTTGATATTAGAAGAGATGGAACACAAACAATTGTTGTAATTCAAAGTTGCAAAAAAAAAAAAAAAAAAGGCACAATACTTATGAGAGAAATTCAGCATGACTGAAGAGACAGATCAGCAGCAGGTCTGATCACTTCCCAGGCCTTGAGACATCACCAGAAACCATGACTGCAGTCCATAGAAGGCCAACAGTGTCATCACAGGGCAGACCTTGGTTTTGCAGGAGCCTCTCTCGCTGTGTTCAGGAGGACCAGCCCTTTGCCAGGCTTCTCAGCCCAGGGTGTGATTCTCCCCATCCTGTGGCACTCCAACAGCTCCTCGTGCCGAGCCTGGGAGCAATTGCACAGTCAGATCTCACCAGCTCCAACATATGCTCAACCTCTTCCTTTATAGCTGCAGGGAACGCTTCATCATCCGCCCATTGATTTCTAAGGTGTACATTGAATTAGATTAGATTCCAGGTCAGTTCAAGGAGGGAATAACATCCTCCATTATCCACTTGACCTGATCCTCCCCTCTTTCCTCCCAGCCCTTCTGGATTCATTATGTCGTCCTTTTCAATTCTTCCGATGACAGGTTTCCTAAACAACACAGCATCATCAACACCCAGATAATTAATTTGCCTTGTTATTGTTGTTCACGAGATCTTGACTTGCTTGCGGGAGGGAGAATTCTAAATCCCATTTCCTAACTTGCATCCATGCTGCTCCTCAAGAGCTGAGGGGCAACGGAAGGAAACCTTGGTGCAACTTCTCCGCCCCGCAGCGTTTGTTCAGCTGAACGGAAGGCTCTGCAGCAGGGCAGGGAGGAGGGCTGACAACCAGGAGAGCCAGCGAAAGTCCCACGTTGTGAGAAGAGAGGGAGAGAAGAAATCAATACATTTGTGTAAGAATTGAAACAAGTTAAGAGCGGTATGCTTATTAGCTCCTCACAGCAAAATAATCTGCCATTGAAAGCAGACGGGGGAGAATATCAGAACGACGGTAATGGAACACAGATTGGTTTAATGGTATCACAAACTCTTTTGAAGGCAGCCGTGTAGCTTAGATCAGGTGGGTGCAACTCAACAGGGAGGCCTATCTCTAGGTAGAGACTTTGTTAAAGGGAAAAATGGGGGGGAGGGAGGGCAAAATTGAAATTCTGTTGTCAAGTAACATCACGCTTTAATTTCATGCCACATTATGACAATCTGGTCTGCAAGGCACTCCCAGTGTGTGGCAGCAGAGCTGCTGTATTACAGCTCCTCTCGCACAGCTGATAGGCCAGAGACCTGCAGCCCTCAGCTAATTGTAAACCCGATTAAACTGCAGTGTGGAGAAGTTTGATTAATTCAATCTATCTCCATGCATCAAGACCAGAACCAGACGTGGAGCAAGACCCAAACCTTTGGATTTTCATGTACTTTGTTCTTTGTGCTTAAGATAAATTGTTGAAAAAGTGAAACAAAGCAGAGGACAATGATGAAACTGTAACCCGGTGACACAATGAAATGTAACAGTCCTACCTTTCTAACTAGAAAACTCCCAACCTTTTATTATTAAAAAATAATACATTAAAAAAAAAAAACAAAAAAAAAACCAGCATTTCAATTAGCATATTTATGTGCTTACCCAGATAAATTACCATACTAATAAACTTTCAGGAGCTGCTTAACCAAGGGCTTCTGATCCAGCAGCATTCATGATCACTTGGGTAGGAAGGATTTGGACTTGGTTAATTCCAGTTGTTCCAATGTGAGCGAAGTCATCGATTGCTCTCTCTCTTCTGAGTGCACATGAGACAGAGGATGTAAAGAGGGGCTGTTCCCATGAGCTTGGCTGGCCCTTGTTCTTTTAGTCTCTGTCTACCTACAGAAACTAAGACAAGAAATGGTTCAAGGGAAGATACTGGTTTCTGTGTCTCATGCAGTGATCTGCATCCAGGTGTCTAACTCTCTCTGTTACAGCCCAATGCATCTGAAGTGCTTAGTTCTTCCTGCACCACGTATTAATGGTATGATTTGTAATAGCACTGGTAACGCAGGTATACAAAGAGTAATATTAGATTATTTCTGTTGTTCATTGGTAACACAGTTGGACAGAATCCTCTTAAATCTGCCTAAAGTGGCTTCCCATGGATGCTAGTGCTACCACCAAAAAATAATACATTATGCACACACGTATAGCTTCTCAGCTACCCAGTGGCTGCTTTTTGTGAACGATTATAAAATACCTGCATGACCCTCCTAAACTGAATGTGATTTGATGGCAGAAGCTGAGCAACTGCAGTGCTCAGAAACCTTAAATATTTCAGAAGCCTTTTCCCTCCTCCTACCAGCAAACACAGAGGACTTCCCAGGCCTTGCTACGCTTCTGGAATGCATTCACTTAAAAAAACACACACATTGAACCTCAAATTATTATTCCGTGGTGAGAAAAGCAGTGAACAGTAGAAAATGACAGTTTACCCAAATGGAGGTGAAAATGCACTTTCTTCTGTACGTTAGAGAAATAACAGCTTTCAGCAAAGATCTAAATCCTAGCAACAAGCGCAACGTAAATGCAGGAAGGTCATCTCTTTGTTAGAGGAAGGTTACTTTGCTGAACACATACATTTTAAAAATAATCTACTAGAAGAACTAAGCTTGGTGATACTTCTGTTGTATTTGTACCTGCAGAGAACAGATCTGTGCACTCACTTCCAGCGCAAGAACACAAAGATTGAGTAGAAGCAACAGTTTTCTTCTTTGAGAGGCACAAAGAGAAGAATCAGAGATGTGTTTGAAACAGAATTCGGGCTCTGCTGAGCCAAGAAGTTGGTGTCACCCTGTTTGCAAAGCCTTCCAAAGAGAGGGAGGATCCCACAGTTTTAGAAGGGCAGGGCTCCAGAGCCAGGAGCTTCCTGTTCGAACAGAAAAAGAGGCAAGGGGTATGGAGAGAAACAGGCTCAGAGGGCTGAGCTGCTGAAATCCTTATTGAGTGGGAAAATACATAAGAATATGTTTAATCTTACTCCTAGTCAACAAAGTAGGAGGCTCTGCAAGCAGGTTGGCTGAGCTGCTGTTCAGCAAGAATTGTCACGAGGAGCAGGGAGGAGTAAGATGATGAAGCCAAATTTTCAGGGGAGAAAGGAGAGAACACATAGCAAAATAAAACCACTCAAAAATACCCAGAAACTCTGAGTCTTGAAAAGGAGAATATAACAAATTCTGGGCTGCATGAAGCAATCTTCAATGGATCCAGAACTCCTGAGTCAAATTCAGAACGATGGGAGTGGAGAAAATGAAGCAAGGAAATGTCCAAGTGGTCTGTCATCCTGGTTTAGATCCATGTAATTTTTATGTGCTTCAGTACAAAATCATCTGTCCATCATCTTCCCTTGACCAAGGTGCATCTCCAAGACAACAGCTGTTTAGAAACAGCCAGGTTTAAATAGGCATACACAGCACTGGTCTAGGCTTATTCTCCGGGTCTCTTCTCTCAGGTGAGACTCTGCTTCCTTGGAATCAGTCATAAACTTCTCCTGACTTCCCTGGGATTTCTTAATACGTATTCTTTCGGGGAAATAGAAACACTTCGCTTCAAAGGCATTAAAATGAAGGAGGATGGAAATCTTTGGTCAGTAAGAAGATAAGCCTGGGGAAATAAAAATACAATCCTATGGCACCTTGGAAAGACCAAAATCATCCATCCTGTGGTGTTTATTCAGCAGAACAACAACAGCATTTGTGCTTTTACAGGGAAATGAAAGGACAGCGCGGCAGGAGGGGGCACGGGGGAGATCTGAGCACAGGAATGTTCTGCCACTCCAGCCTGCTATCATTAAACCACATCAGAACTTCATAATCATGGTGTTTAATTAAACAACAGAGGCATGGGTTTATGCATTAATAATGAGGCCTAGCACTTTAGCATGTCAGGCTAAATACAGTTTTAAATTAATAATGTAGCACCACAGCATTAGTGAGAAAATGAAATCTTATTAACAACCCTTATTTGCTAAAGTTCTAGCTCTCAGGGAACAGTGTTATAGCAAAGCATTTGCTTCCCTTAAGGGGGCAGATGGGAGGAGGTGCTGCTTTCTCACACCCTCTGTAATTCCATTATATATAGCTAGCATAGTCACTAAATATTGCCAAGTGTCTGCCAAGCAGTGCCGTATGGTGCTTCTAAACCTAGGTGTGACGTGATGGATAATCTGCACAGTTTGTTTATACACCCAGGAAGGGCATTTACTCACTTTTTTTCTATTACTGTACCATCCCAGCAGGCAACACCAGAGAATGTCTATGGGGCATCATCACTATCTGCAATATCAGTGTTTTACAATCATTTGTGTGTGATCCTCTCAGACCCCAGGACTGCAAACACTGCTGTTTTGAAGATCAGGAACTGAAGCACAGAAAGCAGCTGAGAGGATGGGAAATAACAGAAAGCAGTTGATGTACTGTGGCTTACAGGGTTACCACCCATCAGCTGATCCCTACTAACTGTCCACACAAGCATTCTTGGACCATTCTCCAAGGCAACGTGTTTTATTTTCAGAGCAGATGAAGAGTGCCTGTGATTAGGTACTCCTTGCTGACAGACTGTCATTTGGTAAGCCACAGAAGCTCCAGCACTTTATAAGCAGGGTCTCACAAACCTTTAGTTTCCTGACTCCCACTGATTTCAAGAACCTGGATGACCTCAGGCATGTAGCAAATCTGCAAAGGACTGAAGAGTGAAGCCCCATCTGCTCAACCCTACAGCAGAATCCAAAGCCCAGGGCATCCATTTCTCCATGTATTTGGCACAAAACACTGCCAAAAAAAAAAAAAAAAAAAAAAAAAAAAAAAAAAAAAGCAGCCAGCATCACAAAATCACTCCAGAACCCCCCAGCAGGACTGTGGGAAGTGAGGAGTCTGGTGCAACCTAGTTGCCTGCAACTGGAGCTTGAAGGCTGAGGGATGCCCATGAAATCTGCAATCTATTATGCCACTCTTGGAAGTAAGAATGCTGCAATGATACAGGTTGACAGGGAGAGCAGTATTATTCAAAGAACCATCAAGTTCAGAGCTGGTTCCTGCAGTCTCACATTTTGAAAGCAGAATTCCCCTTTTTTTGTGAATACTGCAAGAGCTCTAAAACAGGAAAAGAAGGGGGAAAAAAAAAAAGGAAAAGCATAACAGATTGTGCACAGATCTTATTTTATCTCTATTGCACAATGCACAGTGGCAACATAAGCAACCTTTTAGGGTACTGGGAGAGATCGTGAATGATGGGTGACAGACAAATATATTGCTACAGCCTTTGCATAAGATCCAAGAAAGCCCTAGCAAGTTGTTCATGATAGCAACTCCCTTAAAAAAGAATGGTCTTCCATATTTAATGCCTTCAGACATTTATTTGAATATTCTATGTGTATCCTGCTGCAGAAAGAATACTGAACTTGTAGAAGTTGGATGGGATATTCTCATCATGCTTTTTTTCCATTCATTTACTGCCCAACTTGCCTGGAATGAGGAAGGAGATGAGGCATCATGAGAACTGCAAATCTCATACAAGCAGTTTTCCTTGCAAATTCTGCACGTTAGAAGCGAACGTCACCCGTTCTCTCCTGCTTCAGGACCTCAAGGACGTGGGTTTCACTTGGGAGCCACAGGGTCCATGGGAAGCAGCAGCTCAGTATTTGTGAGAAGTGAAACGTCTAGGACGTAAAAATCATCTTGGTGCGCCTGGACATCCATCTCCTCTTGTTAAATAATAAATAGACACCTAATGGAATTTAGTCTGACTGCAGGGTGCAGTGTGAGTGAAGGCAGAGCAGACCTGCACGTTCCCCCTTACTTCATCATCAGTGAATAAATGGGTCACTGATGAATGGGATCTGAGTAAATCTCCATCCTTTCTGTTCTGTGGCAATGGGATGTGGCTCAAACTCACACGATACTGTTACAAAACACTACAGAGAAATATTACAAATGATCTCACCAAATGTTTCTACTCTGAGCTCAAGATAACTTGAGGAAACAAAGTTTTTCATGCTAGAAATCCTTCATTTGCTTTTTAATTGTGCTGCAGAATGTCTTGGGATCCGGTCTTCCCCCACCACCTCCTTTTTTTTTTTTTTTTTAATTTTCTATTTATTAATATTTAATCTCTGCATGGTGTAGAAGAAAATCATTTCTGCAATAACATCAGAATGGGAGGGTTAGAAATCAATAGCCAAGCTCTCACAAGACACATTCAATCCCTTCTTAATCCATTTTCGACTGCTCCCCTGTCTTATTAGAACAGTCAACTTTTCCCACACTTGTTAGGTTGGGATATTCAGATTGCAGGAGGGAATTGAAAGCACCCAGCAGTGCAGAAATCTCCATCCTGTGAAAGTCAGGAGAGGGAACACATCATTTGTCTTTGGAAAAGAAGTCTAGACCTCATCCTGAACCCAAATCCCTACTCTAAAACTTTTCTGATAGATAGCCATGGCCCATTTCTGTGAGCAGCAATGAGTCTTGCATCCTTTATCAGTTTGGAGCCACACTGGGACATCTCTCTCTCTCAGTTTTTCCTAAAAGACACCTGTCACTTCCAGGCCTCTCAAGCATCACCTTTCCTAATGCATGGGTCAGTTCTGCAGAGGGGGAGAGCCAGACAGGCACAACTGATGGGAGAAGTCAGTGTCTTAGAAACAACGGAGTGCTGCACTTCCCCTATGGGCTCTAAGACTTGAGGACATGACAGAAGTCTCTCTTCAGCACCAAGCTGACAGTGCATGTATATTCACCCTGCACACCCCACTAGCCGGACTATGGCTGCACCCTCATCCAGCTTGGCATGTCCCCTCCTTCTGCCTGCCATCACAGCCATCAGTGCTTTTTCACCAGCACGCTGGTGGCACGCAGCCCCTGGAGCCAGAAGAAGATCCTGGAAGGGACATCTAGTTAGAGCTTCCAAAAGGCACAGTGACTTGATAGGAGAGCTGCTCGGAGGCAGCCAGAGTTGCAAAGAGCAGAGGAAGGCAAGCATTAGAAAGCGGCTGAGCTTAGCAGTTGTTTTCATTTTCACAGAGCAACCTTTTTCTAGGGCTCTTGAGTCCCTCTGTGTTTCTTTTTGCTCTTCAGAGGACGTTTCGTGTCCTGGGATATAGCTTTGCACGAGTATTCAAACTTTTCCTGAAATATGTGCTTCCTTCTCCATGCAGTGACGTGTGGCAATAAGCATGCACAGCCCTTTCCTCAGCAAAAGTAACGATGAGAGCTGTAGCAAGAATGCAAAAGGTGCGGCTCAGCCTGAGCCTGCCTGCTGCAAGCAGACGTTTTGCCAGCAGAGGGAACTGCAGACCGGGTAATCTTGCCCGAGCTGCACACCGAGTCCCGGAGCTGTGCACAGGTAGACTTTCCAGACAGCACTGCTGCTGCACTGGGCAAATTTGCTCCGAGGATGGTGTGTGCGCAGAGACTGCTCAGTTAATGCGTTTAAACAGGAAGCCAGTTATAAACTCTGTACGCTGTATCAAAAAATAGCAACAGTTTTTAAAAAAGCGATCCTCCAAATTGTTATAGCCGTCTCCTAGCTGCCACCTAGCGAAGGGGAAGAAGTATCTGAATACACAAGCGAGTATTTGAGCGCGTAAGCAAATTCTATCCCAGAGGCTTCTACTTTTACAACAAATTTTGGAGGAAAAAAAAAAGAACTGCCTCAAAATAACCTTCCAGGCTGCACGTAGCTCTGCTTGCTCACCATTGGAAGGTCTCCTGCTCGGCCTTGGGGAACTGCTGCTGGTGCTCAGCTGTGTCTGAAGAGTGACACAATACTGCCCATTTCGTTGTGTTGAAACTCTTCAGGGTGCGTTTATTTAACTCTGATAATTCTGGTGGGCTTTCGAGGATCGAGTAGTAAAGGAAGATTTCACTGTCCTTCATAGTATTATGAATGAATAATTAGCATAGCCGCCGTGGCTCTAAGCACAGACTCGTTGCACGGCACCAGACATCTCAGGCAGGTTTTACAGTCAGAATCAAACCTCTTCTTAGCACCTAAGTGAGCTTCAGGCAGGATCGAGAAGAGGATCCTCATGCCCAAAGCCCGGTGCCTTAACCGTAAGATCTTCCCTCTTTACAATACAAAGAGCATCCCTGCAATTTTGGGGATCTTTTCCCAGAAGACTCAGCAGCACAATGGACAAGTGATAGTTCAGAAATAACAAACCAGCAGACCAGCAGGCCAAGCTCTGCCTTCTTTTCCCTGCTCTGAGTTTCTGTCCTCTGCTGACCCACAATTTGCAAATAGCCAGAACCAGCACAGCATTGCCATAAACTGTGCTTTTTCTCCCGGAATTTTCTTGCCCATTTTCTACCATTACACTCGAGGGAAGAAGTGGACTGTGTTCACTCAGCAGGGCAGAATAACTCCACTCATTTCAGTTCCATTTTTAATTAGCACAAGACGATCTCACTCCCACACCTTGATGCTCAAACACATTCTGCTGTCCATGTATTTGTTTGAATAGAAGGAAAACCTTCAAAGTCTGCAGTGACAGCAGCTACTAGGAACAGGGTCCTATTTACAGGGCAGGTATGCAAAACGCAGGGTGTGGAGTTCCAGCCCCAAACCACTCGTGGGGCTTGCTGTACCTGTAAGGCTTTTGGGTCTCTGAGCCTGCAAGGATGGATGCTGGTGGCCTGCTGGGCTCTGCTGGTCGCTAGGTGTCACCGTGGGACTTTGCAGCGCACGGCCATACCATTTCTATCGAACACCCTTCTTTCCGGTCTCTTTTTAAGAGGTCCTGTTTTGTTACTCTTCTAACACAAGAATCTGGCTAAGGATGGACGTGGAATTTTTCTCCTCCTCTTTTCTAATAGAACAATATCCATTTGTGAACTGATCCCCTGTCAAAACACTGCTAATGCAAAATCCAGCAAAATAGCTACCGTTTGACTGTGGCAGTCACTACAACTCTTTTAATCACTTCAGTAATAGGTCCTCAGCAAACCCTGAGGTCCTTTATCTATCATGTGCTAGGTAACACGTGGCTCTGAGTACAGGTCTGTGCCCTATAGCTTAGCCCTATCTCATTCCTGTTCTCAAGGAATTCAGATGCTAGCCAACGTAACCACTTGGAAGAGATATGATTTTCTTCAATGTTCTTCCATGAGTTACTCCTTTTTGTTATTTATTTTGTCTTCTCTTTTTGTTGTTGTTCTAGTCTGATGTGTCAAACCCCAAATCAGATGTTCCTTTTTCTTAGATAGCAGCCAAAGCAGTTCTCAAAGAGAAAACACTGAAAATTTTCAAAGATACATATTCACAATTGAAATGTGAGGGAGAAGTCCAAAACAAATCCTTCCACGTGCATTTGATTTCAAATTCATGCAGGCTTCAAATGGTTTCTCTAAGACATGTATTCTGGGATTATATTCGGAACAATCCTGTTCTGTTCTCTTGTTGTTGATACAATCTTTAAAGAACTCATCTGTTTATCAAAGTACTACAGAATCTGCATGAAAAGCTTTTACTTTTAATTTTCAGTCCACTCCTTCTCTCAGCATTACCCTTGTTATACAAGACATGCTTAGAAAGTTAGCACTACTTCTCCCGAGTCTTTATCATTAGAATTCCTATAATGCCGTCACACAGCTAGTCCTTCTCATTGCAAGATCTCAGCACATTGCAAAAAAGGTAAATCATCTCCAGCAGGAGACAATCTGCATTTAGCAGTCCCTGCACATCATTTGCATGGGAGTGATTTACGCCAGTGATAATTTTCTAGTACCTCCTCTGTCATCTATTGTCACTTGGAGTTTTGGAGTGATCCCAGAGGTGAACAAAGTTATGCTGTGCTCACCTGCATTTGAAAGTCACCGTGAATGTGTACAGTGATCTGTCCCAGGAGTAGCTGAGTGGTCCAAATCTCATAAAACAATTAAGTGACTAAAACCAGTAATTGGTCTTCATGGTCTGGTAAGTCCAATAAGGGCAGCAAAGAAGAGACATGACTGTAGATTCAGACACCAGAGGCAAGGTAAGAGAAAGTATGATGGTCAAAACTCATGTGCAGGTTGAGGGCCAGGCTTCACAGCACCTAGTCTTATGCACTCTGCTATTCCGAAATGTGGAAACACAATCTTCCAGCTTTACATGCACAGAGGGAACAGCCTCATCCTCAGGAGGCAGCTCTGCTACTACGGGTGAATGTGCATCTGTCGCTGCAGATCTCAGCACTCCTGACTCTGATGTGGAGAAGGGAGAGAGAAGCTCGTCATTTCATGTTAGCACATTGCAGAAAGGGAGGTGATGGAAAGAGGACAGGCTTACTACACTAGATAGAGGGCCTGATAAAAACAGAAAACATTCAGGATAATCCTTGTGTCACCTTAACACTCAAGCTAGTGTTTATTTCTGTAAATAACCTACCAGGTACATCTGCATCAACTGGTTGCATCTGCCTTTGGGCAATATCCACCTACTGTACCTCTGTGTCAGCACACATGCTGCATCCCATCCAAACAGGCACTTGAGGGGCATGGCCTCCGAAGCCCCAAAAAAACATCAAAAAATTGAAATTGGGACCTCTTCCTGTTGTAAAAATTGGGCTTTCTCTGTCATCTCAGCGCAGGAACACAGGACAAAACACCCTTCTTATCCTTCTCTATGCCTGAGGGTGAGGAGCACAAATCTTATGGGGAGCAACTAAGGGAGCTGGGATTGTTTAGTCTGGAGGAGGCTCAGAGGAGACCTTATTGCACTCTATGACTTCCTGAAGGGAGGTTGTGATGAGGAGGGGCTTGGCCTCTTCTCCCAGACAACAAACAGGACCTGAGGAAATGGCCACAAGTTGTACCAGACGAAGTTTAGGTTAGACATAAGGAAGAACTTTTTCTCTCAGAGAGCGGTCAGGCACTGGAATGGCTGCCCAGGGAGGTGGT
>JAOWBP010004554.1:4959190-4986263 GCA_028571105.1 Tragopan temminckii | reverse complement strand
GAAAAGAGCTCTAAGATCCCCAAGTCCAACCCACCCACCCCACCACATGTCCATGGTTCTGGAACATCTCCAGGGAGCACCCCCTCCCTGGGTAGCTGTGCCACTGCACCACCAGTCCTTCCAAGAAAAAACATCCCCTAGCATCCAACCTGACCCTCCCCAGGTGCAAATGAGGCCATTACTTCTTGTCTTATTAATGTCCCTGAAGGATCACGTCTCTCCCACCAATCCCAGTGCAAAGAGCAGCTCAGTATTCTCTCAGTCTTGCCAAGGATGAGAGCGATTCCACTGAATCAAGAATACTCATGTAAGGATATTTGGGCACTGCCATATAGCACAGGTTTGTCCCTGCTGAGCAAACGGATAGCCTTGTTTCTGAGTGCCACCTTCAGAGACCTGAGCACAGTTTTCCCGGAAGGAGAGGATCCTTTTAAACACGCAGCAGCTTTTGTCTTTCCAGTATTGAACTTGCTTTTCTTCCTGAAGAGTCTGTTGATGCATTTTTACCTCTTCCTAAAGATGTTCCTCAGAGCCTGAAGCTCTCAGATAATCTAAAATTCTCTCCTGACACCACCAGAGTAAGGTGGTTTTCAGTCAACTTCCATTGCCCTGACTTCCACACCAGAGAAAGAGTAGGAAGGGGCCTCCACACTCCTTGGTCCCATCGTCCCACTAAGAACTGTATCATAAGGGGGCTGGACTCGATGACCTCTTGAGGTCCTTTCCAACCCCTGCAATTTTGTGATTTCCCAGCTGATGCAAGCTGGTTAGGTTTTGCCACCAACTTCCCTATGAGGAGAAGCTTGTAAATTCTTGAGTTTTAATTCAAGAGTTTTGCTTGGGTGCAGCCTGTGGAAGAAGGACCTTTGGAAGAGCAGAGCATTTCGTGGTGCAACAGAGCCCGCTTCTGTTAAAAGTTTTAGTTTTGTAGCACCGGTGGGCTGCTGCCTTGGACTGGAGCAGATGCTGCAAGAATGAAGCACGGACTCAGAAAGAAGTTGCGTAGAAGGATTTTAGCTGTGGGTTGTTAGAGTTAGGGCAATATGGTTTGGTTGCAGTTAGACTTGATCTTGAAGGTCTTTTCCAACCTGAGCAATTCTATGGTTCCATGATTTGGCTCCCAGATGTCGCCAAAGCAGAAGGCGGCTTCCACAAGTCCTTCTGTCTGGGGGCATGTTTAAAATGCACCCCACCAGCATCAAGATTTTATAAAAAGATGCTTTTCCAGGAGGGGGCAAGCAGGTTTTCACCAGCAGTTTCAGTTTCAGATCTTACTGAGGGGCTCTGGCATTTGCATAACTTCCCACAGAAACTGAATCAATGCTTGACATCATGGAACAGAATTTCTGGCATGATTTAGCATTAGTAAGCCACTAGTCATCAGCATACTGTCCTTCCCCTGTATTTGACATCTTAATAGAGTTGGCCTCATGCACACACATGTTCAGCAGCATCAGATTCTTGTGCTGCTTATGAACTGTTTAACACAGGCTTGCACGTATGGACATCCAAACACATTGGTCCAATACAATCAATTTTCAGTGCTCAACATGCATTTTCCTTTTAGGCGAGAAGGGATTTTTAAGCCCTCTTAAATAATTGAAGATACTACTGATACAATCAAAAGTCAAGCTCCCCAAGATGAAAATGTCTAGATGATGAATAAGTTAATGGAACTAAAATCCCAGTCGTAGCTGATTAGGGGACCAGGAGAGTTTATCAGAGATGGGAATGTACAAGCCCAGTCACAGCCTGACCTTGTAACGAATGAGAGCTGGAAAGCAATTAATTGAGAAATTATCGGGGAAAAGCAAAGTTGTATGCTTGGTTAGGTAAAGCAATGTGTCAATGGGCCACGGATTGATTTGGCTGAAATACCTCAAGGTCTCTGTTCTGATGATTCAGGACTTGAAGGAACTGGTCTGAGCCAAGCAATAAAAATAAAACAGGGTCAGCAGAGGGAGTCATCCATCAGCGTGGCGGGTCCGTGTTCATGTATTATTTAGCTGGTAGTTAAGGGAAGTTATCAAATGAGCTCAGGCTTTCATCCCAACTTTATTTTCCCAGGGGGTGGGGAAATGGAGGGAGAGAAAAGAAAATGCTTGGCAGTGTGAGCACCCACTGCACTGAGCTGGGGCACGGCTGCTGGGCCAGCGGATGGCGAGGCTCTCCCAGTCTCTTTGGGGCTGCAGGAAGGCAGCTCACTCCATTGGCTCCCAGCCCTCCTCTTCCTGTCCCCAAATCCCAGAAGCCAGCACTTGACTTCTGCTTCTGCCTTTTGCTTGCCAGCTGACTTTCTGATGTGCGATGTAACCCAGGAAATGTAGACGCTGTTATTAAATCTCTGCTCTCATTCACTTTGGCATCATTTTCTTTTGTGGCTGAAAAGTTGCTTGAAAACTACAGCAAGCTTTCCTGTTCAGTCAATATTTTAAGTTCTGTTTTTCTGGAGTAAGGTTTCCTAAATATTTCAGTTTTACTATTAGCACTTTTTGTGTTTTCCTTAACAAAATCTCAATGGCAGTCGTCTCTATGGCTGAAAATAGGAATGTCATTCCCATATCTGTAGTTTGGGGAGAAGCAAAAGGTTTGGTTGATAGAGATGAAATGTCTGGTGATGCAAACACAGGCTGGGTGCATTAATGTCAAGCTAAGGAGTGCTGCCTGGAGATAACAGCGTGATCAAAGACTACAGCAGGAGGAGAAGCAAGGAGACGTGGTGGCCTACTGGTGCTGTCCTGGAGGAGGACCCCAAGTAGGAAGAGAAGGGAACTAAAAACCCCACTGATCAAAATCAGAACTGTGATTTCTGCTCCCTAAATGCTGAAGTGACCACAGTATTTCACCACAGAGAGCCTCAGCTGCTGCCATATCACAAATACAGGTTTCTAGAAAGAAACTGCAACAGCAACTTGGAGAGAAAGGAACAGCTTTATCCCACTGCCCATGGATACATCTCAACCTGTGCTCATTGCTGGGACACAGCATGTCACATTCTGTGCATGCTGTGGCTGCTGTGAATCAGGGAATGTTCCTTGAAAAATCTTTGTACCATTTTATGCCACCACAGCAACAAGTCTGGGGACTAACCTGAGTCAAGCACTTCCCCTGCACTTCCATACAGGTGAATTCCACACATTTTTTAAAGAAGAGCCAGACTTAGCACTCCAGAATTCTTCCAAAGCCAGGCTTGTGGCCAGTGCTGGCTATTAACGGAGGATCTCTTTGAGAAAGGAAAATGGGATTCCCCACACTGGTGGCAGCACGGGTTTTTGGTTCTTTATGGGATTGCATTATTTTTCACCTCCAAGACCATGCTGCTGTGCAGCCTCAGCACAGCACTGGAGAGTTTATGCGGTGCTGCTGGATGTGCTGGCATGGCCCAGCACTAATCACATATTATCACCTTGCTATAATTATCAAAGCTGATTGAGAAGAAATCCTCCTGGCGAGGCCCTTGTCCTGCCCTTTGCTCTGCAGAGCACACGGGATGCAGCTCCCAGCAGGACACCAGCACTGCCAGCAGCAAAATCACTGAGCTCCAAGGGGCGACGATTCCCTGCATGAAGAAGCAAGAGAGATGCTATCGTGGTGATATCATTAATTCATGTTTTTGAGGAACGTGTGTCTAGGAACATATCAAAATTCGGTCTCAATGAATTCTGTGATCCTCAGCTGCTCTGTGTGCACACTCTACGATCTGCTAATTTGGGGATGTACATTTGCACGCTATGTAGCTACAGGAACCCAGAGACTGATTCCTTGCATGATTTTTCCTTAACTTCAGTGTGCTGCTACCTGAGATTTTATTTTTTTTTATACTCCGAATGCCACTGGAAATAAGACTATGAAGGCAAAACAAAGAGTGTCCTGATGCAAAGACAGGGGCTGTGCCCTTCGATTCACTTGGCAGAAAGGGTGCTGGATTGTTGTGTAGGTGGGATGGGATTCTCTGTAGAGAAGGAAACCATTCAAGTAGCAGTGGATGTCGAAGGGGATCTTCCTTACAAAATGCTGTGTATTAGGCTCATACAGGGCTGCTACAAAAGGCAGGGTTAGTCGATCCGTAAATCTCCCATTTGGGCTTTTTGTTGTTGCTGCAAAGAGTTAACAGGCACTGAAAAACATTTCTAGGATGAAGTGCTAAGATTTAGTGCACTGAATTAATTCTTAAATTAGAACAGGGGATTTGCACATGATTTCTAAGGGAAATTATCTTCTGGGTAAAATTAATACAGGAGATGTTTCAACATCTGGGCTGGCATTATTACAAGCAATGATTATCCAGATATTGCCAAAAGAAAGAACACAGTAGACTCTTTCTGTTCCTAACCAAAATAAGCAGCTCACCCTGAAGGGAGAAGACTATTTGCAGAAGCAGTGGCTTATTTGGAAATGCACAAGAAATGTTACGTTCTCTAAGCAAAAAAGAAAGCTGCATGCCTGATAGTGGGTGGTAGGAAACCAAACTGTGGGCTCCAGAAATGGTACCTTTAATACATGGGCTCTGGGCATCATCTGCCTCACTTTCACACTCCTCATCAAGAAAGGTGCTTAATACAGGGGTACAGCTGTCCAGGTCTTTCACATTCAGAGGTTAAGGAGGAAACATGCTGGCGGATGTGACCTGGAAAAACTCAAGGCATGCTTTGTTGGCAGCCTGCAAAACCCCTCAAAACTAAATAGGGCAGAGAGCAAAGCCAAAGCAAGGCCTGCTTGAGATAGTTTGTCAAAACAATCACACTCCAGGAGGAGCTTATAAATATTTATCTTGCTTCAGAGTGTTTCATTCTGTAAAGGAAAGGGAGATGGAACTGGAGTGGGGAAAAGAAGACTGGTGGCATGCAGGGCCCTGCTCCTTTCATAGGAAAAAACATCGATGTTTAATTTAAAAGGGCATAAATGTAAGACAAACGCCACTTTACTTTCATGTTAGTCACTGGCTATTAAATTACATCACAAGCACTACGTGTGGGACCAGGAGAGTGCACGGTTATTTCTGTCTTCTAAACCAGAGTGCAAGTCTCAAGGTAATTACTTTAGATCCAAGTGTAATTACCAGCTGATCTGCAGGAACAGACACAGTAGTCACATTCATTCACGGCAGCATTAGAGCCTGGTGATAACACAGCATCATTAACGCAGCTTAGCACTCCATCCGTGGCTGCAGGCCGTGGCTTTCCCTGGGAAGCACTCCGGTCTGACCCACCAGGAGTCACAGAGATGCTGCCCTGGATCTGCACATGAGCAGGGCAGTGCAGGCTGTGTCAATAGCAAACATGAAATTATGTCAGAACGGAGATTTTCTGCACTATATTTCTCCTTCTGCTGGTATTTCTGCAGTCTGCCCTTACTTTTTCCTTTGCAGAGCACTGCGCACCCTGGGAAGGAGGTGCTGCTTCCCCCCAAGTCACTGCCTTTCTGTTTAGCTTTGCTCTGCTTTCCTCTGCTCCACCGTGACAGCATCATGCTACGATTCAGGAATGTTTTCTCTTGAGCTCACCCCTCATCCATCCCTTTTGGATTCGCTTTTCTTTATTCCTTTATCTTTTTTTTTTTCAAGGCTGCAAGCATCACAGTAAACAACCCTTTCATTCTGATGGTCTTGAAAGCTTTCTCTGTACCTCCAAGAAGGTCAGAAAAATTCTTCAGAAAGAGAAAAGGAGGAAAAAAAATCCTCCTTTCATTAGAAAACTCCTTGGTTTGTTACCACGCTTTCCTAACATTGCATTGCTCCAGAGACAATACAATTAACAGACTAGGCTTAGAAATTAAAACATTTTTTTTAAAATACATTTTTAATTTAGCATTTTCAGGTACCTTTATTTTTATCGGTTCAAGATCATAAATGTGAGCAAATGAAAAGATGACAGAGCACAGCTTGACATAATTTCCTGTAAGAAATGTGGGACCTCAGATGACACAAATGAACCAGGCGCTCTCTCCCCGTTCCTGTAGGTAGCAATGCATTTGCACACCGTTCAGGTTCAGTGATGTTAAAGCGAGATTGGCAGGGTAAGTAACCCCTGAAGGAGGATTTCCATTTCGGGCAGCCCTGCTAAGCCATGCCTGATGCTTCCAATGAGCTCTGTTGCACAGAGATGGCTTTTTCCCCGCTTTTGCTTCTATGCCGGGTTTTATCAGAGCAGCTCCGCAGATGTCAGTGAGACACATTTTGTTTTCAGTTACATCAGTGTAAATCACAACTGATCTAGTGAACTCAGAGATACCCACTTTACAGCGATATCTTTGACATTAAGAGTTTGGTGCCGTGGTATTATGACAGCTTAAAGCCCCTCCATGAAGAAACAAAGTCAAGATCAGCAGTGTCCTGGAACGCATTACAAAGCATGTTTGTTATTGTAAAGAAAACAGCATTTGCCTTGGCTGTGAAAAAGAAAACCAGATCTTAGATCTATAGCAGCGAAGATTTCATCTCTGCAATTTATCCAATGAGATTTCCACTCCTCTTGCACAGATACCCTGCTGCTAACATAGCAGTCAAGATCAGAGCACTTAATCAATCATTCACTGAGGACAAATATGCGTAATCTAAATTAGAACAAACCGAGGCATATTTTATATGACAGCCATACAGATTTTTAAGAAAAAGCATTGGCAAGAAAGCTGCATGAAAACATTGTTTGTGTATGTGCTTAAAGTGGTAGAATTCCTACAATTTCTATGGAATTAGGTGGCCTTGAATATACTGGGGCAAACTCTGCTCTCACCCACTTCCCTTCCACCTTCCCATTAAAAGCTGGGGCTGGGGTTGGCCCCTGTGAAGCAGGAAGCATGCTGCAGAGCTCTGTGGAACCTACTGCTTAAAAACCTTTCATATTTTATGATCGCTGTTGATTCTCTTATGATCAGCGTTGGTTCAAGCTCTCATGAATCAAAAATCAGTTCGTGGCATGCATCTCAGAGCAACCTATTTGTCTGCAGGTAGCAAAGGGAAATGGCACTTTGAAGAATAAAAGTCCTTTGCCTTTAGAATGATGCACAGGCTGCAGGGAAGGCTGGGCACCAGGGGGGAGCTTGGACCTCCCATTCAGGCTCAGCCCTGGACATGCTGGGTGACCTTGTGTTCTTCCGCTTCCCTCTGGGTGAGACATTATTTATCCATGATAATAAAATGCAAGGTTCTTTCACTGCAGCTCGTGGTTTCATCCATTGTAGCAACTTGCACAGGCTCCCTTTGAAAAAAAAAAATAAAATAAAAAATCAGAGGCATTAAAAGGAGCAAAGAGCTGAGCCTCTTTCACTGAAACCACACAACTTTCCTCAGAGGTTGGGCCCTGGTTGCCCTGACTCTGCAGGGTGAGAGCTCTGTGGAGGAGTATCCTGGCAATGGCTTTGAGAGCAGGCAGAGAGCTGCTCCTCAGCCCATGGTGCACATCAGCTTCAGGTGCCCTTCAATGTGCGAGGCACTCAGAGCACAGCAGGGCAGGCAGCACCAACAGGGCAGCCTTCTGAGTGACTCCTAAAGTGACAACTTCTGCAAAAATGCTGGCAATGGCCATGCAAGCATCCCTTCACCACTGCCTTCTGCAGTCCCTGTCCTACCTCTGCTTCTGCTTTCCAGAAGGAACAAATGCTGCCACAACAATCCACACATCTCCAAAACCTCCCACAGGGAGCAAATCTCACTTTATTGCCTTGTTTCGATACTATTACATGTGCATTCCCTGGATGGGAATGGGTCTGATCTGGCATGGAGCAGGGTTTGTTTTCTCTCTACTGTCTCAAGTTTTTGGAAGAACTGCTAGGGCTTTCCAGGGACAACCTCTGAGATTATAGATTTTTCTACCCAGCAACAGTCTGAGGCAACACATTGCTGTCGGTACTGCTGATGTTGGCAGATTTGTCCCAGTTGGTTCAGGAAATGTTGGTAGAATCAATGACCCAATATCACTAGAATTAAAGACAATGGTAAATAGCCCAGAAATGCCTGAAAAAACAAAGTCGAGGCAATACCAAGGGCTTTGGAAATACCTACTCTGGGTGTCTAAGCAGGAATTTGTATGCCACCTGCTTATTTTCACATCTGAGTATTTTACTAAGTTCTCTAAGCATGAGAATTGAGTTTGAGCCTCAAAGATGAATTTTGATGATTTCAAAGGATGACACATAGCCTTCCTTTTGGTCAAAGATCATCATAGGCTTGAGGGAACTCTTGTTTCTCTGAAGCCTCTTAGACTTAAAGCCAAAAGTGCGAATAACATCCTGTTGGCATAGAGCAATCCTATCTTCCTTTTCTCTCCACAACAAATGGAGAACTCCTGCTCCTTCCCACCCAACCCAGATATATTTTTGAAGTGATGAATTCCTCCTGGTTTGCATCAGCTGCAGTCCGCCACCCCCTGACAGGTATAGGTCTGCCCAAGCCTTTGAGCCCACGGAGCACAGCTCAGAGTGATGGTATCAGGGTCACACTACAGATCCTCACAGTTGATCGGGTACCACAGACAGCACTGGGTCCTCACCTGTCCATCCTCCTCCTCCTCATGTCCAGGATGGAACCAAGCACCAGCAGCAGAGGACAACATCCCTGCAGGCACCGGCAACCTGCAAGTATCTGTACAATTTGGAGAAATCCCTTTGAACTACCATTTAAACGCAGATGTTTGTTTTATTCCCCTGCAAATCTCTACTAAAGTACCTCAACGTGTGATTTATTTTTTAACTTTTCTTTGCATTTTACACTGAGTTTCAACTCGGCCCCTTTAATGGAGGCTGCTGCACTGGGGGGCACAGGAATGGGCAGGAGCATCCAAATGGAGACCCCCAGACTGGAGCAGTTTTCCCTCAACCTCCCATCACTGTTGGGAATAATAATTCCTCACAGGGCTCTTGCACAGCTGGATTCATTAAGGCATATGAAGTGCTTTTAGCTCCTGCCCTGGAAGGCTCTGTGAGTGTTATTTCGGACTGCTCAGGTGTTGGAAGGAGAGGCGCCACAGAACGAATACAAATAAATCAAGAAGAGGAACTGCCCCTTGCTGCATGCAGCCCCTGCCCCCCACTGCTCTCCATCACTGCCGGTGTCAAGCAGTTAATTTACAAGCCCAGCACTTTACAAAGCCCCTGGAGCACCAATTGTCCCTTTCTCATGCAACATCAGCTCCTCAAACAAGCCAGCTGAGTCTCAGGGTCACCCTTCTCCTGCCCTTCCCAAGGCAACTTCAGCCCCTCTCCAAAACCACCCGAATATTTCTTCGGGTACAAGACAGATCCCTTTCAGCACAATGCCAAAAGCTCTGAAATAACCCCAGGGTGCAAGGTGTCTCTGCTCTGTGCCCTGTGCCTGCTTGGGGATGCAAATAGGCAAAAATGATGAAAACCCCACGAGTGGCTGCAGCAAGGCCAGCAGCATCCGAAGTACCGTGCCAGAGCTGGGCAGAGACAGGGCAGTGCTCAGGCTGCGGGACAAACCAGAGAGAACTGAGGAAAGAAACCAGCTTGTGGATCAGAAAGCTAAAGGCGGTGTGTAACTCTCACATGGCTTTTTTTATTTCCTCCCTCCCACCACTTCCCTCCCCTCCTCCAGTCTGTTGCACCGGAGCTGTCGGCCATGCTGTTCCAGTTCAGGGGCTCCTGCAACAGAAAAGATCAGCTGTTGGAGAACCCATGGAAAGCCCTGGGGGAGAGCCATGGCCGCAAGGTAATCAGCAGGCAAAGTTATTACCATTATGCTGCTAATTAATTCCCAGCTCATTACGTTTCCTGTGGCTAATTTGTACTCGCCGCTGATTTGATTAAACTCATCTCTATGCTAATAAATGTGTTTTCCATTTGTTTTAGCGACTGTAGGAAGAGAGCCCAGTATTTACATATTTTGACGTTTATCAAATAAAACGTGGTGCCTGAATTAATTCTGCTCTGATTTATAAGTGGGGGAAGGGGAGCGCCGGGGCGCTGGGGGTCAGCTACAAAGTGTGTGTGCATGGCGGGCTGTGGGGATGCAGGGGTGTGGAGATGGGTGGGGATGCTTCCCTACCAGTCCCCATCTTGCCCAGGGATGGAGTCCCACAGGCGCATCCTGCACCAGCCCTGCTGTGGGGCAATGCCCATGGGAATGGAAAATCCTTCGCTTTCCCCAAAGTGACCTCCCATCACTTCCTGGCCACCTTCTCCAGGTTCTCACCCACCTCATCAGCTGTCCTGCTGCTATTGATTTCCCCTTCTAGCTATGTTTCTCTTTGGGGAATGGACACACGGACACTCGTCGGGTGGATTTTTCTTTGTCTTCCAGAAATTGCTCTAAATGGAGAGGATATCATACTGCAGCACCTAATTATAAGCAATGACTTTATTTCTGAGCTCCCTGTGGCATGACTCACTGCAGTAACCCCGGGCTCCCATGAGTTGGGATTCCTAACCAGGCACATACGTACACCCTGTGATGCATACACAAATGCATACATCGCAGGCACCTGCCTTCTCCTCTCTCCCCATGGCAAACAGCATGGCAGGAGGCTCTGCCTGGCCCCCAGCAGCTGTCTTTAAAACTCAAGATGAAGTCTTTGGGACAGATCTTAGGCAAGTGCAACTCCATCAGAAACAACATCCTCTTCCTTATAATTAATTGGTGTAATATCATTCTTCTCCTTATCTGGGGCAAATCCTAACAGGAAAATAATCTGAGAGCATGAGTCCGTGAGATCTGTGCTTTTAAATCACTTGAAGGTTTGTGAAATCCCTCCTTTCCTTTTGCTAGGAAAACTAGCCATTATCACCAAGCAAATTCTCTGTAGCTACATGTGTGCATCACATTATGTTTGTGCACGCACATTTATCCCTCAGCTTCCCCTCGCACTCTCAGCAGAAGTTTCCTGGCAAAACTGGCCCCAACATATTGCTTCTCACTCTGCGATCCCCTGCACTGCCACCACTCACCCCAGGCAATCTGGGAACAGCTTGATAGCTTAAGTAACAATTAACTGCCTCGTCTTTTGGGAGCACTTCTGTTGCACTGTGCTCATCCCCAGCTCCAGAGGAGCATTACCCAAACTGCTGCTTGGCTCTTGCACATCCTTACGTGTGGAGGACACTTCTGAGCCCACCCTGAAGCCTCCAGGAAGTTCCCTCTGCTCTCTTGTGAGTATACCTATTTGTCACTTCTCAAGGTAAATGGGACAAAGACGTCATTTCCTCAGTGTCTTTTGGAGCCCACTGTTGGTTGTTATGACATCAGCTCCTCTCCTTCGCTGCCGGTAGAAGCCAAAGGTGGCTTTCCTTGTGCTGGTGTCCCTGCCCCCATCACCCTGTCTCAATGTTCACCGTCTTTTTCCAGTGACCATCTCTTTGTCTAAATGTCCTTCTCCCTGCCCCCAAGTCCATCACTCAGTCCCCAGTCCATCTCTATGTCACCCTGTCCATCTCTGTCTCCATGCCCATCACCTTGTCTCCAACCATCTCTCTGTCCCCATCCTCATCTCCCTGTCCCCACGTTCCTCACTCTATCCCTACACTCATCACTCTGCCTCCACGCCCATCCCCATGGTCCCATGCCCATCACTCCATCCCCATGCCCACCACCCTGTCCCCATGGCCATCTCTCATGCCTCTTCCCTTGAGCTCATGCAGAAATGCATGAGGGTGCAACTGAAAGTTCCCAGGCCCTACACGGCACTTTCCCCATTTCATTAGAATAACCTGCTGAGCCACGTGATGGTGCAATCGTGGGTCTTTTCCTACAAAAGATTTTAAGCCTTTGCAAAAATGGGAAGTATTACCAACAAAAAAAAAAAAAAAAAGCACCTTGTTTCACATTAACAGTCTTTGCTTTTCCTTGCAAAGGTGGGACAATAGCCACACGCTGCATGGTATCAGTGTCACAAAGAACAGACCCAAAAGGCTTCAGCTTAGGACAAATAAAAGTAACATTGATTCCTTTATATTTTTTTTCCAGCTGGTATCAATACATTAAACAGCCGCGCTGGAAAAGTGAAATTGATTCAAGGCCTTCAGTGCTCCCTGCCAAAAAAGCCTCCTGAAAGGATCTATTCTGTATTGAATTACAGTCTGGAAAAGTTCAATAGGTTATTGTACAAACAGAGAGCAAAAGCTTGTCAACAATGGAGCAAGAGTGATTGTGAGGCTCCTTTGTGCTTGCCAGCCCCGAGCCCCTCGCAAACTCGGATGTTAAATCACTTTAATTAAAATGGTGGGCTTCAAATGCTTTGGGTTTTTTAATGCATATCTCTATGTAAAGACACGTGGGCTGAGTGATGTAAACCTGCCTGCACTCACAGCCCCTCGGACCTTTCCTCAGGACCTAAATCACAGATTTGCACTACTGCAGGCCCAGGTGTTGGACCTGAAGGAAAGCCTCAGCCCTGCCCCAAGCATCCCTCATACTGAGAGCTGGGGCTGCACATGGGGTGGGAACGCACAGTGCGTGGTCCCATGGTTGGCCCCTGCTGCCAGGCTTCGGGGCAGGGTGACAGCAGGTCCCTGTGCTCTGAAAACCTCGTCTCACTGCGGGGAGGAGGCACAGCCACAGCCCTGCTCTGAGTGGAGCTGCTGCTCCAGGCAGGTGGGAGCAGCCCACAGCGCTGCGCTGCATCACGGCTTCCGGATCCCCCTCTCCATCTCTAATTAAGATTCAAATTGAATATAGAAATTATGTGTAAGTAAAATGCTAATTATTAAAGTCATTGATCTCCCAGACAATAAAGCAGCATCGCTTTTGTGCACTGTCTGTTTTGAGGTAGCTCTGAGCTCTCGCGATTGCAAATACCTGCGATATCTGCAGTGCACGTTTAAGTGTGTAAATGATTGATTTCGTGGGGAGGAGAAGTCCTCATCTTACTTTGAACAGAATCTCTTCACAGCATCCTCAGCCCCAGCCAACCCCAGCCACACATCTGGCTCCTTTAATAACTCAGGCACCAATAACAACATGCACTAAACTTCCTTTCCCAGACTCCCTGGACACCTGCCTGGTATCCTTGCTCATGCTGCACCAAAAGAGATTTCCCATCCTATTTATTTTCTTATCAAAATAAGCAGGATTTGCTAGACTGTGCACACAGAAGTTTCTCATAGGGATTTTCCAAGCCCTGGTTTGGGGCCATCCAGAAGGGGAGCCCTGAGGTCTGCATCCAACACTGCACACAACTGGGGTCTGCACCCATAGAATCAAGGAATCATTATGGTTGGAAAAGACCACTAAGATCACCAAGTCCAACTACCAACCCATCATCACCATTCAAAGCATCATAGAAACTTTTAGATTGGAGAAGTCTTCTAGTTTCCCAGGAGCACCAGGATACAGTGGGCATCCTCCCAAGGATGCTATCCTTCCCACCTTCTCTGCTCCAAAACAGTCCCAGATTGGGGAAACAGTGCAGCCTGGCTGGGCTGTGGGGCCAAGAATGTTTGTCTGGGGGTCCCAAAGCAAGCACTCAGCATGGAATGAATCGAGATTTCATCTCCTATCCCCATGCCTTTGTGGCTAAGCATCCTACCTGGGAGGCACAGAGCTGGGGAAAATGGTGTGCATAGTTATAAGAGCTCTGTAAAAGAATGGCTGAGAAATTGCAGAGAAAGAAAATGATTCAGAAAGCAGAGCACAATCCACACAGTGTCAGGCTGCAGGCAAGAGAGCAAAGGCACCAGCTGGGGGTCAAGGTGGCTGAGGCTGGAGCGGCTGCAGCAGGGAAGAAAGGAAAGGCTCGGGCTGCAGAAGAGAGGGATGTCAGCCTAGAAACACACCGCACAGTACCACACTGCACCAAAACGCTGGAATTAACATCAAAGCAATTCTGGAGCAAATGAGATTACAGTATGCATTTTAATGAGGCAGCAGAGCTAATCAGCAAGGATGCCTCGCTAGGAGGGCTGCACTGCCAGCTCCTGATTTGTATTGTCAGCCTGGACCGGGCTCCCATTTGGAGAGAAGATTTTGTTTGGTTTAAAAACCATCAGTATTTTTGTGGGGTTTTTGGCAATCTCCGATTTGAACTGATTTCTTCAAGTAGATGTCTGGCCCTCCAGGGTACAGAGAAGAACTTGGAAATAGGATTGAAGTGGTCCCCAGAGCCAAGCTGAAAACCACTCCAAAGCCAAGGACCGGATAAAATTTGCCCAAAATATACTTTTCGCTATTTTTAAACGTTGTTATGTTTAAGCCAATCTCACCAGTTTGCAGAAAGCTGGATGCATGACTTTGCACACAGCAGGCACAGCTCTGTGTTTCTGCTCATCTGTCCTAAGGAACACGAAGCCACTCTAGATCAAGGGGTCCAGCTCTGCTCACACTCATCACAGGTTTTTTTCCAGTGCCACAGTGCTGATGTATGGGTTATCTTTCACCATCGGGCACCTTGCCCCTTTTAAGCAAAACTGTTCCAAAATTGGAGCTTTTTGAAGTCAAGAGCCCTAAAAAAAGCACTTGCTTGGGAGTCATGTGGCTGCAGGAGAAAAGCTGCAGGAGGGGCAGTCACTCCCCACAACACAGAACTGAGCTGGGGGGAAGAACGGCAGAGGATGGGGCACGAAGGGCATCGTGGAATGGAAGGGGCTGAGATAAGCAAAGACAGAAAATCTACTCACAGGAACTCAGAGGGCAGGGGAAAGGCATCAGCTGTATATCTGCTACTGCAGAGCTGCCTGAATCCTGGGATGCTCCTGGAACTTGGGAGCAGATTCATTGCAGTCAGGGAAGCTTTGGAACAGGGTCAGGAATAGGGAAACCTTTCTGGAGCCCCTCGTCTGTCTCCATGGCAAATTAACCTCTGGGGATCAGAGGAAGTGGAGCACAGCTGCACAGGGGGCTGCTGGGCACACAGAGCAGTGCTGGGGAACCCCTCGGCCCCTCACACTGCCCCTCCTGGGGCCTTTCTATGGAACACTGCTATTCTGATCAACACCCTTTACAAGGGAGACAGGACTGTTTCCATTTGTTTGTTTTTTTTTTTTTTCAAACAGCCTTTCTTCTTGATTGGAGAAATTGGCTGAAATGGGCTCTCGCTCTCTTTTCTTCAATATAGCTGCATTTCATTTCTGCTTCCTTCTCACTGATCTTATTTGCTAAAATTGTGAATAAACAAGATTTGGGATATGAGAATGTTTACAAGGAGGAATTACACCCTTTATGTGAGAGTTTGCAATGCAAATGTCCCTTCTGCAGGTGGCTCTGAGCGAGGCAGAGCACCAGGATCTCCACTGCTCACCTCCAGCTCCTGTCCAGCTCTAAGAAAGCACCTCATGGCCTCCAGCTTCAGAGAGGGTGATGGTGCTGCTCAGGTCACAAACATATACCATGCATCAGCATGGAGGTGCTGCAGGAATGGGAGCCCAGCGCTGCATCTCACACACTGCTCTCCCCCAGTGAACAGACTTGGGCAGACCAACAGAGCAGCGGGAACCAAACAGAGCCCTGAGCTGCTACAGATGCACCTCCCTTCTGCTTCAGTCTGACATGGCTGGGAAAAGAAGCTGTTCGGCAGTGCTTTCCGTGCCAGGGAAATCATTAACAAATTAATCATTTACTAATTAAACGGCATGATCCCCATGTAAAGGGAGTGTGATTATCCTCTTCTGGAAGTCAGGAAATAAAATCCTGTTTCTGATTTTAGACCAGATTTGCCCTTCTTGCAACCCTGCAACTGCTGTTGCTGCAGCCTTTGCTGATTTGCACCAACACAGGCACATAGCTGCTCCCAGGATCTTTTCAGAGAGGATCAAAGGTTTGGGTATTTTTTTGTGCACGCTCAAAGTCCCAGCCAAGGAGATGTGGCTGCATCACATCAGGCATCACAGGGCTGCCCGGGTGCGTGCATGCCCCTCCTCACACCTCCAGATGAACCACAGCCTGCCAAAATTATCCGTGGAGTCAGAAGAAGTAAAAGATAGAGGCTGATCTGTTTATTTGCACTCTTCCAATTTTATTTAGGTCACGCATGTGAGATTAAGGCTGTGTTTCATCCCAGATGGGCAGCCTCTGGAAATAGGCAGAATAGGTGAAACTTCATCTGTGACATATGAGTATGAATTTATTTAAAAAGCACGAAAGAAAGCAGAGTACAGTGGGAAATGCACTGATCAAAGAAGACCATTGTGGTGCCTTCCTCATCACATGCTTGAAGCAAGTCATTGGGGTGCACTGCAAGAAGCCCCATAGCCAAAGAGCCAAGTCACTGCATTGCAGGGATGTTCATCCTCTCGTAACCCTGCTGCCACAACACCTAGCAATGGAGTGCTCAGATAGAGCTGAAACTCTCCAAAACCGAAGCCAAAATGTTTTCCTTTCCTTTGTGATCCGAGCACTTCAGTCCATAGAGTTGTCGCAGGTATTTACTTTTGCGGAGTGCAGCTCATTATTATTGCCTCCTCCTGAGCTGCAGTGCAATGGAGATTAATTCCCCATAGCCTTGCCCAAGAACTTTTGGAACAATATATTTTGCAGTCTTCTTTGCTTTGTGTTATGGTTTCATACACTCAATCAATTGCGAATGTCAAGCGGTGCAGTGGGCCTGACTGCCACAGAGAGAACAGCGCGCCGGACCTCACTGCGAGGGTGTTTGCTTTGTGTTGTATACACAGAACAGAAGTCAATTCAGGAGCAGCTAGAAAAAAACAAGGGGATTAGGAGTGCAGGGATGTAACAGTCTGAAAACCAAAGCTTTGCTGACTCTGAGAAAGCAAGAGACTTCTAAGACTGTTCCTTTCCCCATCATAACTCAATACAAATAAATAGAAGAAAGTGGATGGAAATGGAGTAAATTATTTCACTGCCTATAGCGACAGATGAGCAAAACCAACTGGGTTGGTTTCTCCGGTCTTTCAGCACTTCTGTATGACTTAAAAATATCACGGTCATCCAGGAGACCTTGCTCTGTATGGTGGCCATCTATCCAAGGGCTGGGATCCTTAGGAGGATGAGGAAGCTCAGGAGATGGCAAAGATCATAGAATCATAGAATCTATTGAGTTGGAAGGGACTATTAAAGGCCATCTGGTCCAACCCCCCTGCAGTGAGCAGCGACGTCACATTTCCACCAGTGCTCAGAGCCCCTCCAGCCTGATCCTGAGCATCTCCAAGGATGGAGCTTCCACTGCGCCTCTGGGCAACCTATGCCTGTGCCTCACCACCCTAAATCTAAATCTCCCCTCTTCAATTTTTAAACCATTTCCCTTTCTCCTTTCACAACAGACCCTGATAAGGAGTCTGTCCTCTTCCTTCTTTTAGCCCCCCTGTGGATACTGAAAGGCTGCTATCATGTCTCTCTGGAAACTCCTCCTCTTCCTCAGCCACCCACTCCTCCTGGGGGTGTGAGGAAGCTCCTGTCCTCTGGTCACAGCAGCAAAGTGCAGCTCTGGGTTTCCCATAAGAAGTGGATTTGGGATTTTGCTCCTGCCCCCAGTCTATGCCAAGGACCAGCCCCATTTTTCTAAGTCAACGCACATCTCTAATTGAAACACAAAGTGAAGGGATGCCAGAAAGCCACTGGCCTTTATGGTTTATTAAACTTCTTGTGCAGGCATAATGTTGGACTTTCTCTTTTTTTTCCTTTTTTTTTAGATTAGAGCATTTCACCTCTGTGCTGCACTTCACAAAGCCTGGCCCTCCTTCAGAACGATGGAAGGAAGGTTGGGAAGATCCGGCATTTGTTGCTGAAAGATTTTTTGACTCTATTTTTAAAAAGAATAGCAGTCACATTTCTAAACAGCTCTTTATTAAACCGTCCAAACATATCATCTGCACTGGAGGATGTAAGGGCTGACACAAGACAAAACCATCAGATTGCTCTGAGAAAATGCATTGGCTTGTCTTGACAATTTAGGGCTCTGCGGAATACTCTGTTCATATTTGCTGTTGATTTTAAGACTGAAATTTGCAGTATGAAAACAGACATGTCCAAGAAAGCATTGCTCAGCTTAAACTTAAAAGGACAGAGATGCAGGATTACAGCAGAGAGATGCAGCTCCTGGCTCGCAGCCCTTTCTTAGGAACCAGCCTTCACTTTGCCTTGGGCTTTTGGTCTATCAGCATCTAATGAGAGATGACAGTGCAGGCTCCCTTAGGGGCTAACGTGGGCAATTTCAGTCCTGGCATTTTAATTTATCTGTAACCAGCAGTTTTCAAAAGGGTAGAGCTAAAAAAGAACTTGGCTTGGTCACACACACAGACAAAAAAAGGGAGAGCTGTGACACAGAATGCAGGAGGAGGTTTTGCTTCGCTTTAACTCTTTGGGCTCCTGCAAGGCAGACGTGGTGCTGCTGAGCCCACAGCGATGGCTGCTGGATGCTGCCAGCCCCGTGCAGCAGACACTGGGATTCCTCTCACCAAAGCGTGCTCCTCCGTGGTTTATGGCTGTTGGTTTTAGTGCCGGCCACATCTACTATAGTCATGACAGCTCAGGTCCCGACTTTTCCCGTTTATTAATCCCCAAAGTTGCATTCAGACACCACGAAGGCAAAGGGTTAGCTGAGGATCAACAGCGGCCATAAATCCACAATTAAAGGCTGTGGGTTCATCTCCAGCCCACCCCACGGAGCTGGCTGCAAGCGCCCCGCACTCATCGCAGGCGTGCAGCCCCTGCACCACAGATCCAAGGTCTGGATGCCCCGGGAAATTTTCCTTGCTGGATTTCCACGTGGTTGGGTGCACACGCAGCACTGAAGCTGCTCAGGACGAGATCGGTGCTGACGCAGCGGTGCTGCTGAGAGCAGTGTCTGGCACCGGCTCACATCCGACCCTCATCAGGAGCTGTTGACATTGCCTTTTATTTGTTCCACTGCATTTTCGATACACCCTGCAGGCAGCTGGCTGACCTCGGGGCACCCCACAGCATCCACGTGCTCCTGAGGGATGGCTCCAACCCAGCCTGCGCCTCAGCTGGGTTGGAGTTGCAAAAGCTTTGCTTGGGCTTGAAAGGGTTAATTTTTTTATATATTTTTTTTTTTACTTCTTTCCACGGCAGAATCTCACGTTGCCTTTTTCTCCCTGCTGCCTCTAGAGGACCAGGCGATTCCAGACACAGCTCGAGCAGATGGTTTTGGTGATGTAAAGCACAGGGGGATCGCTCCCAGGAGCTGCTGAGGCACTGAAGTCAGAAACGAACTGATGCATGCAGCGTGCCACGTCCCCTGCCCCTCTGCCTTTGCACTGATCCCTCCTGCACAGGCAGCCCGTGTTGCACAGCATGCTGGTTGCTGGGTGCTGCACTGAGTGCTGGCTGCTGCAGTTCAGAAGCTTTACAAACCATAACGTAATGTAAAACCTCAACCTTTTGTCCATGGCAAACATTGTCAAAGTTGTCCAAGAGTGATGGAAGCAAATCTGTATTTTCTCAATCTTTGTGTGAAAAACAAAATCTGAGATCCAGAAGCATTCGCTTAGCAAATGGGAACTAATTTCTGCTATGTGAGAACCAACAGTCTCTCTCCAGGAAATTTTCCTTGCTTCAGTGAGATGTACTGGATCCACATGGGGAAATCCAAGCACTTTCCAGCAGAACTACGCATCCATTGCAGACAAGCACACCTGAACCACGCTCAGTGTTGCAAACAGTCCATGCATCTCTCACCAGCACAATTGTCTGCAATGGAGCTGTGCTGTGAAACTCCCCCAGAAACAGTTAAACATAAGAAAGCAGAAATGATCCATAAATTAGGTCTGGCTATAGGTTCAAAATCATAAGCTATGGCCTCTTGACCTCGTACTCTAAGGGGAAATCAGAAGCATTTTTCTGAACAGCCACCACAGGAGGAAGGGAGGTTTAATATACGGCACAGCAGAGCACTGATGCAAATAAACACAACGCTGCATAATTGCAGGGAAAATCAATAAGTAGTGTGTTGGTTAAAATGAAGATGTACTTATTGAGGTTTTTGGTTTAAATGTGTGAATGAGGAAAGATTTTTTCCTACCCGAGTACAACAAAGGCAATGGCTCTTCTGTAAAACGAGCAAGTTTTAGCCATTGTCTTCCTCAGAACAGCTATCTGAAGAGTCGTGATTATTAGCATAATTAATAACCCCAGTTTGCTCATTTGAAAAATGCCAGCAATGTTTGCAGCTCAGACACCGCGTCAGCGCAACGCACGCGAAATCGCTGTGACAACTGCTCTGCAAGTTAAGGCTTTATTGACGAGCGCCACAAAGAGAGGAAGCCCAGAGCAAATCCCTTTTCACTTTAATATTTAAACCTCCTTTAAGAGTACGTCAATATTAACTCTCATAATTGATGCTGACAGTTGACTGTCTGGCCATAAAGAAGACAAAGTGAGACAATAAAACATGAATAATAGTAAACGCCGCACGCCGGCCAACGCGGCGAAGGGCACCGAGGTCCCCACAATGGCACAGAGTGATGCTGTTGGGTGGGAATGGATGGGATCCTTCAGGATGCCAGTGGGCTCTGTAGATGGACTTCCCCAGAGGGGGCCACACTGAGCTCGAGAAATGAGCCCTTGATCAGACCAGAGCCCGGCCGGTGCTTTTAATAACCAAATACCATTTGTAGGTAGTTAACCTCCAGATTTCCAGCATTAAAGGTATTTCCCGCAGGAGCCAGAAAGCACTGCAGGAATGGAGAAAGGCAAAGTTCATGGAAGTCATTGGGAAACAGCATACAGCCCTCTGCAAATCCCAGTGCATGGGGAAAGCATCCAGCCAGCGCTCGGTGCGCCGGGATACGGAGATATTTATTTATTGGGAAGAGCATCCTGATTTCCATTACTCTTATTCTGCAAAATGAGTCCGTTGTTTGTACTTAAACTCTGGGCTAAAAGTAGTAAAAAATGTAAACAACATAATGCAGAGTTTTAATGCAAAGTGCTCATGAGGTGAAGTGTGGCTACTGGGGATGTGGTCTGTAACACAGAGGAAACTGTGCAGTAGATCTCCATCTCTGTCTTTTGAGTGAGGTTTAGAGTGGTTTTGTTGGCTTTGGTTTCTACTGATTCACACACAAAAAAATCAAAACCAAAGAGATTCCGTTGTTACCGAAGTTGATACAGCAGTTTTAATTTTTATATTTTTAAAACTTTTTAAAAAATAAAGACAGAAAAACAACTAAACTATCTTGTAGATATTAAAAAAGTAAGTATGGTTTAACCTAATACATTCCAGCCGAAAATATTCCATATATAGAAATTTGGTGTTTCTAAATGGTAAGGCTTAATTTAAAAAATTATCCGCAAGAATAATTCCCTTTTTTCCCCATACTTGTTCAACGGCTTTAGAGACAGAAATCTCCCTGTACAAGCATCCCTTCAGCTAAGCCCTTTCAGGTACCTCTGCTCTTATCTCAGCTCTAAACTGATTCAGTGGGGCTCCTCCTGAGCACCGCTTTTGCAGCACTCAGGCAAAGTCCCAACCAAGAGTTTTCCTTCTGTACCCAATGCTTTGTCTTTGTTCTCTGGGGTTCTCTGGGCACTTTTGCTCCTGACAGAGGAAGATGACAATGGAGGAACTGGGATTAAGGAGAAAATGAGGAGCCCTAACGGCTTCCGTGCGGTGGAGAGCTGGTTACGGATTTAGCACTAACAACAGAAGATGGGAAAGCTTTGTACCAATTAAAGCTGGACAACAGGCAACAAACGTTGGAGAAAATGGGGAGGGGGGGGGGGGGGGAAACATTGCACTGCTGAGTCTGGAAAAAGAAATAAATTTCAACAAAAATCAATACCTTCATTGTTCGCCACAAGAGCCGCGCGAGGAGCGAAGCGCCGCGCTCACATCTCATGGCTGAGTGCAACGTCAGACATCAGCGCTCAGATCCTCACCAGAAACAGCGATGGGAACCTTTTGTTTAAAATGTCTGTTTCGCAGAAAGCTCTCCTGACTGATGACTGTGGTTATATTTGGAAGAAAGGCAGCCACTGACACCAACTAGCTGCGGTAATTGAAAGCACTTTAAGAAATTATATCACTTTCCACAACAAACGTCGCCAAGCTAGAACTGCATCCGTGTGCACACACACGTGTGTGTGTGTGTGTACTGGCTTTGTACACGGGAAAAAGGCTGCTGGGGAAAATTTGGTGATGGATGCATACAGCTCCATCCTTAATTGTGGCACTGCAAATCAAACATCGTGTGTGCTGAAATCTGCTCCTCCTTACAGTGATGCATTCGTTACCACCACGGCTCTTGTTTAAGCATCTGACTACAGTAATTGTTTTATGTATTAGCTATGTTCCCCGATGCTTGCACCGTTATCTGTATCCAAACTGGCACGAGCAGCCCAATTCCTTGCTTTGTGGGTTGCCTTGTATCAGTCCCAGCAGGGGACAGGGTTCGGAGTTCTCCCATAAATCCTGCGGTGCACAGCTCCATGTGGAGCTCAGGAAGGCACACCCAGCCCTGCATGGGTCCTTACAGCTGAGCAACTCCCAGAGCTGGTGACTGTGAGCACAGGTTGCAGCATCCCTGCTTGTCCCCTGCAACACACAGACGGACACAAAATGCCCTGCAAGCATGCAGGACCTTCCATAGGCAGCAACAGCGGGCAGGCAAGGTTTCTGCATTGTAACTCGCCCTGTGTGCTTGCACATGTGTCACGGAAAGCAAAACCAGAGCCCGATGCCACCCATTAAATATCTTCATTATAAGGGCATCCCTTCCAGCCGACTCTCAATTTTGCTGCATCTCAGGGCCGTGTGTTAATAACTGCACGATAGGGCAAGCGTTCTTAAAAAACACCGACTATTTAAATTCTTACCAATAATATGCAGCTTCCCCTGCCTGACTGATGGATATACGGCTCAGCCAAGCCACCAGAAAGGCAATAAATATATGTACTGTTATGGGTCATGAGTTTAAAAATTAAATCAAATGCAGAAATTGAGTCTTGACAGAATCTGAAGGGATAATGCCTTAGCTTCTCCAATTACGCAGTTCAACATTTGGATAAATCATATGAAAGTAAGTATTTAGCCCCATTTTTCATAATCACTATTAATGAGAACAAAATGGGAGCTGAGGGCAGAGGGAGAGAGTTCTGACAAGATAAATAGCATATGGGGTGTGTTGTCAGCCACAGAAAATCGCGACTGTTTAAACCCCCTAAACAGCAGGAAGGGAAAATGCAGTAAAAAAAAGAGAGAGAGAGAGAGACAGAAGAGTGGTCCTGCCTTCTTAACATCCTCTGCATTAGGGCGTTCAGGTCTGGCTTCCCAAACACAACACAGGGCTCCTCGAGCACCCAGCATGGTGTGAGCAAGCAGTACCTGAAGCAGTGGGGTGGAACGTTGCCTGTCCTGCACTGTAAGCAGCATTTAAAGCCTTGCTGCAAAACTTCCCATACAAACACACAGCTTGACTCCATGGGCAGGGCCCTGCAGGCTTGGGGCAGGAACAAACCTCCTGGGACCATCTCTATGAGCGGAGGTAATGGGAACAGGGAAGAGATGGCTCTGCCCGGTGCTCAGTGCTACAGCACACACAGGATGTGCAGAAGCAAATGAGAAGGTGCGCATCCTGCAGTCATTTTCTATTATCCCCATCCTTCCTCCTTTTAATATCAAAATCCCTTTAAGTGCTGGTGCTGGAACTATTCTCAGAGATTCTCACATGAAATTTGATGTCTCTGAGCTGAATTTCCTTCCTACCCCATTCTGCCAGCCGGGGTGCTGACCGCTTGGCTCTGATTTTCCTCATCCTGTGTTCACGCATCTCAGGAGCATCTCAGGGCTCCTCCTGGGTGGTGCTGAGCCCTACTGCCTGCATGTATCCGTGCTGGCTATCACCTCCAGGCACCCCCAGCACCGGCAGTTTGCGATATCAGACGCACGCGGATCTGCAGCTCTGAAAACACGCATTTTGCTGCAAAGCTCTGCATTAAGCTATAAATACCGCAGCAATCTAGGGGAGAAGGGACCACTCCAGTATCTCATGCAACATTAGCAGTGAGCAGATTAAGAGCGCGGGGCCTGGGAGATTATCTCCTCGGATCAATGCGAAGCGGGGAAGCAAACAAACAGCTGGCTGGGTTCCCCCCAAAATGCAAACGTGCGATGGTGGCGAGCTTCAAAGCGCCTGTTTGACACCAAATAGGTGGGGTGCCCACGCCTGTCGCGCCCAGGGAGCGGACAAATAAATAAACAGAGAAAGATTTCTGCTCTCTCCTCCCCCCCGCCACAAAAGCACCTCCCATGGAAAAGCAGGAAAGCAGCAAAAAACGCCCCAGAACATATGGTGGAATCAAGCGCGGGATCCCCGTAGGTTTGGGATGTACAAGTAAATATTAATCTGGGGGGGATACGGGGGGCTGAGATCAAAAGAGCTGCTCTGGTTTCTATAGGGAAAAGGAGTTCTTTGATGTCCCAGCATCTTCCCCGCGCCTCCTAATGAACTGAAATTGTGACACAGTGACATCCTGCAAGGTTTGAAAGCGCTCAGCACAATGACACGTCTTTGGGGTTTGCTGCTCGTTTTTTCTCCCTCTCCCCAAACAGTGGAGCAGGGAGAGGCAGCGAGCAGATTGCCCACAGCGGGAGCAGAGAGGGCTCCATCCCACTGCAGACCTGGGGAGTGCTGGGTAGGGATGCAGAGGGAAGGAAGAGCAGGGCATGCAAGAGGGGGGGTGGGCAGGAGCATCACCTACAGGTACTTGGGGTTGCCTGGGAGTATCTCCTCGCCCACCCTGCTGCACCTGCAGCCACACTGCAAACAGCCACCGCAGAGTTAGATCAAGATAATCCAGGGATTTTCTCCAGATTAATCCCAGCCCTGTGTAAAAAGGCGGGGGTTTGGTGGCAGAGGGAAACCAAGCTCATAAACCCAGCCGGGGATCATGGGGATGCTGAGGGCAGAAGGTAGGGAACGTGGTGCAGCAAGGTGTGGAGAGTGAAACTTTATTCTGTCATCTGCTGTGCTTGTTTCAGAGCTGAGGAAATTCCTTTTTGCCTTGGATTCTTTGCGCTGCAGAAGCTCTGCGTTGTCATGAGGCAAAGGAACCGTTGCAGAGAACAGAAATGGGGATGCTCAGCCACAACCCTGCAGCAATGTGAGGAATGAGCACAGGGACTGAGGACGGAGCCCCACAGCTCTCACCAAGCTGAGCCCGGGCTCCGAGCACTGCCAATTCACCAGGATTAGGAAAGCATTAGCGGGAATGACAACTTGATGGGGTTTAGCATCATGATGCCGTGACATCTCCTTTCCAAAACACAGCACAATTGTGCTTGTGTGTACAGAGTAAAACGCATACAGCAGCATGGATCTGTGCAGAAGGAAAGGCTGCAAGGACTGGTGGTGTCCCTACAGCAGTGAGCTCCCCAGGAAGGGACATCACAATGCCCTGAGTTGGGCCTGGGTCCCTCAGCAGCCATTTTCCCCATCCTTCTTTTAGTACAAAACTCATTCATGACACATTAAAGAAACAGCGTTTGTGCAGCATTAAATGTGTTGCACTGGTCTGTAGTAAGAAAACAGATATTCACCTGCAATTTTCCATAGATAGTTGTATTTTACTAATAAAGTTCAACATTGAGTTTATCCATAAGTGTCTTAAAGTAATTCCTGGTTATTTCATGCCTGCATTGGGCTGACAGCAGGTATGGCCATTCCATTTGCTGGGGCAGGGAGATGGGACAACAGAGGTCCCAACTCTCCGCCACCTTCCTGGTTGGGTTGTGCCAGGTGCCCCACATCTGCAGCTTCAATTAAGGCCGAGATGCTCACATTAAAAGTTCAAAATCGGGATGGAAGAGGAAGCTAGAAGTGACGAAGAATGGGTTGCATCACCAGGTGCTGACAAGTCAGTAACTCAGTCTTGATTCAGAAAACAGGCCAGATTGGATGGGGCCCTGGGCAGCCTGGTCTAGTATTAACTGATCTAGTATTAAATGGGGAGGTTGGTGTCCCTGCATGTGTCAGGGGGGTTGGAGATTCATGATCCGTGTGGTCCCTTCCAAACCTGGCCACTCTGTGATTCTGTGATAACAGCTCTGTCATGGGAAGCAGGCTGCATGCACCCAGCCTGCACCCTGCACGCATTCTGCCAGCACCTAGCCTGAATTCTGACTGCAACGCACCCACATGCTGCCTGCACCCACCCTATGCCAGCCTGCCTCTTGGCTGCACCCAACCTGTATGCTGCCTGCACCCTGACTGCATTTGCTTGCATTCTGCTTGCACCCTGCCTGAACGCTGCCTGCACCCTACTTGCAAGCTGAGTGCACCCCGCCTGCACGCTGCTTGCACTCTCATCACCCTGCCTTCACTCCGCCTACACGCTGCTTACACCCAACCTGCACGCTGCCTGCACCTTGCTCTCACCCTGCCTGCATTCTGCCTGCACCCCGCTTGCACGTCGCACGCACGCTCCCAGCACCGTGCCTGCAATCCGCACTTGCACCGCCCGCCCCCCGCAGCCCGCCCCGCTCCAGCCCCGTGCCGGTGCTGCCCCCTGCCGCTCCCTCCGTCCTCTGCAGCCGCCGTTCCGAGCTCTCGGCTCCGCCTCACGGCCGCGGTTGCCGCGGTAACGTCGAGGGATGCGGAGCCGGGAGGACACCGCGGTGCGGGGCCGGGGAGCGCACGGACTGCGCGGTGTGATCGTTGGGAGGGCCGGGCTGGAGGTGGGGGTGGTGGAGGTAATGATGATGATGGGGATGGAGTCGTAGAGTCGTGGAATATCCTGAGTTGGAAGCGACCCATCGGGAGCATCGAATGCGACTCTTGGTTCAACACAGGGCTGAGCAAAAATCAGACTTTTTGGCTGAGAGAGTTGTCCAAATGCTGCTTGTGTTCTGGCAGCTCGGTGGTGGTGGTCGCAGTACTGCTGCTGGCGGTGGTTATGATGGTGATAGTGCTAAAGGTGCAGGTGATGGTTAGAGTGCTGCTGCTGCTGACAGTACTGATGGTAATGATGGTAACAGTGCTGGTGATGATTATGATGGTGATGTTGATGGTGATGGCAGTGATGCTGATGATGGTGATGACGGTGAGGATGCTGAAGCCCCCATGCAGCCCTACCACATGCTCTAAGGATCAACCTCAGATCCACAGTCCCCCCAAAGCTGCAGCATCCCAGCCCAACACTGAGTGCTGGAGCCCCCAGCTCCCGCTTCCCAACAGAGGGGCTGCAGCCAGCACCCCCCTCCTCACTGCCTGC
>JAOWBP010004554.1:4933064-4948549 GCA_028571105.1 Tragopan temminckii | reverse complement strand
TAGACTCAGCTGATCAAAGGTGTTTTACTGGGCATTTGCAGAAAGTGTGCTCTTAAGCCTGACCGAGGTTGAGATGTATTTTGCTGTTCTGAAGTGGTTCGGTTGCTGCTTTCTATCAACTACCAACTGTGTCCTTAATTTCATGGAAGTAGAAAAGATGTTGCTAAGATGGGCCTTTGGTCTGTATCATTAAAGCTTTTATAAAAGCAATTAAATTGCATACTATTGTGAGAAAAGGTGTGAAGCAGAAATCACCCTGTAGTGCTATCATGGCATAATGATTAATGAGGGTCTTTTTCTTCCCTCTGCTCTTTAAAGTGGTGCTGACTTTTGAAAGGGTGGGGTTTAGGCTGAGAAAAACACTGACAAAGGTCCCTACACCCGCACTGTGTCAGCACTGTACTCAGATGCTGAGAGCATCTCAGCCAGGCTCCTCCATTGCATTGCTTTTGGCAGGAGAAAGCTCACGGAGCAGGTTTATGGAACTGTAGAATTGTTTGAGTTGAAAGAGACATTTAAAGGCCAGCTGGTCCAACTCCCAGGCAATGGACAGGGACATCTACAGCTCGAGGTGCTCAGAGCCCCTCCAGCCTGACCCTGAATGTCTCCAGGGATGGGGCATCCACCACATCTCTGGGCAACCTGAGCCAGTGCTTCACCACCCTTATCACACACTTCTTTTTCCTTATATCCCATCTATGTGTCCATAAACCATAGGTCAGGAGTACCAATAGGACAGGTTACACTTCGTGGTCCCAAGCCTCATCTCAAAGTTGCCCCCTTGGCTTCTTCAGTTCTGCCTTATAAAACCTATGCTCATTTCCCTTGCCTCTATTCTGGCCTCATCTTCACCTGTACCATGATCTGAGCCCAACAAACCAAATCCTCCTCCCTCATAGATTTGATCCAGAGGGGGCTGTGCCATCTAAGCGTTCCTTATATCAGCTAAGGAGACTCCCATAAGCTGATGTCCCACCAGCTGCCTTTTGTGTTCACACTGACGGTCTTGGCTCTGGGCTGACAACGCTGCACCTTCATCTTCAACTTCAGAGCCAGTTTGGGTTGTTGTGAGGGCAAAGCACAGTTTCCAGATGCACCTGCTCTGATGCAAACAGTAAGTGGGGACTGGTATTTGTTTTTGAATTGGATATTGATGGAAATGCAGAGCAGGAAGCACTGTCCAGATCTAGCTCTGGAGCACAGTTCCCACCTTCCTATATCTCAGTTCAGTCTCCCTGAAAACAGTGGCATTTTTTGCTCCTGCCTCTTTCCAGAAAGCCAATCTGTGGATAAATTATACACCACCATCAGGACATCACCCTTGGCTACTGCTTCAGACATTTATCCTCTCCCAGATCAAGTGATGCTACTCACAGACACTCACTTCCCAGATGCCTGTTGCCTGCCCTGCAGGTAACCATGATGGTTTTGCACTCCCTAATCCACTTTGAATCATTTGGATCAGTTTGGGCTGCAGGTAGGAGATGGATGATGCTAGAGCTGCTTAGGGAGCACTTACACACTCCCAGCTGTTGGCAGAAAGGAAATCCGGAGACTGGTAACATCTTCAGTCAGGCCTGTGGTTTGTATGGGAAAATCTTTTTGTGCTCCAAATTGTGCTCTCAGCTATTTTGGAAATCTTACTGCATGAGGATGAACCACTGCACCATACAGGTTGTGCTACATGGAGCCCAGCGCTGGCTGCAAATCACTGACTGGCAATAGCCTCTGTCCCCAAACAGGGGCATGTGTCTTTCCAGGAAAACACCCAGCAGTGAGTACTTCTCAGAATCATTTCACCTCTTCTCTCTTTTGATTTTGTTCTTGAAATTAAAGAGATTATCTCAAGGACATTCTCTGAAATGAGAATGATTGTTTTCGTATAGGGAGTATGGAGAAAACTATCAGGAGAATGATATTGGGGCTTGAAGAGAGGTTAATGACAGTATTTTGCTGTGGATGGTAGTGGACAAGAGAAGTTCTTCATGAGAGAGCAAGGACATGAAATATCTAACTATTGGTGAAAATGTGGAAGAAAACAAAGAGGAAAATCTTTGTCTAGAGATGATATATGGGCCTGTGGAGAAAGGCCGGCTTCCAGGAGTAAATGTACAGGGAGCTGATGGGAATTATCAAAAACTCTCTCCCCAGCACCTCCTCTGCCATTCCCCTTGATGTTCTTTTATTATTAAAATATTTCCGTCCTCTATTTCATACATGGGAACAGTGTCAACCAGCCCCATTAGCCTTTGGGGCCCCAAAGGTGAAGGTTTGAACGATGAGCGGAGGACACCAGAGTCCTTTCTTTGCCCAGATCACACCGTCAGTGCATCCCAGACACGTGGTCCCTGAGCAACTGCTCTTCCATGGATCTGCTTGGGGTCTTGTGTAGTTCCTGGCCCCGGAAAAGGTCCAAATCCAACTTAAATGCAGAGCAGTGTGGGACAGTGGGCTTAATGGGACTGCAGGGAGGCTGTGAGAGTTGCGGATGCTTTTCCCAAATGTCGGGTTGGAGCAAAAGAAGGGACAGGGCAAGTCTCTGAAAAAGGAAATGTGGAAAATGTGAGACCAAGTACACCTTGGCAAGAGTTGGGAGGAAGGCAGGGATGGGGAAATGCCCTGGGTCTGCTCAGAAGTACAGCTGAAAACTCATTTCCAACTGCTTTCCTTCCAGCAGGTAAAATATGGGGAATCTCCTATTTCCAGCACATGTTTTTGAATTGCCTGTTGAGTAAATTGTGGATTTCCATCCCCATTACTCTATTGGTAACTATCACTCATAACACTAATATACAAAATAAATTAATTAAGAAAAAACTTGTAATGATTTTTTTTCCTGCTTAAGTTTTCAATTACATCAGCTATCTCATACTCATTAGAAAGACATGAGCCCATATTCATTAAATGCAAAACTAACTTTCCAACAGCAAAAAGGCTTGGGTGAAGAGGGTAATGATTTAATTTTCTTCATTTCAGAGAATTACATCTCTTATCCTGGGGCAATACGTCTGTAAATGCAGACAAAGTGCTGTTTCAGACTCAGTTTAAATTACTAATTTGGTGGAGCTACTTGGTAGGAAAGCTGAGCAAGGCCCAGGCCACCATTTTGTCTCTTATACTCAACCAGTGCAAATTAAACACTACCAATATTGAGGACCCCAGACAATCTTCAAAAGCGACCATCTTCAGAATATCTATTATTCTATATTAATCCCTGCGAATACTAATCCCTAGCTGTGCAGGCGCTTCTCTGGCTGCATACACACATACAGAGATGACTGGGAAGCACTTACAACTTTGGGCATTTCTTCTGAAGATTTCTTTTGGGCAATCTTCTGAAGATCTGCAAAGCCATATGTTATTTTCTGCTTGTAAACAACGGAAATGAGAAGCTTGCATCTGGGTTTTGTCACAGAATTTTGACTGTGACAAAAACAAAAGCCCCAGTCGAGATCTCCAGTAAGTACCTTGCGTTGGTGTTTTTATAAACATGGACTGTGTGGAGAGATGCACTCACATTTTGTGTGCCACACTGGCTGAGGAACTGAGCTTCAATGAAACATCAAAACATAACAACAAGTGTCAGAAGTGTCTACTTCTACCTTTACAAAAAGATAGGATTTGAAAGCAAAAATCATTAGCTACGTATTTGGGTTTTACCTAGCGTTTGTAAGGAAATGTGCGCTCCTTCTTTCCCACGTCTCGTTTTGAACCACCAAAAACAGAGCAAAGAGGCAGAGGTTGCCTCTTGTATCACTTTGCAGGGACTTTTGGTGTTGTTCGTTAAGAGGGGAGAGAGGTCATGCAGTGCACCAAGGAGAAATGCCAACAAAGCCTACTCGTTTTGCCTTTGACAGATCTTGCCCCAAGTCTTGGGCATGAAATTCTGTCTTCAGGGTGACAGAGGAGCAAGGTACCCTATAGACCTGAAGGGGGAAATGATTTTAAAACATAAGGCAGAAGAGAAAATCCCAGAAATACGCATCTCTGGTACAACCAGTGCACTAGGAAACGAATTGATTGACTGACAAATCCTTACCCCAGGATTTAGTTTGGTAGACAATAGCATCTAGTTGAGTTACCTAGAAAACCCAGAATTTCATCATTCTTACTGGTTTTAAGTACTTTTTCATGTATCTCTTCAAAAAATGTTAATGGATTCATGAAGTGTTTTGGTTTTTTTTTTTCAGAATGCTGATTTTTGTAGTCTGAACAAATCAAGAGTTGAAGTGAAAAGTTTTAATAGAAATGTCACCTTCATTTCGGCAAGGAAAAGGTGACCAACATTTAGAACTCGTGCTATAATGCCATTCGTGTCCAAACCTGAGCCTACATGAGGATCAGCTCCAGCTCCCAAACAGCTGCACGTGAGGCTTTGTGTGAGCTCTGGCTGCGATGTCACCACCCCACGGGACCGAGGCAGGGAGCTGTGGGGACATCAGATCGTTTGCACTTTTCCTTCTGTAGCCGATAAATGCCCTCACAGCGCTAAGCCCAGCGCGGGGCTGGCTAATCCAGGCAGCCGGGGCAGGATTTGCTTCAGTTTGCAGAAACCTTTGCAAACAATAGAATTAAAACCTTGTCCACATCCCAAGTGTGTGGCCTGGGTTTCATCCGCTGAATGCCATTAAAGTGGCAATGTGAGGGTGAAACAAAGCACTGCTGTTCGACTCGGCTCTAGGCAACCCTCAAGCAGTAATGCTCGGGCAGATCCACCCCAAGCAAAGTTTTGAGGCTAGCTCCTGAGGGTCAGCAAGATGACCTGACGAAGAGTCTGCAGAAGGGTCCACAGGCAGCAGAAGGGGCTGTGGGAGGGCATCCTGGGCTGGAACTCCTTTAGAATTTATTTTGTGTGATCCAGGGCAGTGGCAGTCAGTGGTCCTTTATTGTAGCCTGAAGTATGGAATGGATTTTGGCACACTTTGGCAGTTTCTCCTTGTCAGGAATGTATCCTTGTGTCTGCAGCACCGTGTTTCTCTCTGAGTGGTGTGCTGGCTGTAAACAGCAGCGGTGAACAAGCAGCAGGAGTGCATGTTTTGCTGCATTTTGGAATTGAGAATGAACTTTTGTTGTGCTTCTCTGAAGTTAGTACTGTGCCATAGATCAGGGCAGGATTTCCAGGGAAGTCCACAGTCTGAACCATGCTGTCTCATTCCAGGTATCTCCATTCCCTTCAGCAGAATGATTCCTGAGCCAACTTTTCAGCAACACCTGAGATATTTTGGGGTATAGATTGTGAGTCCTGAGTCTTGCAATTAATACCAATGGGAAAGCCACCACCAGAGGCCAGAAGCCCAAACGGCATCCCTAGGTGCCAGCCTTGCTCTTGGACTTCCCTTACTCATAGCAACAGAACCCAAATTCATACTGAACAGGAGCACAAGAGCCGTGCAGGCACATTGTTCTGAACCCTTGGTCAGTTCTACAGAAGTTCCTTTCTTTTCAGGCTCCTCCAAAGCCACACACTCTGCGTGGTTTTAAGCACTGCGATTTTTTTCTGCTCTCAAAATAATTAGCACATCATCAGTTGTAAATGAGCCTCATCTTGAGTGAAAGAATGGAGTTATGTGGGTTATTTTTAAATAGCACAACAATATATGCTAGAGCAAAAAAAAAAAAAAAGCGTAAATTATTTACACTATTTACACCATCCTGCTGAACAGAATCTTCAAAAACATGCTTTTAAAAAATGGCATTATTAATGGAGAGGGGTTTGAAGAGTGTTTTTTGAAGTTTCCTGCGAGCTGCTTTAATACTGAAAATGACCTCAAAACACACTCTGGAGCCATTCTCTCTTTTTGCTGAGTGTGGGGCTGGGAGCAGGGCTGGCACCTCCGAACAGCCCCCAACAAGCATGGGGCTGGGGCACTCACACCATGGCAATGGGGGATTGGCCATCTGGCCCTCAACATGTGGCCCAGCCTCAGCCTGGGACTGACTCCCAAAAGGACCCCTGTGAGCTCCCCACACGTGAGAGATGATGCTCTACGTGTGACCCACACAAGCCTGGCGCTACAGGGTGACAATCCTATGGGTTGGGGATTGCGTTTCACCTACAGCTTCAACCCCACTGCAGGGGCTGCAGCATGAGGTGCTTTGGGCAAAACCTTCCTTGCAAACCCCAAAGCTGGGCTGCAGAGTGGGGCTGTATGTCCCTGGGTGCGCTCCCCTCTAAGGGCCGGGCTCTGCGGCATTGCCTGACCCTTTGTCTCGGCGGTGTCTCTGTTGGTGACAGATGGTGATGCTGTCCTGGTGAATTTGTTACCTTCTTGATGACATGCAATATGTCTGCATCCTGACAGTGAGAGGAGAGACTCCAGCTGTCCCTCCAGTAATTGACAGCAAGGAGCTGTTTTCACTTTTGACAGAGCTAAGAAGCATTAGCATCATATTGGCGGTGAGGAGGGGTTTTATTATTATGTTTATCATCTGAGGAAGGGCATTGTGATGTGGGACTTGGAGAGGTTTTTACAACTTCTGCCCCCACCTGGTCCTCCCATTGCAAATTGCTGAAAAGGAAAACACAGCCCAAGCTTCAGCCCAGCTCCTCTCCCACTGATCCCATGGCAGAACCCCACCTCTCTTCTCTAGGAGCAGAGAGGGGAAGTAGGAAAGGAAGGGTAATTTTAGGGTAATTAAAGTGCCCCGATGTGGTCACCAAGGTTTGTCAGACAGATGCTGTCCCAATCCTTGTGCCCCCAGCTCACTTCTCGCATTCAGTTTGGATCAGATCCACCTGCAGTTGGAAAGATAGAAGGAAAATATTGTGGTTTCCCTGAGCTTAGGCACTATGGGATGATTGATGTCCCGCGTGTTTCCCTCCCGCTCCTCCTCCTGCACATGCACCCCTCACCAGCAATAAAGGGCTCCGCGCCCATACCCTCCTGCACTCCACAGCAGTGCTCACTCTATAATAAGTCCTTAATAAGATTGGGGAGCAAAATCAACTCCGAGCCCATAAGTCACAAAGACATCCACACAACAACTATCCCTCCCTCAATTAGATTCGAGCTGACCTAAAACAAAGGTTGGGTCTCATTGCAGATCTGACAATAGCAAAGCTGCCAAGACAGCAGCCGCTTCCCAGGGAGCAGAGCGTTTCCCGTTACCCTACAAGCTGCAATTCCTACCATGAAACCACACACAGCTGGAATGATATCAGAGGAAATAAGCCGTGCCATGGTATTCACTAGGTTTTTTTACATGGTATTGTTCTCCCTGTGCCACCCATCCGTGCAGGTAAGGGCTGCCTGTGCTCTTGGGGCACCTCATGTTTGCCCAGTCACTATAGGGATGCTGATCCCATCCTGTAGGAAATATTTGAAATCCACTGTTTTCACTGTATATGAGGTTTCTGGACTTCCCATGAATTCTTTTGAGTCCCCAAAGAGAACTTCTGTGGATTTCAAAAGAAAAATAATGTGAACCAATATAATATATGTGTTCTGCTTGTTGTGCAGGAAGTCCTTCAAAGTCGATTCAATTGTAATTCTTTGCTTTAAAGAAACCTTTTCAACTCTCTCATCCACAACCATCTGCTCTGAGAAAACAAATCTACACATTTTAAAATGCAAAAAAGTATTATTCAATTCTGATTTATGATCAATCCGTGCATTTTAACAGCAGCTGTTACACCACTTGGCCAACATCTTCAACCCAGCATTGATTTCTCGGTCTCATTGAAAAACTTTGGTGAAAGGTCCTCTTCGCAGGTAGCTTTAAATATGCAGGGACAGCACTCTGTGGTGGGGCTGTTTGTGCTGACTGCATTCTGAATGGATCGATCCGAAGGCACAGTGCTGACCTCGGGGATCTGCTCGCTCACACGCAGAGCCCTCAGGTTGCATTTGGAGTGGGTACATTCAGAGTGGGTACATCTGGAGGCGGGTGCATCTGGGAGAAAATGCATTTCACTTTCTGGAGCCTTTCATTCAATGGTTCCTGAGATCCAAAGCTTTATGCAAAAGGAATGCACATATCAATATCTGCATGCAGGCATCTGCAGAGTTGGTGCAGGGGACACGAGTGGACCCCCTGAGCTGCAGAGCCCCTGGAAACCCTCTGTCTCACCTGATCCATACTGCTGCAAGCCAGCACTGAATTGTCCCTATTCCTTCCAGTACCATGACAGGTACTGTGTGTCCCCAGTTGCTGTTCTAAGAGTGAGGAAGGGGGCACAGAACCACAAGCAGGGGGAATCTGCTGCGTAACCAGGATTTGTCAGAAATGGGTGTAATTTCTGCTCTTTGCTGTGATTTATTGAAGGAACAAAGGTTAATAACAATGCCACTCCATCAGTTTATTCTATTCATTTTCATGTCATTACCACGCATCAGGCGCCGCACGTTGCAGCTGGGGATGGGGCTTTGCCCCTGCCCATCCCTGGGGACCTGGGGCTGGTACAGCCCTGGGATGGTCACAACGAGCCATGCAGCAGCACCTCGCTGCTTGAAGGTCAGAGGCTTCTGGTTTTAGATGGAGAAGGAGATGGCATGAGCAGAAGACGGGACCGACACAGCAGAGTGATGCTTTGATGGAGGTACATAGAATCATTAAGGTTGGAAAAGTGCTCTAAGATCACCAAGTCCAAATCCAACCCATCCCACCATGCCTACTGACCATGTCCCTCGGTGCCACATCTCCATGGTTCTCTAGGTTTACTCTAGAGTATGGCAAAAGCAAAAAAAAAAAAAGCAACTGAAAAGTCTGAGAAGCCCATAAATGAAACCTGCCTGTGGCTGAGGGTTGGAACTAGGTGATCTTTGAGGTCCTTTCCAATCCAAGCCATTCTATGATTCAAAAATGAAAGAAACTTCAAATTAATGAAACTCTTTGCCCACAGATGAAGCTGCCACCCGAGCCCTCTCCCCAGCTCCCCCCACCCACAGTGGATTCACACACACATGCATGGATTGAAAGCAGCAATCCTTGCAACTTTTTATTGTTTGCCATCATTATTTATCTAAAATAACTGTGAACATTTGTTTTAGGTGAGCAGAATGAAGTCATCAGGGGTGGGAAAAAGAGATAGTAGTGTGGTTCCTACATCTTAGGGGCTGAGCATCAATCTCAGGTGCTGTGCAGCAACGACATCTCCCAGCAAACTCAGCCATTCCCAGCAATCTGTGCGAGAAACACAGAGAGAGGGTTAAAGAAAATGCAGCATCTTGCCCAGCTCATCCCTCCCTTCCGCTCGCTCCGGTGCTGGCAGCCACACTATTCTTCCATCCAAGTGGGCAGCAGCAGCCGCACACAGACGTGTCAGGAGGTGTTGATGCTGCATACGGCGGCGGCTGCTCTGCCCACCCCGGAGACTTCAGTGCCTCGCACCTCCGCTCCACGGCGGGGATTTGGCTGTCTTTCAGCTTGGAATTTTTAGAAGGACTTTGAAATGTTTCCAGCTTGCTGGTTCACTCAGGGAGGTACCTGGGCTGCTTTGTTCTCAGAAAGGCGTTGATAAATCAGCAGTCAGAAGCTATGGCAAACTGCGCTTTTCTGCATCATTCTGACCTATCTCAGCTCCTATTTCAAGGCAAGAGGTGGATGGCAAAGGACAGCAGTGCCTCAGAGCTTTGGGTTGACTCCTGATCAGGGTTAGGGGAGAGAACAGAGTTATCTGGGGAACAGCAGAGACAGAGGTGTTGTGCTGATGGAGGACCCAGCTGCTGCGAAGCTTCCCATCGTCCTGTGATGTTGTTTGGTACCGAAAGAACTTTTGGTGCAGGTGAAGGTTTCTTCAGATATTTTTGGATTACCTTGAGAGTCCTTGAGCATTTTCCTGCTGCTTTGTAGCTCTCTGATGGGCCATCAGGGTTTGCGCTCACTGATGGCTCACAGATGTGGCAGCTGTCTCCAGATGGGTGCAGAAGCCAATGAGCACTGCCTTGGGACTGAGAGCCAGGGGCAGTCGGATGGAGCCCAATAAAGGGATCTGCATTTGTCATAGAATCACAGAATGGTTGGGTTGGAAGGGCCTCACAGCCCTTCTATCCCCACTGCTGCCATGGACTGGGTGCCGCCCAGCAGATCAGGATGCCCAGGACCTCATCCATGGCCGTGGGCACCTCCAGGGATGGGGCACATGTAAGTCTGGGCAGCAGTGCCTCACTGCCTTCTGAGTAAAAAATCTCCTCCTCACATCTGACCTAAATCTCCTCTATTTTAGTTTAAAGCCATTCCTTCTTGTTCTATCATTATCTTGATCTGCAAGTCTTTGCTTCTTTGGAGTAGCAGCAGCACTTCATGACTACATGCAAAATTGTCTGGAGAAACAAGACCTTAACTCTTCTGGTTAAGAAAGACACCTTGCAGTGTGTTCTGGATGTTCTTATAGCAGGTGAGCAGCAGCAGCCCAGGTCACCAACCTCGAGGTCACTGCACTGGGAGGGGAGAGCTGCTGGCAAAGCTCTGCCTCACCCCCAGCCCGCTGCAAGGCTCTGAGCTCGAGCCATAGGGGTTCCAATACACACAAAACACCGTAGGGCTATGGGGATTCTCTGCAGAGCCACAGACCTACTGGGTGATTGGGGCCACCCATAGAGAAGGAAGATAACCCATTCTGGCTGCCCTGTCCTCCAATGCAGATGAGAAATGCTTTCCTCCAGCCTCATTCTTTTCATACAGGCTAAAGGCCTGGTTTCATTTCCAGAGAATTTTAGTAGTACACAGGTGGTGGCAGTGGGGATGCTTTTGAGGAAATATCCTTGAAAAGTAATACACCCAGGTGAAGAAGCACCAACTTGCAGTGCAGACCCTGCACCGTCAGCATCTTCCCTCCTCTGCATGGAGGTTCAGCCTCTGTATGTCTTAACCATACACCCCTAGTGAGGCACTCATTAGCATTCATTACGCATTCATAAGAAACAAATGGGCAGGGGAGTGGGAGGGATTGCATTCATCTCAGCTGCTCTTTTGCACATAGCCCAGAGGGAGGGTCCCTGCCAGCTCCAGGCCTCGCTCCACTGCATGTGTGCCTTGCACACGCCTTGCACATTGGTGCCTGATTTACAGGCTCTCAGCTGATGACCCCCTCTGCTCACACGTGCTTCCCTTCGCTTCATTTAACTCTACAACATAAGCTGATTATGGAAGGGAGTGGATGAAGCACAAATCTGGCTTCTTTTTATTTCTTGCTTGCTTTCTTGCTTGCTTCTCCCTTTTTCTCTCTGTTTTCTCCCATGGAGTAACACCTCACTTCCCTTCCTGCTTCACTTCCTATCAGTTCCTAATGCAGCAAAGCCATGGCAGGCAGCTGCTGGCCCCATCAGGGACCTCAGATCCCTGAAAGGAGAGAGGAGAGGCAGATCCTGGTGCCTTTAAACATCAGCAAGAGGGGCTTGCTACCACTGAGGAACTGAGAGCAGTTCAGCTCAATCTAAGCTGTAATTAATATCTGGATGAGAGTCTCAGTCCAAATGAAGTCAAATAGAGTGGTTTTAACACATTGCCATAGGCAGTGGTGCACGGTGCATTGTACATGGTGCACAGTGCATGGTGCCAGAGAGCCTCTGGCCCAGCTCTTGGCTCTCACCAGCATAGGAAAGCCCTTGCTTCAGAGGCACAAGTACTACAGCAATTGTGGGTTATTTTTTCTTTTACTTCTTCTTCTCACTTGGAAATGGCAAAGAGTAATTCCTCTGTTCACCGCTGCCCTAAGCATGCCGTTAACATGCCTTGGCCGTCAGTGGCCATGAAGAGGGTGAGCCAAGCGTGCCAGGGGGGTGTGCAATGAGCTCATGCTCTCTTGATGACGGGTATTTTCAAAGCAAGGAGCTGCTGGGAGAGCTCCAGAAGCTCAGAGAATGCAGAGTGGCAACTCCAAGCTAAAGAAACCCAGAGGATACCCCGAGAGCTGCTGCACCCAGCTGCTCTTTTCTTGCAGTCACTTGTTTGCACACATATTTTTTTATTATTACTATCATTTTTTTTTTTGCATAAAGCAAACTTCATCCTTGCAGTGCAAAGGGCGGAGAGCTGCTCCCATCCCTGAGTCAGCCCCAGGCACGCAGCTGCCCCCAGCCCCAGACAGGCAGTGAGCATCCCTGTGCTGCACAAACAGCAGTTCTGAGCCGCACGGCCCCTCGTTAGCAGCAAACATCAAGGACTCCATGCAGCAAAATTAACTATTTTTTGTGGGATGTTTAACAAAAGAAGAGATACTAATGAGGTTAGTTAAAGGGTGGCCCTCTTTCATTAGCTCTGCTGGGCTAAGTCTGCCAGTGAGGAACTATCAAGAAGATTGCTTTTTTTAATTACTCTGTTAATTGATATAAAACAAAAAGGACGCAGATTAGTTGCATGCAATTAGCAAATTAATTCTTGGCAATTACAGACTTAATAATGGAGTACTTTTGCTGCTGTGTGTTGGATTTCGTGGCCTATATTCATTGCCTGTATGAGCTGAATAATTTATTTTTTATTTATTTTTGGAAAGGAACAAAAGTTAAATAGAGGCGTGTACACTTCTTTGGGATTCTCTTTGTGGCACAAAGAGGAAGGAAAGGGGCATTTTGCACCTTTGGTGGTGCCTCACTGCTTCTGTGCTGTCTTATTAGCACCAAAGCCCAAGTGCTGCCAGCCCTATGCCCTCCTGCCTGGCTCTCCAGATGCTCTGAGATGTGATGCTGACACAAGATTCACTTTCTTTCTGAACGGGGCCAATGGGCAGGGACACTGGAAATCAGGTCCTTTGGGTGTAACCTCAATGTAGGGCTCCTCCCAGCTTGCAGCACTCTAGAGGAGCAAGTAGGCTGAGAAATACTCCAATTCTCCTTGAACAGTCGGGGTTGGGGAGGTCACTATTCAGCATAATAGTGACACATTTCCTCTGCAGTCCATGGCTGTGGTGTGGCAGCGGGTGATGCTCTGTTGTGCTTGGGGCAGGCAGGATGGATGAGGTGCTCCCCCAACACCAACACTGAGCGTAACTGCAAAATGGGTGAATTTCAGATTACTGAGCATTCAGATTGAGCGTCTCCAGAATAACTGCTCTGCAAACCTGCCGTTGGGTTGCAGTATTTTGGGAGAGGAAATGCAAGAGGTTGTGGATGCCCCATCTCTGGAGGTGCTTCAGGCCAGCTTGGATGGGGCTCTAGGGAACTTGAACTGGCACCTGAGTGGTTGACAGCACCGCCCACAGCAGGGATTGGAACTGGGTGATCTTTAAGGATCACTCAACACAAGCCATTCTCTGATTCTGTGATTCGAAGAAATTCTCCCTCTGAGAACTCATAAACAGTTTTCTTACAATTTCAAAGCCTCGCTCCCAGCCTCCATCTTCTAAACGTGCTGTTTAGCAGGGAATTGCTGATTCACTCAAACATCAAGCACCGGCACCGTGAGCATCAGCACAGAGCGTGGATGAGGTTAATGTGACCGAGCACAATGGCTTTGGAAGCATTGGGTTCCTTTGTTTCTAAACCAATGTAAAAATCAGAAAGCAAAAGCCTGGAGAGCTGTGAGCTGAAGACAGGGAAGGCCACTCTGCATGGGGCTGCAGTCCTGCGATGCTTCCTCTTTCCTCCTCTCGCTTCAGTGCATGACAAAGCCCAGGCAGTGTCTGCAATGCATTCCTTCCCATGTGTGCAAGCTTTTCAAGGGGAGTTGTTCCATCTAACTGTCCTCCTTTCACTCACTATTGCTATCCTGCAAAAAACACGTGCCGCACTTTAAATTCTGTCTTTTTTTTCCCCTCAAATGAGACATCTTGTTTACTTTTCCCCGTCTTTTCTCCCCCTTTCCTGTGGCTGCTTCTCCTGCTGGTGCTGCATCACTGGGTGCCAGAGAAACGTTTTTCTTTCACTTTTATTGTTATTTATTGATTTTTTCCCCTTTGTGGGCTCAGAACCTTTTGCTTCTTCCAAACAGGGCAATACACATTAGCAACCATCCCATATACAATTTGTACTTAAATTAAAATATTGAGGTCGTGCTCATGTCAAACACCTATAGAACAGGAGTAAACAACAAAGCAGAGCCAGCAGAGCAATCAGCATGACCAGTGCTTATCTTCCCACACTCGAGGACACTGGCTCCATGCTGCAGCAGTGCTGAGGTCTGTTGCTGCCCAGTAATGTTTAGGGCAAAACTCTGCCATGTGTCATTTTTGACTTCTTAAGCTGCAGGGCTTGGACTCCTCTGCACTGCCATACTAACCATTATTTTTATATGTTGCTCTTTTCAGAAATGTTGCTGTTGGTTTTTGTTTGTTTGTTTACACCAGCTGTAGCAAGACTAGAACATGAAAAAAAATAAGGCAATGTTCAAAATATCATCATCTTTTGGCAGACATTTTTTCACATACACAGACCTTCAGGGGAAAGGATAGTATTTACTGATTCAGGATAGATATTAGTCTTCACAAGCAGAAGTTCAAGAAGCTGTGTCAAATCCTCCAAGTTTTTCTTGCAGTTATGACCGTATTTCAGCAATAAATCCACTAGACAAAATAAAACCAGAGAACCATTTCAGTTGGAAGGGATCTTCAAAGCCCATCTGGGCCAACCCCCTGCAATAAGCAAGGACACCCACAGCTCCATCAGTGCTCAGAGCCCCTCCAGCCTGACACTGGCTGTCTCCAGTAATGGGGCACCACCACCTCTCTGGGCAACCTGTGCCAGTGCTTCACCACCATGATCATAGAAAACTTTTTCCTTATATCCAGTCTAAATCTCCTGTCTTTGAATTTGGAACCATTTCCCCTTGTTCTGTCACACAGATGCTGCAAAAGTGTCTCCCCTTCTTTCTTACAGCCCCCCTTTTGATACTGAAAGGTATCCATAGCAAAGGTACTCAAAGGTAGACCACCCCAAACATTTTCCAAAGAGGCTCTTTCCAAACTCCAACATGGACTTGGATTCAGCTATCTGAAATCTGCACAGCTCAGACGTATTTTCTGATTTTTGGGTTGTCCCTTGTGGAGCCAGGAGTTGGACACGATAATCCTCATGGGTCCCTTCCAGCTAGAGATATTCTATGACTGTATGATTCAAGCTGTGCTGTTTGCTTTCTCACAGTCAATAGGCAACTGTACATGCCAACACAACATCAAATCTCACCCGTGGCGCTGGGCAGCCTTTTTAGTTAATGCACTGGTACTGAGAAAAAAACTTCCCCACGTTGTGCAAATCACTGCTGGTCAGACCGAAATCTCACTGTAGCATGAAATGCGAAGTGGCACCTTGGGTACAGCTAATGGAGTTGTCGTGGGCCTGGAAGTAACTCTCAGGGCACCTCCAAGGGACACGTTCCTTTGCATTCACCTCCCTGGTTTCTGGGGCCATTTCTCTGTGCTTGTCCCGTGGTGCCCATTTGGGCTCACCAGCACAGAGACCCACGGGTATGGAGGAAGCTGGGACAATGCCTCACTTCAGGTGGGCATAATGCTGAGCTCATTACAGCCTCAAATACACTGCAGACAAAAGCAGATCTGCAGGGAGCTATCTGCAGAGGGAGAGGTCAGCTCAGGCTATGCACAAGCAGTGCGT
>JAOWBP010004554.1:4918728-4932964 GCA_028571105.1 Tragopan temminckii | reverse complement strand
GGGGGAGCTACCAATAAAACAAACCAGCTCCTGCTTTTCCAACCTCACTCCTATTTTATTTTTTTTTCCCCTTTTCCCACTTCCCCTTTGCCAGCTTTAGTATTTTTTAATTAAATTACGAGCCGCAATAATGTTTTGCTAACTGCAGCTCCCCGCTTCCTTGTGGAGCAGCTCGCGGAAAGGTATAATTTTGCAAACAGTTTCTTTAAGAGCTAAGCCTGAAGTACCATCAGCGATGTGTGTGAATAGAAAAAGAAACACCTCCACAAAAGGAGGGATTGTTAATGGAGGACAATCCGAAGGGGGCCCACTAAGGCCTGTCCTTTACAATAACGATGGAGGGCGATGATTTGAATGCAGGGGGCCCTACTTTCAAATCTGGACAAAAACAAAATGGTAATAAGGGTTGAATCCCTCACTGGTCAAAGCAGTGGGCAGCAACTGGTCTCTTTAACTGCCCCCACCCCCTCCTTCCCCCAAAGCAGACCCCAAACAAGAGGAACTCTCCTCCTCTTTAACTTTATTTCCTTGATTAGCTCTAAAAAAATAATCACCCGGCTGGACTTGGGGGAAGTTTTTTAGGGGCTGTTTGAAAGCAGAGGGCTCCTCTCCTGCAGGTGCTGCGGGGATGCGCCTAGCCACGGGCAGGTAAGCACTGAGGGGCTCTGTTTCTTACTATGCTTGGAGGATTCTGAGGGCTGCCCGGGGTTCCCGAACAGGGGCTGGGATGCAGCCGGGCAGGAGCGGGGTGCTTGGTGGGATGCTGCTGCCTCCTGGCCTCCAGATGTTGCATCATTTTTGGGGGTCAGTTGGTTTTATAACATCGTTTGTAGCTTCCTTGCCTTGGAGCCAATTAAAGCCTTGCATTGTAAAGGGGTTTGGGGGAATTAATAATTACAGTGCTATGTTTAAATACCTCTCGCTGCTTATTTAATGGGATTTTTGCAAAATGTTGGGAAAGGGCACTGGAAATGCACCCAGGGCTGTGGGAGAGAGGTCCGGCTACGAACCCTCACCCTCTGAGCTCAGGGTGCAAGGGCTGTCCCCGTGCTGGGGAGACCCCACTTGCTGCTTCCCCCTCCCAAAGCCTGCACAGTTCCCTTCCCCATATCTCATCCCTGCGGCTTAGCTTACCTTGAGCCCCCAGCTCAGCCCAGCCATGAGGGGAGATTCACTGGGGCACTGCACCCTGATGTGGCACCCACAGCCCCATCCTTGAGCCCACTCTGCTGCCTGCTTGGATCCCCCTGGGAGAGGCAGCTCCTCACAGCCCCATCTGTATTCCCACAGCCCGGCCCCGCTGCCCTGGCTCCCCTCACCTGGCTTTACCGAGCGCATTGGGTGTTATACACGGCTATCCCCAGTGCACCTATAATTGGGGTGGCACCTGTATGTGTGCAGCCCGGCCACACATATGTGCGTGCAGTGAGCTGTGTGCTCCTTATCTACAGCTTGCATGGTTTGCCTGGTTAGAGTTGCATACAGCATGTACCTAGCTGACAGAGATGTTTTGTGGAGTATACATTTAAATGGCCACAGCTCCCATTGGCAGTGAGCCCGTACATCTCCCTGGTCAGTCTGTCCATCCAAAGGAGGTTCCAGCCCTCAGCTGGCTAGGGGCTGCCCAGGACCCCCACCTCCCTACACACACCCCAGCACGGTGGTTAATGATGTGTAGGCTTGGGACAGGTCTGTCCTTGGGAGGACAGTGTGACATTAGGCTGTGCCATCAGGGATGCTATAGCAAGTCCCTTTTGTTGAAAAATACTCACAGAATTTTTAATATTTTTGCTTTTTGGGTATACCTTTATCGCAGGCAGCCCCTAGAAATGCACCTCTCGGTGCAAGTGCTTTGGAGAGATTATTTTACATACATTTACTTTAAGGAAAGGAAAATAGAGTGTTGTCATCCTGGACTTACCACCCTCCCTTAAAAAAATCAGCCCCTCTCTCTCGTGAAGGTCCCAGTAATGGGGAAGGCAGCATCCTGCTCACTCACCAAGCGACTGCCAAAGGGACAAACACATTTGTTTTGTGCTGGGTATCACTGCTGTCCCATTCTCCTCTTTCTTTATATACTAGAAGTGCTTTAAGAAGGAAAACAGTTTTCCTCCCCCCTCCCCTCGAGTTTCCCCTCCGCTTAAATATTTGCCCTAACAATATCAGCCCCTACCAGAGGCAGGAGCCCGTGGGATGGCAGGAGGCTCTCCCAGCAATCCCAGCAGCCTGGAAGCAGCAGGGCAGCACCCGCCCGGTCCCAGGCTCTGCTCAGAGCCGCAGCCGCATCCTGGGTGAACCCCGAATGGAAGAACCCAACGTAAATACCTGCAGACAGCGCCCGGGCAAACACCTCTGCCTTTGATTCCTCTGTGACAAGCATGGCAATCACTGAAATTGCAGCACCTCGGAGTTCATTACGAGGGGGAGAACTGCTGCGCCTTTCCTGTTGCAGCATCAGATCCTCACTTTCTCTCATTTTAGAGGGGTACGTGCGTTCGGAACGCACTGAGCTGCCGCTTGTTGCGGCTCTCACACCATCAGCCCCTCTGTTTGGGATTCTGGGCAGCGGTTGCAGTCTCGGTGGTTTATTGTGCTAAGTTTGATGCAGTGGTTTCTAGAGGGAAGAGCGTGTTTGTAAACACAGCCGCTGCTGCTGCAAGGCTGATGGGTGGAACGCCGCTGATATACGGTTATGGGGTTTTGTCAGCCCAGCTCTCCCCGTGAAATGCGCCTATAATCTGGCTTTAATGCTTAGATTTAAGGCAGAGGAATAATGCGAAATAATTCCTTGCACGGGGAGAATTCGTATAATGAAAAATGCAAACTGGAATATTCCTTGTTCAGACTAAACAAGGACGTATTTAACAATGCCTCGTTAAAAATAAAGAGGAAATCTATTAATGCAATAACTAAATTGCTATTATAGGCATCAAAGCACTCTGATGCTTTGAGGTAACTTTATTTCCATCAGTCTTTTTAAAGAGCACAGCATAAAAAAAAAAAAATCCCTTCCCATCCCGCCTCACAGAAACCCTGCCATTTTACTCATTAATTTTGTAATTAATCAGTTAAGAAGTTCTGACTTATTGGATTAAAGGGACGGGGAAATGCAATTCCGCCCAGCCTCATTTCAATGCACAATTGTGGAACTGCTCTTCAGAACCTCCTGCTCAGCCCTGTGCCCATGTTGAGGTGCAAGGAGCCATGGGGCCGCATGTTGAACCCCCCGAACCCTTATGGGGACCCACCCCTTTTCCATATGAGAACAGCTGTGCTGTGGGGCACAGTGGGCTCCCCCCATCCTTCCCCTCTGCTCCTGGGGACAGGGAGCATCCCACTGCCTGCTCCCACTGCTCCCAAGCTCAGAGTGTGGCCCATCTGTCAAAGTGGAGGGAGAGACCCCCTGCTCCCTGAGAGCAACCCCTTCCTGTTACTGTCCCAGTTGCTGTCCCTGTCCCGATTTCCAGCTCTGCCCTGATGCCCAGGGACAACAGAATGCACATTTGGCTGCAGAGTGGGTGCAGTGTTGGCTGGGTGCACTGCAGAGCCCACTCACCCTTGAGCACTGGGGAAGCACTTAGGAGAAGCTCGGTGACAAACTGGGCTTTGAGGACATCCAGCTTCCCCTCACCACCCATAGCAAAGCACTCAGGCACGTGCATCCCAGAGGCTTTTTCCTCCATGTGACAGTTACCTGCCATGTTCCCTGTGTGCTCAATGACCAAGCTGCCCCAAGCTCTGCCCTTTCCCAGTCCGTTGATGGCACAGAGCAGGGAACACACAGAGCCCGGTGCGGCCGCTTCCCATCAGCTCAGTGCAGCTCTGTGTGCGCCGGGTGGGAGCCGTGCAGCAGGGAAACAGCCACAGCTTGTTTTATTCCAGCGTTCACTTTGCAACCAGATACATCCGATGGATCACTTTTCTACTTCTACCTTTGATTTTTTTGAAAATCACAAAGCTTTATAATTACTGTTCTACTATTTTCGGCCATTTTGCATTTCTTGTGCAATTAATGTACAGCAGCGTTCCGTTCCTTTTCTCCTTCTTCTTCCACTTCTTCCCTGAACGAACAGGCACAGACCTATAGTGTCCCCAGGAGATTTATTCCTTCTTTCTCTTCATGCCATCACTGACACGCTGGAATTAAAAAAGAAAGTATTTTGCAGGTCAATTCTGAGGAAATTATGGAAGCAATGTAAACTCAATGCCTCAAACCTACTACACGAGATTCTTTCCTATTATTAATTTGTAAAACCAACAAAGCTTGAGTGCAGAAGTGGATGCTTTGTGCTAATTATTTAGGAAAGATTATTATTATTTTTTTTTCAGCAGTGCAGCAAATCTCTGGAGTTTCAGCATTTGTTTTGCACTTAAAAGGACTGGGTGCAAATGTAATCAGCACATTAAAGCACATCCTCTCGTTAGAGGATGGGGAGCAGGATGGGGTCTGTCCATCCCCATGCCTCATACAGGCAGCCTCAGAGTGCATGCTGCAGGGCACCGTGGGGTTCAGTGTTTGGGTGCTCGGTGGTGGTGCTATTATTATTTCAGAGCAATGTCTTTTTGCATCGTCCTCTCCCACAGCCCTCAGTGTTGATCTGTAAATGACAGCACTCAGGGACCTGCACGCCTCTCCCCTGCCCGCCCATGCCCTGCAGCTCCCCTGCAGCATCTCTCCCTTCTCCCTCCAAGAACGACAAACGCAAACCTCGTGCTGCCTCTTCCCCTTCCTGCACCCACTTCCACTGCCCCAATCCCTGCTCCTCCTTCCTCGCTCTCTGCAAATCCTCTCTGTGAGCAAAACTGTGGGCAGGGAGGTGAAAATCCATCTGGGGACCCTAAAAAAGCACAAGGTATGGGCCATGCTGTTATTTCCCCAATATTTTCACTTTTTTGACTCCTGCTGGGCCAGTTTCATCTTTACTAAGGACGCATGGATTTTTCTATCCCTTTTTTCCCTTCCTGTGCATGTCTGACTTGCTTTTGGGAGTTCGTGGTTTTAGACGTATTGTTTATTATTCATAATATTAATAATAGGTGTCATCTCGCTATGGTAATTAAATAATTAGGAAACACATTCCAGTTTGGTCAGCCAGAATGCCCAGATGGCAGAAACATTCCTTATAATGCAAAGATCTACATATGTACATAGCTGGGTGCTAAATGTTGGGTTTAGCTGTCCATAAACTTAAATATGTGCATTTCTTACCTAGCTGGATCCTCCACAGACCCATAAAGCAAGCAGTACACTGATCTGCTCTTAAGATGCTATAAGAGCTTGGAGAAAACTGTCAAGAGTGGTACTTCTGTAGGCTCTTGATCCCATGAATCGGTGATGAGATTCCCTGTTTTCCTCTACATCCTCTGCTCAGGGCTTTCCCAAGCCTGGGGTGGCCTCTCGCTGGGGACTGGGCACCCATGTGTGATGCAGGATTTTGTGAGATGCTGATTTTTTGGGGAAAAAAAGATCATTACCCTTATTCTGTAACAGCTTACCCATCTCAAAATGGTCGTCATGCTGCTGTGATCCATTGCCATCTGCTCTGGAATCACTGGCCAGGTGACTCCCCACTTGGATGCAGGTGCAGTTCCACAACAGCACAAGGAGTTCCAACAGCTCAGAGGCTCAGGCCAGTCTCAGAGATCCTACAGACGTGGTTCCAAGCCTCCAGCAGATGTCAATGCCCAGGGCTGAAGCAGCTCTGCAACTCAAGTGCTGCAGCTGACCCACAGATCATCTCCCCAGGGTGTCTGACCCAAGGGTTGGAAGCTCTAAAACAAGACACAAATGGTGGAGATCCAATCATCCACAGTCTTAATACCTTCTTCTCTCTTGATGGTATAAACCATGGAAAGGTTAAGAAATAATTGATTGATTGGAGTCGAAGTAAATAGTAAAGGAAAATAAAAGTTCGACCACAAAAAGGTGAACTTATTTCAGAATTGTCTTTACTCACCCTCACTCATTCCTGTGTCTGAAGGACAAACGTTGGCCACACATAATGCTTTACTAAAATCCTCCATGAAGGCCATCTGCAAAGTGAACCATGAAACTACAAAAAGACGAATGGAGCTGGCGACATCTGCCAACTACTCCTTCATTTGAAAAAATACAGGGAAAGCATTACTTTATCGTGCATGATTGCAACAAGCCTGATTTCTATACTGTAACACACAAACCCGGGGAGATGGCTGTGCCCAGGGAAGGTCGAGCTTGGAGGATTATTCAAAGGTCTTCTGCAGGAATTTGGATGACCTGGTCTGATAGTTTCAAAAGGCAGCAAAAGGAAAATGGAAACAATCTGTTGATGACCTAGAGTATGTATGTATTAAGAATCTGGTGATATAGCTACAAGGTCATAAATGCTTGGAATATGAAAATAAATAGCAGAGCTCTCGAGTTAATGAAAAGCCAGTTAGGCCAATAAACATCTAAAAGGACACATATGAACAAACATCCATCTTTTTAGTTCACTGAGTGAGTGCTGTTTACAGCTTTAACAGATTTTAAGGCCAGTTGCTTTTGGAGTGGGCAGCAAACAAGTGGATCAGACAGTTGCAGGGCCGGCTGGAATTGAAAGTCATGTGGAGCAGAGCCCAGCAACGCTTTCCCCCATGAGGATGGGAGATGCTGTGAGTTCCTGGGGATGCCAAATGGATGTGGCTGTGTTCATACATCCAGCACCTTGTGTGCAGCCTGAGCTAAGAGGCTGCATCCAAAGGAACTGGAAACTGCGGCCAAAGAGTGCAGCACCATCCCTGAAGGCAGGGCTTGAAATCCCTTCTTCTATTAGCATGGTTAATACCCAGCACTGGTCTAGGGCTGGAGCTTTTCTGCAGGGCATAGGGCATTCAGATGGTTGCAGGCCAGTTAACTTTACCTCTTATTCTCTTCTTCTGATTCAACCCCCCTCCAAGCATGCTTTTTGGGACCAGATTCAGTGTCCTTCTGCAGTACTGCATACAATTACACCCAGTGCTGGTCCCTGAGTTTCTGAGCGGTGAATTTCACCCCGGATACGTGTGGCGAAAGCAGGAAGGCTGCACTTTGCATTTTAAATCCTGAAAACATATTTTAAGGGCTCTGCTTCTGTCTCTTCTCCAGTTCTTGAGAAAAACTCAGCTAAGGAAAGATTTTGGTAGAAGCCCAAAAGTGACATTCGCCTGCCTTTTCCAGGTAATGCATATGCATGCATGCAAAACTCAGGCATTGGTTGCTTCTGCCTGAGGATTAAAAGCTATGGCATGAACAGAAATAGAAGCCCATCTTTACAAAATTGCTTTTAAAAATCCCATATGCCAGTTGCATACCCTGCAAAGATGTAGAGCTTGAGTAGCAGTGAGAGGATGGGGCTGCCAGCCAGGAGCACAGCAGCGAGCTCAGCTCCCAGCAGGTCTTTGTCTTGGGGTCAGCTCTGCTTCCCCGCTTTCTTTCCCATCTCTAGAAGGTGGAAGGTTCACGTGAGGTATTTTTGATATCTCAGAATAGTCTTCAACAGGAACACTTCATTTGTGACCATGGCACTGACCCCAGTTTACACCAATATCCTGAATCCCAGTGTATGCCCCTTTATGTTTGGCATGTACAAGAAGCTCCCTGAGATGCTCCACTGAACCAGGAGGGCTTTAAGTAGCGAGCAGCTCCTCAGAGTGCTGAGGAAGACACGTTGGATGGCTTCTTGCAGAGCAGGAAAAAAATCAGATTGGTTTGGAAGGAAATTGTAAGTGCCCCCAAACCCTCTGTGGATCAGCAAAAATGCAGCACTACTTCTGCTGCCGTCGGTAGAACAGCAAAGTGAGACCTGGCTGCTCCCAGCCCTGCTCTGAAGGACTTCTGGCTGGAATAAATCTTTTCTGCTTGTAAAAGAAATGAGAGAGCTTCACATTGCCAGGGCCATTCAGATATATGGTGACAGCACATGGAAGCTGATCTGGGGGTGAAAGCAGAAAGCGAAGGCATGGCCAGGGTGCGGACACATGCTGCTGCTCCACAGCGATCGGATTCTGTGAGCTGTCCTTTCTGTGTGCGGGGGGAGCAGAGCAGGGCTGCTGAGTGCTGCTTTGTTTGGCACAAAGGATGCTCCGCAAACGGCACTGCGCTGCGGGGCGCTTCCAGCAGCACAGGGTTCTGTTGCTTTGGTCAGGTGCAACGGGGAAAATAAAAGCCAAACAAACTAAACAAGGCACGGGAATGTAGTGGATAAAGCACAGAACTGATTCTGGGGAGATTGGGTAGGATTTGCAGCCAGGAGTTGGACAACGGTGAGGCCTCTCCCAGTGACGCTGCAGTATTTTGGAGCCTGAGCTGCTTCTTCAAAGCATCACAAAGAGAATTTCTTTGGGTTGTTTTGGGAACTCTGGGCATCACCATCTTCGTTCCCTTCAGAGATGCTATTGGCAGTGCCAGGACCCCTCATAATGATTTTCTCAGCCTTTCATTAATCCATTTGGTTTCATTTTGTTGAATGAAGAACGAGGTGCCTCCTGCTTCGTTCTAGCAAATTTCTCCTGTCTGCCTTTGTAACTGCCCCAATTCTATTTTTGAAAAATCAGCTTTTCATTTAAGAAAACATTCTGAAGCAGGGAAATCTGCATTACCTTTAAATGTACTTTACACGATCCTTAATGGCACAAGTTTTCTATTTCCCAAAACTTCCACACTGCTTAAAACAAACTAAAGAAAAGGGCATTAGGGAGGGGTGGGTGACAGAAAATACCCTCTGGAGAAACAATTGGAAATGGTTCACACTTTTTGCAGAGCTGTCAGCTTCCCCTGCATCAGTGCTGCTGCAAAGCCTTTCTGCTCCTCTTTGGAAGTCACTTTCAGGGTAATTCCAGGCCCCGAATTGCAGTGCATGGTCTTGGAAGAATTAGGACAGCACACAAACACAGCACAGGGCTGCGGTGCTTCTTCTGTGTTTGTGTTTTCAGGCTCCGAGCTCCAAAGCGTTTTGGAGCTTTGGTGTGAATGGTGAGCAAGCTCAGAGGATCCCCGGGTGCTGTCAGAATGCGGTCCCTTCCTCTGGGTACACAAAGTGGCAAACAGAAAATAGAGGGTGAGGAAGTTTTCTGTCCTGAAAGCATGAAAGGAGATGCATGGAGAAAGGGTGTTCTCTCTCCCCCCTCCTCCTTCCTTTCATTGGGATGATTTCTGCTTTATTCACGGATGCTGAAAAAAATAGCTTAGTATTCTTCTCAGATAAAAAATAAACAAACAGAAATGAGAGCCAATGTGAGCAAAAAATAATAATAATAAAAAGCCAACGTTTGGAAACTCAGCAGAAGCTGCCCATTTCCCTCCTGCAATTCTGCATAACTGGATCCATTTTTCCCCACTAAAATCAGCTGTGAAGGACAACTTCCATTGATTTCAATAGGAACAAGCTAGAACATGTTATGTTTAAATATTTGAATCCTCAGCTGTGCTACCAAGGCATGTCAATCTGTCTTAATACTTTATTCCAGGTTATTATATTAACAAAACTCAATGATATGCTATAACAAAATTGCATTACATGCTGTCGCTGTGTTTGGAGCTATTGTACTCTGCCTGCAGTGCTGTTCCTCCTTTGAACGAATGATCGTATGTGATCTATTTGTCCAAACCCATTCTGAATATGGTACATTTTTAAATCTTTAAGAAAATAATGCAAAAGCAAATAAGCCAGCCAACAATGATGTGTATTTCTCAGCATGTGGATTCAGATCTGTGTCTCAAATAACGCAGGGAGAAGGAAGAAATACTGTGGGGTTGGATGGAGGCTGCCACACGTTACAGCTCGCAGCACCAAGGGACACTTCAGCCAAAAGAGAGCCCACATTCATGACCTATATTAGGAATAAGGTGGTCATGCGCCACAGCCACGATCCTGTAATTACAGCCCTTTGTGGCCGCGGCACCGTTGATGCACAGTGCAAGTGTTGAGGCACACAGGGAGAAACAACTTCACTGGGAGAGTCCACTCTGTAATGGGAGCACTGATGGTGCAAGCAAGGTGTGTGGGATGCACAGATCAGGCACACGCATGGCAGCAAGGAGGGCAAAGCGAGCAAGGAAACAAATCCTGATCGTACCCAAAAGTGGAGCTTAATCTCTTCATTATTTAGAGACACAGAATCCCTTAAGGCATGTCAGCCTCTCCTGGGGTCAGACTTACCCCAGCTCACAACCCTCTCTTTCACCTCTGGGCTCGCACTGCAGCCAGAACCATGGCTCTTTGCTATGGGTGAATTCCAGCACGGCCGGAGCTGGGCTGCTGACAGCAGGCGGCTGCTGAGTCAGGTTCTGCTGCACGCCCAGCACGGCACGCTGCGGCCGCTGGAAACAGCGTATGGAACTGCTTCATGCATGAGGTCATGCTGCAATCACTGGAAAAATGCATGATATCGCTTTGTGCATGAGGTCCTGCTGGAAAAAGTGCGTGTAACTTCTTTGTGTGTGAGGTCAGGCTGCAGCGAACAGCTCTGCAATGGGGCAGTGCTGCTGGGGATGGGGCTCTGGGAGCCTTTTTCTTCCCCAACAGGCGACGTAACCCTTGCAGCTTTCTGACAGCTGAATAAATAGACAAATGAAGCGGGGCTTAATCTAGTGTCCACCCCCCTGCAAAGGCCCTGTATTAAAGAACTTAAGGAACTAATTGCTTCTGTAGCGTTACGGCTGCCCTGCGACCGACTGCCGGAAGGCTCTGGGAGGTTTGCGTTCCGTCTGTGCTCTGATGTAACCTGATTTGGTTAGAATTTGCTGTATTTCCATATTAAAACAGTCAGGCCAGGGGGAAAGAAAAAAGAAAGGGGGGGGGGGGAAGGAAAAGAAAAAAAGAGACTCATTAAAACTGCATCATGTCACCCGGCTGAACTTCCCATCCTTCCACTTCCCCCCTCAATCAGCAGCAGGGATAACAATTAGATGTGATGGCTCTTCCTAACAGGCGGCAGTGCGCGCTGCCTGCCCCTGCGCCGGCTGCAGCAGCAGAGCCCATCTCACCCACTGCAAGTTTATAATTGATGAACCACGGGTTGGCGGATAACCCACGCCTGGGCAGGGGAGGGACTGGAGGGCTTTGCCCACTCCATCTCCCCAATTCTGATTTGTTCCCCACCCAACGTGGCCCCACGTTGAGGGGCTCTCAGTCGGGGCAGCGCTCAGCTTCACTCAGCCAGAAAATTTGGTATTAGGGCCGGGAGGAAAGGTCACCTTGGAGGATGGTGATGGAGAGTTAAAAGAAAGGGGATGGGAGTGGGAGAGAGGGAGGAGAATGGGGAGTGTAGGGGGGGGACATGGAAGGGAAGGGGGGAAGGGGACATGGATTTCTAAGCAAGCTGACCCGGGAGGATAAAATATCCTGTTTTCATTGGTTCAAATGAACCATTAGGGAGAGAGTAATTTGTTGACCTTTTTGCTGCCTTATCATGAGATGAACAGCCTTAACATGGGCTTCACGTTTGCCTTAACCCCACTGTAAATCATAGAAGAATCGATTTTCTTTTATTTCTTCTTCTCTTTTTGCAAAATAACTAACCAAAACCCAGCCTGCATTTGGAGATGGTTAAGCAAAGCAAGGCCAGGTAGCTCTGTGCACTGGTAAAACTCTGCAGATGGCATCCACCACCTTCTGTATCTGTTTTTGTGCTCTTTTGGACCAGCAAATGGGGGTGTGTAGAAGCTAGGTTTCCCTTGGGAATTAGAACAAGACAGCGATCTTTCCTCTTCGTGATTTTTCCTTACCTCCACCAGCCTGGGCTGGCAGCAGTTCCAAGCAGTCAGCTCCTGCTGCCCTCAGCCCAGCTCCTCTCATAGCTCTACAGGCTTGTGGAGTGCTGACTGTCCCTGGAGGTGTTCCAAAGCTGTGGAGATGTGGCACTGAGGGATGTGATCAGTGGGCACAGTGGGGATGGACTGACTGTTGGACGTGATGGTGGTCTTGGTGGTCTTTTCCAGCCTTGATGATTCTGCGATACTGTAATTATACACCCATGAAGTTTAAATTCATAAAAGCCTGGACACTGGGCAGACCAGCAGAAATGCCCAATTGCTGCTGTAGGCCCAAGTGTTTTCAAGAAGTGCCAGGAGCTGTCTGTCTGCTTTGGCATGGAAAGAGGGCAGAAAAAAGATTTCCCTACATACAGATATGAAATTATCCATCCTAGGGTTCCTTGTATTTTGCAGTCTCTCTCTGAGAGCTGGGGGAACCCTCACACTTCCACACTGAAAGAACTGACCATCTCCAAATGGAAAATTACTTTAAATTGTAGAATAACCAGCATGTTTTACTTCGCAACACAGGTATGTTTTGTGCTTCCACTGAGTCTATTATTATAGGAAATTCAGATATGGAGCAGAAGCATCTGGCCTTCAAAGAACTCTGAAATTGCCATGGGATGTTATGATAATGCTGCTTTTATGCGACTGATCTTTTCCATTTGTCCTTTGCTCTCTAGGTAACAGCTTGGAAAATGTCAGGTAAATGTAGGTAAAGAGAATGCTGTTCTGTGTAGGGTTTGTGATATGAACTTCTATTATAATCATTCTACATGAGATGCAGATCTCTAAGTAGCCAGCAAATTCTTGTCAAACCGACCCAAATCAGGAAGGTCAAATGTTCTCATGGAGAATGCGAGATAAAGATGACTTCTGTGCCTGTTCTCCAATATAGAATCTTCTGTGATTGTTCAGGAAGATATTTGAAATTACTTCTAGCAGCAGGCCTGGTAACAATATACCATTGTGTGTGCCAGGATAAAAATAGCCTTTGGAACTGCATTTGTACTATGCTGCAAAGTGTGTGATCACTGGGAAAGATTTCAGAACTTCTTTTCTTTTTTTGTTCTATGTTTCACATTAATTACACTTTCCCTACCACTCTTCAATGGATTGGATGTCAGGTTTTCTTCCTTAGTTGCGTGTTCACCTTGGGTTTTGGAAGGCTTTGCTAGATCTTTAGTGTTAGAGTAGCTATGAGAAAGGCTTTTACAACATTAAGCGTTTAGAGGAATTTCCTGTTAGAATAAATTATAAACCAAGGAAGAAATGCACAGAAACAGGGTTTTATAAAAACCAGTAGCAATGGTGTAGCTTGTGTAATTTAACCCAAACCAGTGAAAAATCAATTACAGAGTGTTATTTTAAAACTGTTCTAGTACAGTGCTTGGAAAGTAAACATTACAACATGCTGTTATATGAAAGCAAAAAATGTATCAACTAATCTAGCTTCTATACCAAGGCGTAATTTTCTTATGGAACGTGAATGAAACGTGTGTTTAAAGTGGGAAAGAAAAAATAAAAAGAAAACCCTGAGGAAATTAGAGAAGGAAAAATCCCTTCTAACAAGCTTTCTTTTCTGTTTGTTTTTAAGCAGACAACGTCCTCGTCTCAAACTTCAAAGTAAGTGTGCGTGAGACCCATGTCCCTCAGCAAAGCTCGCTCAGGCCTTGCTTCTGCCTTAGGGGAAGGCTGCACACCTTTCCAGTTCTCATCCCAGTAGCCTGACCCAGGCTAAAGTCTTCCCCAGTCCATACACTGAATGTGAGCATTACCCAGAGCAGGACCTCCTGCTGGCCTGGAGGTGCTTCTTGTGTGTTATTGCCAGCAAACACAACATGCCTGTGCTGCTGGGGCCAGTGGGCTACAGAGCACTTTTGGAGGAAAATCTGTGCCTTTCTGATACCTCAGTGGGTGCTTTCATCCTCCTTCATACAGCCATGGTGCCAGGGCTCTGCTAAGGGACACCCAAAGCTCCAGCTGCTGATGGGGCAAAATCCAGTGAAGGTCACAAAGCAGCAGGGGTTGTGTGAGCAAGGCTCTGGGATTGGGAAGGCAGTGGAAGGGATGCAGGATCTGTGCTGGATGGGGAGGAGCTGCAGTTCCCACATCCCAGCATGCTTCCTCCCCACAGTCCCCATGATGTACCTTACAGAGGATTTACATCCCAGAGAGCCGCGAAAATCACTGTTGAAATTCTTTTATCAAGCACCTTGAAATGCATATAGTAACTCGTTGCTAACAGTGAAAGGGAAGCAAGATGCATGGCTTGCATGGCCACAAGCATGGGGAGAGTGGTGGAGGAGAGCATGCAGTGCTGATGCCATGCAGCAGTGCTGGAGCGTGCGAGGTGCTGCAGGCTCCAGAAACCTTGCTGAGAAATACCAGGTCTCCCAAAATACAACAGGACTGAGTGCACCCATCCTTTCCAAACCCCAGCATGATCTGCCCGTGGAAAAGGCACGGAGGTGGCTGGCA
>JAOWBP010004554.1:4892385-4918628 GCA_028571105.1 Tragopan temminckii | reverse complement strand
CAACAGGACTGAGTGCACCCATCCTTTCCAAACCCCAGCATGATCTGCCCGTGGAAAAGGCACGGAGGTGGCTGGCAGAAGCCGTATTTTGATAACAAGAGTGAATTGAACATGTGTACACAGTTGTTTTCCCCGACTGGGGTCTGTGTAGTTCTTGCAGAAGGTTAATAAATGCTATGCAAATCCTCTTAAATGGCCGTGTTTACACCAGGGCTTACTGGCTCCAGCCATGTCCTCTACTTTTGACTCCTGAAGTTTTGATGCAAAAAGAATTTGCTTCCCCACGGTCTTTAGAGCACTCTCAGGTTTTGTTCATGCTCTTATTCAGCTATCTGCTCTTATGATCATAAAGGACATCACCAGAGGAAAAAAAGCGAAATTTGCCTTATTGAAAAAAAAAAGGGGGGAAAAAAAAAAGAAAGATGTTTTGCTTAAAGACAGGAGGCTACTGTAGTGTAAAATGAATGATTAATAAGGATGAGAAAAACCTAGTTCAACAGGGCAAATGCTCAATAACAGCTCATTTAATCATCGGCAGATTAGCAGCAAATGCAAAGTGTCTGCTGCAGCACTGTGTTAACTGTGCTGTAAAGTGTTGGCTACTTCTTTAATGACAGCATAACCTTTCATTGTGCATTTATTTTAAAAAACCCAGTCCTTTAATGTCTGAGTGTTTGATTTCTTTCTCTCTCTCTCTCTTTTTTTTTCCTTTTTGCCTTCTTCTGCCCTTAATGAATTTTACAACACGGGGATGTGCTGTGAGTTGTGTCACCTCTGCAAACACTGCCGGGCTAGAGTCACGTCTTTGGGGGAGAATGAGATTTCAGGAGGTACAGGCTCAGCCTTGGCAGCCACTGACTCCTCTCTCTTGATTTCATTTTCTGGCAGCAGTGATGCTGTCCTTGCGTAATTGTCCTTATGAGAACCAAGTACACCAAAGCAAGCACATTTATTTGGTACAGGAGGAGAGTTATCTAGCTTTGAGAAAGGCATTGATGCAAGACGTTCTCTCGATCAATATATTCATTATAAACAGAAGATCTGATTCATTAAGTGTGCTTTAAAAAATATATAATTATTTCTCTTGCTAATTGCTCAAAGGATCATTGCTTGTATACCGACTGTCTTTATTATTGGCGTTTGCAAGGATCACGGTGATCTCTATGGGTGTTTTCCAGTGCAGAACCTGGTGCTGTCCCCATGGACAGCAGCACTGCTCCCAGTGCGACTGCAGGATGAATGTGGGGTGTTGAGCTGTAAGTTCAAACCCATAGCATACAGAAAAACTATTTGAAAAGACTGACAGAGCCACAAGCACAAAAGTCATAAATACCGTTTCACAATAACAGAATTACTCCATTTGCATTACTATTTTTCTTAACTGTCTCCACCATTCAGTGCTTTCAAATAGTGAGGGCTGTGTATCAACAACTCCTCCTGAGCCACGTGCACCAGCCTTTGCCCTCTGTTGTACCTCGCCAGCTCTTCTGGCACTGCTTTCCCCCGCATTGTAATTCTGCAGCTCGCCTCTCACGCTGCTGAAGAGATAGAAACAAAGTCGTGTGTACTGGAATTTGATCATTTGAGCTGGTTTTAAGCTCATTTCAATTAACTTGGTAAACTATCAGAGATAAGCTGCCTGGAGTCACCTTCACTGATAGCAGTGGGTGCGGGATGCTCACATTTATCCCAATAAACGCCCCGCGATGGGAGGCTCATCGCGCACGCTTTGTCATTATCTTTAGCACTTTATAGATATATTTGGCTTGGTGGCAGAAGCGTTCCCGTGGCTGTTGTAAGCGAGGCATCACCTGTGTAACAGCCTTTCGGCACTTCCCAGATTCAGGGTGCGAGGTGTGAGCACGACGGGCGGTGGGAGGCCTCAGAGCCTTGCAGGAGCTATCAGAGGCCCCACGGGGATGATGGGGAGCGTTGTGTTCCCCATGTGCAGTTGGGGCTGTGTCACAAAATCAGCTCGTGCAGGCGTGACAGCAGAACAAGGCCTTCGGAGCACAGCGCTCGGTCCGGGTCTGCAGCCGCCATTTCCTGGGCCTGGGAGATACAGGCACAACAAGCTCTGCAGAAATCAGCAGCGCTCCTCATTCCCTGATCCCACAGGTTCTGCTGTTTCCTGAAGCTTTGTAGCCAATCTCAAATAAAAGGCTGGTTGGCCTTCAAGCTCACCCCAGCAAAAATCTGCTTCGTAGCATGGATCTGCAGGGAAGCTCTGCCACAGCTTGGATCTGCAGGCCCCAAGTGAAGGGATTTTTTCATTATTTTTGAAATAATAAATATAACCAAACTGCCAGGATTTGGTTAATAAGCAATTTTTATTATTATTTATTTTTATGGTGCAAGCCTTTTTCACTTTTTTTAATTTGAAAGATAATGTAAAATTCCAGGTAACACGCTTTGCTCTCTTTGTATGGCTGTTTTGTTTCAGTGTAAGGTGGCACAGGCGCATGGCTGGAGTCCATGAAGCAATAGGAAAAACCTAGGGATGAAACCATTGAGCTTTGGTGCACATTTACTGAGCTGTTTCACTGGGCACATGCAGCGTGCCCTCTTTTGCAACACGTGCGTGTGTACTTTCTGTGTTTCTCTGACACCAGAGCTGTGCTGTTAACTGCTAGGTCTGCTCTGGTGAGGAGCGTGATCAATAACCAATATGTATTTCATAAACACTTAGCCAAGGTCAGCAAAACAAACACAGGAACAGACCCACAGTGCCCTCTCACTAAGTCCAGAGGTCTCTAGGGAACATCCATTGCTATTGGGGTGCAGGTGTTATTTCTGCTTCTCTGTTTTAATTCAGTTGGTCCCTGAAGAATCCTTATGGGCTTTGGAGACCTTCTGGCCACACCTTTTATCAGCTAGCACCATCCATCTGTGGCACTGTGCTGGCCTCTCGTGTGACCTTGGTTTTGCCCTGCCACTAATCTGTGTAGGCAACGCTGCCCACAAAACTATTTAACCCTTCAGCACTGTGGATCCAATTGTTTTTGCACCACAATGGAAGCCGAAAACCAGCTGTGCAAGCAGCTCCTGCTGCCACAGAAGTGTCCGTGGCACCGGGAGGCAGGTGGGATGCATTTAACTAATGAGTTTTGCCAGAACATTTGGGCCAGTCACTGCAAACAAAGGTTGGAGGTCATCTGGAGTACTTGGCTGTAATGCTGGGTGCCTTTCACAGGTGGCACCATTCAAGTTAAAACAACGCAGGCAAGTTTGTAACACCAGGAAGAGGAGCTGCTCCCTGATCTCTGAGCCACCCAAGTCTTGTGCTCAGGAAACTGAACTAGTTTTTTTTTCTTTTTTTCTTTTCTTTTTTTTTTTTTAAACTTGGAGTGTTGTTCAGACAAATTGTTGGGCTAATCCTGCAGGAGCGGCCAAATGTGGATTGCTTAGTTGGATTAGTTATTTAAGAAACTGCTACCCTAAATAGGAGATCATCAGGGTGTGTTGGTGATTAGGCCTTTGTGCTGCTCTGCTCAGATTAAAAGCCCTGTTTCTCTCCCTGTCAAACACTGTAAAGAAGGAACTTCATCTCTGTAAACCATACAGTTTAAGTATTTGAGCACTAAGTGGAAGTTTCTGGTGATCAAAGTAATTTTCTTGAATAATGTATTCATACATAAACCTGAAAGAAATGTCATAATTGCAATAAGGTGTCTCTGGGGAGTTTGGTTATCATGATATAATCACATCCCCAGAGAACAGGAGGCACAAGGCATAGCCTTGTGCTTAATAACACCCTAAGGGTGTGATTATCTCGTAGCAATCGCACCCTCATTGTGCCGTGTGGCCTGAAGAGCTGCAACTGGGATGGAAATGCACAAAATTTAAGTAGAGGCAACAAAAACATGGAAACATTGGGTATTTGGACACCAATTTCTGCATTTTTTTAGATAAAAAGAGGAAAGCTAGGAGCAGCACGATAAACAGCAGAGAGTGAAGCTGTTTTCTTGCAGAGCAAGAAAGAATGGGATGCAGTATCTGTCCTTAGCCATCTGCTCTGCCTTGTCCTGCCTTCCCTCTCATTTTTTTTTTTTTTAAATCCACCAAGTTGAATTAATGTGGTGGTGCTCGTTCTGACGCGGCGTGGATCTGACAGTGCGTTGGCAAAGCGGCCTGCTGCCTGCGGTACCTGGGCACGGGAGGCAGATTGCTTCCTTCTATGGAGAAAAGGATGCGGGTGGAGGATGGGAGTGGAGCCATTGGCCTCTCCCAGCCTCCTCTCGGTCTCCCAGCCTCCTTCTGCTTCAGGGCAGGAGAGGGGAGGGGATGAGGCTTGTGCTTTGGTATGGAAGAAATAAGGGATGCTGTGCTGATCCTTGTCATGCTGTGCATGTAGGAGCCTGTGAAAGCCAGGAACACTTTGGTGCAGGTCTGCTGGAACATCTCTCTTATAGGGGTATCCTTGCATAGTTATGTGGCTTGAAATGAATTATACCTCTGTGTGTTTCCATGGGGCAGTGGCATGATGGACGGATGTCACTGGGGTATTTTCTCCTCACCCTGCTGATGCTCAGCCTGCAGCCCGATGTGGGTGGCACAACACTTGGGTGCTGCTGCTGAGGCTGTTCACAAAGCAGGGGAAGGCTGCCAGGTGTGGGTGGGACAGTTGGGTGCAGTGGTGAAAGAATATGGCTGAGCTTGTGTTATATTGAACAGGAAGGGCAAGAGGACAGAGTAATGCGTTCCCAGCCCTGCGGCTTTGGAGGGATCCTGCTTGTAGTGCTCGTGGGATTGATGGATCTGCTCCCACACCTTGCCCTGAGTGTGCTGTGCTTATCAAGAAAAGGGACAGAAATAAGAGCGGGGAAAAAAATACTGCTCTTAGTTCTCAGGCAGAACCCATCTCATATACAACTGTCTGGGCCTCCTGCTGTAGGGTTTGGTTGCAGACGTATACTGTTCACCAGGAAGGGTAAACATCTAGCTTGTCTAACTCTTTTTTTCTGTCTTTTTAATTTAAAAGATCCACAATTTGACTTTTTTATTAATGTAGGTGTAAAGCAGTCACCCAGAAGAAGGGTTTTACAGTTTTCTCCCCCATGCTCCCTGCCCCAGCTCAGCACACAACCTCTGCGTATAGGAAAGAGGCCCCACTGATGTTCACGGTGCGCTGCAGAAAATATATCATGTTTACAGCTCTAAACAGGAGCAATGATAGGCTGCTGTTTAAACCGTGTGCTCTCTAAGGTTTGCAAGAACAGAGTTATTTGAGAGGTAAATTAATACGTTTAATGAAAGTTAGATGGTTCTTACATAGGTGTGGAAAAAAAAAAAAAGGGGGGTTTTATCTACATGCTTTGTAGTTTACAATGACTTACATATATGGTAAGGAGGATAAGGAGGGCCAAAATTCCAGCCATGCCTCAGCACAGCTTTTCCAGGCCACTTCCAATCATGGTCTAACCAAATCCCAGCTGTTTTCTGCAGCCTTTTCTCCTCTCTCTGTCCTATCATGGTTTTACTCTGCTTTTAATGGCTGCAGTGGTTGAGGGCTTTAGGCAGCTGGTGAAGTGCAGCCAAAATCGCATCTCAGGAGTAGGCAAAAGAGATATTTCTCTTCTGAATGGTTAGTTCTGCTTTTTGGCTGCTCGGGAGCCCTTTCTGGCCACTCTTTTAATTTGGCATGAGGAAAAACTCTCCATGAAGATGTTTGGAGAAAAATCCTGGAGAGATGAGAGTGATCTAAAACAATTCAGAGAGGCTGGGCGCTCGCTGCCTAAGTCAGCTTATTAGATTTCTTCTATAATGTCTTTTAAATCCAAAAGCCCCCAAGGTGCATCTAGCATGCTTTATATTTTTATAAAGTCTCGGCAATTTCCACAGATCGAAAAATTACTTTAAGCTTTCAGAACGAGTCGGGATGATGAAATTAGTAAATTCTGTGTATTTCTGATGGCATTTTCTCATTCTTGCACACGGCAGACTTATTTTTTGTTTACTGTTCGATGATGTCAAGGAGTTCTGAGATGGGTTGTTCATTGTTAACATAACAAAACACAGATTTGATCTGAGAGCACGACACATGTGGATGCAGATGCAGTGCATGGGGCCGGCCAGTCAGGCTGACTGCTCCTGACAATGTCTCTTTAAGAAAGCTCTGCGCTCCCTCGCAATGTTAAAGTTGCTAAGGTAACTGTGCATTTTTTTTAGAGCACAGCAAAGTAAATAGGTACATGACCTGTATAAATTCTCAGTGCATAAATTACTAGAGCCCTCAAGCTAGAGTAACTTGCACACTTCCTTGTTTCCAAATGACTTTTTGGCTTCTCTGCATGTCTAATGCATAAGAATTTGATGTGCGCAGTTTGTGTTGCAAAGCATCCTCTAGAAAACCTGGGCAGGGCTCTTGGTGCAAGAGGGGCTCATAGGGTTTACTGGGTCCTCAAGGACAGGAAAAGTGGCTGAGTGCTCTTTGGTCATCCAGCCTTCCAGCTTGGGTGCCACCAGCAATTCTACGTGCAAGGGTTGCCATTATTTGCTTATGTCTGGAAGGCACAAAAACTTGGGCATTGCTGGCAACCTGTCCTGTGCCTGCAGCTTTGCCTGATCTCGTACCTGGGTGCAGTACTAGGAGCTGTATGAAATAGGCTGCCTGGTCCGGGGCTGATCAGCCCTTAGTGAGTCCTCCAGTGTGCATAAATTCCATCACCCATACTGGTGCTCAGCAGCAGCTCTGCACAGCACTTCCTCTGCTCTGCTTGGTTTGCAGGAGGCCCAGCAGTCTCAGAAAAACGGAAGTTGAACGGCTTCTGTTGTGATGCCACATCTCACAGCCCACGTCCTTGTCCTTTGTCTGTCCTCTTGCTGTGCTTCTGCTGCATCCCTGAGCGCAGTGGCTGGAGGGGATAATGCAGCCTGCTAATCGTATGCCTCTGCACGCCGCTGTGCCGGCACACACAGCCCGGTGTGGCTTCAGAGCTGTGCTGAACACTTGGGTCCTGCTGTCTAACGATAAATGGTGTCATGCTCCTGGTAGAGGTATCTTGTACAGAAATATTCGCATCTACACCACGTAATGTGTATGGTGATTTGTCAAGCTGTGTGAGATCTGCTGTACATATGCTGCAAAAATAGCTTGACCACTTGCAGTAAGCCCAAAATCTGCGTGCAGTGTGCTGAAATGATCAGGATCACTTGTCTGGGATTTCTGGGTACCCAAGCAGCCAAGATTGTCATGCTCCATCCAGATGAGGGCATTGAAAAGGGCATGGATGGAGATGTCCAGGGAGAAGATAGCCCTGGCTCAGCGGGACTTGCTGCTGATAACGATTAGGAAACAGGGTAACCTCATATCTAGAAATATCAGCCTGCTGACATCACTGCCCACATGTGTGCAGCCATGCCACAGGCACAGCTCTGCGGTGAGGTCACGGAGCCCTGTGGGGAGCAGGGCTGCAAGTGCTGGGCCGTGGGCTCTGTGTCAATCTGCCTATCTATCTGTGGGGTGGGCTGTGGGCAGCAGGACATGGAGGCTGACGAGCACATGCAGGTGGTACTGCTGTGCTTACCTGCAGGTATGGAAGGGGCTCTGTGCAAAGAAATGCTTAGCAAGGTGGCAGCTCCACTCCCCCCACCACCACATTATTTTCTGTCATTCAAGTTACTCAGGATCTGGCTGAGATGCCTGATCCTGGTGCTTGAGCAGCTTCACTGCACAGGTCCCAGATGAGATGTCGGTTCTTCCTCGGGTTGGGGTTTCACAATATTTAGCAGAGGTACGCTGGAAGTGAGAACAGTGACCTGAGAGCACATCCCAGCTGAAAAATGGGGAGTAGATTTTGGGGCATGGACGAAGGCCAAGCACTTAAGAAGAGGAACAGGAGGTTGAAGGAACTGCTGTAGGGAGAAGTCTGATATTGTGGCTGTGTTGCTGTGGCCTTTGTCCCTGTTGCCTTACGGTGTCTTATTTTTAAGACAAAAATGAGTTGATCTGGGAAGGTCTCCCTGCTCTAGCAAGGATGGAGCCGGTGACTTTTGGCACAATAATAACTCAGTGGAAAACACTGGGGGAAGTGATGCAGTGAGTTTTCTTCTCCAACAAACCCCCAGGAGGTGGGAACACTCACTCCTCAGCCTTCAAGGAGAGCTGTCTCATGACTGCCTGCTGCTCTGCTATCTCCTTTGGGGCAGGAGCTTTGCGACCGGCTGACTTACGCCCTGCAGGAGGTTCAGCAGTGGCCAAGTGCTTTCTTTCCAAACCTGCAGGCTGGTTCCTGGCCCTGTAGCACTGTCACAGGCTCTTGTACATCCGTGGTGTATCTCTGCACACAGGGCTGTGTGCAGGGCTGCTTTTTCCCCCCTCATACAGTTTTCTGGAGGAGATGGACTGTGCTGGCGCAGCTCCAGAGGCAATCTTCTCCTTGCCAGGAAGCCAGATGCATGGTCACATTGCCTGGCTCTCCCTGGCAGGGCTGGGGAAGCTTCAGCAGGTGTGATGGAACAGCATGCGGGAGCCGCAGGTTGGGCGCGGGCTGCCTCGGTGGTGCTGCCCGAGCTGCAAAGTCCCTGGACAGCAAACACAGCGCTAAACCAAATCCACAGTGGGGGAACTTCTGAGAGCTTTGCATCTTCCATCAGACTCGTATGCTAAAGCCAGCTTTGGAGCAAGGAGCAGCAGCAGGATGGGAAGGTTCCCCCCGCCTCCTCCCCCCAAAGCCTTCCACCTCCTCAGCAATGCTGTGGCGAGAGCAGAGCTCGCAGTCAGCAGACTGCAGTGACAGATGGCAGGTCATAAGCCCTCTCACTGATCTAACACTGCAAAAGAAAATAGGGCTGGGGGTGATTCAGCTGCTAGGCCTCAAAGCGGGAGCATGACGGGATAGCGTGCTCTGTTGACACGTCCTTAAAGGATGCTGCGTCCCCAAGGGCCACAGGGGACAGAAGTAAAGTGACGATGAAGCAAAAATCCTTTCATGGAATAAGGCAAGTTTTGCAGCAAAAAATAATGGATAATGTGCTTTCAGTCATTCTGAGTAATTGTATTTCTATTAGCAAGATGCAAATATTACTAACAGAAATCTCTATGGGGAATAATTTGTGATCTGGATTTGAGCCTACCTGGCCACAGTTGCTGTTCCATCCTTAACTGCCCACTGACCAGAGCTGTCAGCACCCGTATCTGGGTTTATCCATCAAGCTGTCTCCATGTGGATCTGAAAGCAAGCTAGATGCATTCCATTCAGCACAGCACTCTAGAAATTCCTCTTGTTGCAAGAGGAATTTTTTGTCATTTATAAGCTGCAAATTGCATTTTAAAACTAATATATATATTTGAGACATAATCCAGGCTGCATCCTGAGCTGCCTGCTCCTGCTGGCAAGCACCCATCTCGCTGAGTGGTGACACTGTGCTAGGGTCAATGTCAGGCTGCTGCCTGCCTCCAGCCTACCATGAAATCAGGTTTCAGGTCAGGAAATGAGTGTTGCTGATCCGCAGGAAAAGCACTGCAGAGGACATGGAGGAAGATAATGCTGGGGATGCTGCAGGGCTGGGTAGCCCTGGGGAAGGCAGTGGGGCTCTTGTCTGTGAGATGTCACCTAGTGAACAGGGAGGGGACAAATGAGACCTTCCAGTGCCTGAGAGGGAACTGTGGGCCAAGTTTGCTGTGTTAGAAATCATAGCTCTGCTGAAATGGATGGAACTGGGGTCCTCTCTGCTGGATCTGCAACAGAACACACAGTTCCATGCACAGCTGCTGGAACAGATCCTGTGAGCTTTGCTCGACCACTGCTGATGTCACTCTAAAAAGGAGGAAAAAAATCAGTTTATTGTGGAAACTTATTTCTAAAGAGGTTTTTGAAATCCTTCAGTGGAAGGACTACGTGTACAGTGTTCTTCAGATCTTCAGTCAGGGGAGGTCTGTAAGAACATCTTTTGCAAAAAGTGATTTTTCAAGCTATATCCCAATTATTTTTAAATGAAACATTCCAGTTGTTGCCCCCAATATGTTTGATTTTTATTTCCAGTCTTGGAAACATTTTTTAAATGATAGGAAATGGGGAAGTCCTGCAAAAAATTTTTACTGGAGGAGAAACCTGAGGGCTGACACCAGTATTGACATCAGTTCTGATCTTTGACTTCATTATCAAGCACAAATGTGCAGAGCACCGGGCAGTTCCTCCTGGCTGGTTTTGCCTCCTGAAGGCTTTGCAGTCAGGTGTGATCTCCAGGAATAAATGCCATCAGATATCACTCCTAACACTAGAGGCACAGGACCTGGTGATTTTTCCAGCTTCAACTTGTTCAGTTACATCAGTATGAAACAAGGGTCCAACACTTGCTATTTTAGCCCATTCTGCAGGAGTGGCAATGCAGAGGCAGCAATGCAGCACCCAATGGGGCTCTTAGATAGAGCCCAGACCCAGGGTAGCTCTGTAAAGTCGCTGTGTCTGCATCCATGTGGTGTGTTCCATTGGGGCAGGCCCTTGCTGGGATCCTGTCGTGCTGTTGGTGAATCTCAGGAGGATGTTTAAATATGCAGAGCTCGGTTTCAGCTCAGGCTCAGCTTCTTCTTGGAAAATCAGGTGCTTTCCAACACTGTCACCCCCGGGTAAAGAAATGAGTCTTCCAGTGTGCAAGTGAGCATTTGGTGTCATAGAATAAAATTGTTTGAGTTGGAAGACCCTCTTGAAGTCCTGCTGGTCCAAGTCCCCTGCAATGAACAAGGACATCAGCCCAGTCAGGTGCTCAGAGCCCCTCCAGCCCATCCTTGGGTATCTCCAAGGACGGGTGTCCGCCAGTATGCCCACACAGTTACTGGAATACCGAAATATATAGTGAAATAAATAGTTTAAATATGTATATTGTTTCACTGGAAAATAAAGATCCAGAAGAGAAGTGGACAAAAAGCATTAAACACAGGGCCCTGTTTTTAGTCCTGCTCTAAGTGTTGCCAAGGGGCTGGAGGTGAAGGAGCTGCTGGCTTCAGCTATGTGACAGCAATACTAAGTGGTGAGAGCAGTGGCAGAGCTGAAGGAATGAGCTTGGGCGAGGGAGCTCCTGCCGTGTAAGTGGGTTTGTGCAATTCCCACAGCTCTCCTTATCTCCCCGCGCCTTTGGTTGGCATATCAGCCAGACAAAGGGCTTAACGCAACTTGGCATAGTGACGGAGGAATGTGCTTAAAATTTCCAGCAACTGGAACAATTAAGTGAGCTCTCTAGCCAGGGAGAATAGATGTCCCCTTAGGATTCCTATCACCGAAGGATAACATTTCCAGGCTTTGTCCAGCAAGAGATGTCACTTCATTTACAGAGATCTTCACAATGTGGAGGTATATTGGATATTGGTTATTATGCGAAAGACTATCAGGAATCATCTCAGCTGGGCTAATTGTTCCTGGGTTCGGGGCTGATGGAATTTTAATTTCAGTGTGGTGGTGGCTGGAGAAGTTTCCTAGAATTATGAACGAGGATGAAAGAGTGATGATTTCAGGAGGAGTAATAATGGCCCTGATGCAGGGGATTTATTAAGGATTCAGTCAGCTGCATCCCTGAATGAGAGCTCGCTGGGCTGGGATTGCTGCTGCCAGCTGCCCCTTTTTGGGATGGAGATGGGATGAGAAACAAGTGTCTTCTACAAACAATGATTGCAGCAAGGGCTTGGTTCCCTAACTGTCATTAGTGTTGACATTACCATGTTCTTCAGTGTTTGTTTTTATGACTTGAAAAAAAAAAAAAAAAAAGAAACATTGCCCTATTTTTCTAGGGTACTTCCCTCCTGCTCCTTTTCTCCACCAAAGCTGTACTGGGGATGTGATGCCTTCGCAGCTCATTCCTTTGGGTAGGGGAAGGGGTGATGGGAGTAGCAGCAGAAAGACTCCGTGGTACTGTATAAATAGTTGCTTTATTGTCATTAAAAAAAAAAAAAAAGCACTCTAAAGATTTTTTTGGATCAAAACATACCAAAGAAAATGTAAAACAAAATTAAAATGAAGTCAGTATTCACATTGTCAGCAGTTATTTTGTCACTGCAAAGCATCTCCTCAAAGGAATATTGTGCAGCACAGCAGCAACCGAATGAAGCAAGCGGCTCCAGCGTTCACTTAAAAGGGAAGTGCAGGGACATCTTCAAACCGCAGTAATGGATCCCTGGGGTTCCTTTAAAGTCTGATGGTGGCACTGACATTTCCTGTGAAGTTGGAGGCTGGCAGGTTGTTAAAACTTCCCGGTTTTAACTGCATCAAGTGCTGCTGTGGTTTGTTGAATGTATAAAATCACTTCTCCACCTCCTTCTTAAAAAAAAAAAAAAAAAAATATTCAGATATCAATAAAGAACTTGAGAGAGGAAAACACTATAATTATAGCCAAAAAGCTGGCACAATGCCTGCTGTATAAACCCGTTATTTTGGTAGCATAGAATTCGGTACTGGAATAATTCTCTGGGTGGAAACTTGGCAAACATGATCTCAGCCTGTGAGCTAATCTTTTCTTTTTCCTCCTATAATAACATTTTTTTCTTCTCTACAGATTTAGCCATTTTAAAATTGTGCATCCTATTACCAAGATTGTGTATGCACAAATGACCTATGTTATGGGTCTCCGGGGTGATGTGAATGTAGACAAGAGATCTGCATGTTAGATTAAAACCCCTTTGCTGGAAAATTAGTACCCTGTAGATTCAAATGCAATTATCTCTGCTCTGAGCCGCTCCTCACTGGGGATGGGCTGAGCAAAGGGTGGTGGCAGGGATTGGGCTCCAGGCCTGGGTGGTGTAAGGGACTTGGCCCTTTGGTCTTTCTCATGTGCGACGCTTCTTGTTCCATTTCCTTCTGTTATCCCAATAGCTGTGCAGCTATTTTTGTGCTGGGGAAGTAAGCGACCAAACGTGTGTAGATTGAGAGATCTGGGTTTGTTGTGCCATGGAGTCTGGTGCACCTCCATAGTGTTATGAAGGCTTCATGAGCTGTGTACAAACACCAGCTCCATTGCTAGCCCTTATTTTTAACACTGATGGAACACCAGATCACCTCTGTGACACTGAACTGCTCAGATGATGCTGGGTCCTGTAACAATTTTTTCACTTTGACCTATGCTGTCAGTGTTTGGAGACTGGGATGCTCGCCTCCACCTCCATGTTCTGCAAGTCTCAATGGATTGTGTTACTGGAGGAGAAAGACCTAAAATGATGGTGCTGCTGTTCAGTGATGATGTACTGTTCCGCTGCATCACTAAAAACCTTTCATTGATACAGATGTGTGGGATTTGTACCAATTTTCAAAGTAAACAGGTCTTGAAGAAATAACTCTGATCCTTTCCAGCTGGGACCAGCAGTGGTCCCACAGGAGCAGCCAGCAGAAGGCATTTGTAGACATGAAGCTGAGCAGTGTGCATGGTGGTACCAGGCTGGAGCACCTTCTGCAAGTGCACTTGGATCATGTTCGTCATGAGTGTGCCTCAAAGAACTCACGCTCAAAAAAATCAGAAGGCCCCAGTGTGCTGCTTTCTTTTTCCACAGCCCTTTTAACCTTTGAAAAGCTCTTGTTCATCTGTGAAACTTCTTAGGGCTAGGGAGAAGAGCATCGTGGAAACAAAACCTGATTACTTCCTTCCGCAAACCCAAGTGTCTTCTATGGGTAGAAGTTGTGCTGGTGGGATCCTGGTCCATGGGAGATGGATTTGCATCTTTCATCTCTGCTTCCCAAGAAAAAAAAAAACAAAAAACAAAAAAAATCACACACACAAAAAAAAACACCAAAAAAACCCATGACCCTGGAATATTTTATCTCTTACTGCAGGACCCTGACAGATCTCTCCCGTGGGACCATAAATTCTTTCCTGGCTGTCACTGCTGCTCCCGAACTCCGGTGTGGCACATTGGAAGAGTGAGCTTTGTTCCTCCACAGCACAGAGGGCATGCCACAGATAATTTAAGGGGCCATTTTTCTTTTTAGATGACATTAAATATTCTTTACTTAAAAAAAAAAAAATCATCCACACCACTTGGCGTGAAGCAATATATTAAGAAGAAGGGCAGATGTTGTTTAATGAAAGAGTGCTCTTGCCTCTGCTGTGTGTCCATTTCTTGAATCCTCATGGCAAGGAGTAATCTCAGCATTGTGCCAAAGGTTTAAGAACGTGCTTTGCTCCTGCAATTGGGGTAAGGAAATTCTGACTGGGTCAGTGTCTGGACTTCCATGCTTTGCCCAGCCATCATCCTGTCTTCCATATAAACCTTGTATTTGCATCCCAGCTGGAATTGCAGAAGGCTGAGCTGCAGACCATGGAAGGATACATCCACTGGGATTTTCTTTGCTGTCTGTTTGGAGGGGATGGTGAGCCTGGAGCGAGGCTTCTGGCAGCCCCTGAGAGCTTAAGACAATGGGAGAAGTTGTCCTGCTTTTACAGCAAATGGATTTGACCAAGAAGGAGAAAACACAGAGCTCCTCTGCTGGCGTGTTGCATTGGGTCTCCTTTCAGTGAGGAAGCATAAAGCAAACTGCCTGCAAATAGCTATTGCAGCAGTGAGAAATGGAAGGAATGTGGAAGGGGGGGAAATCTGATTTGTGACCCACGTTCTCACCTCTGATTTGGGGGGAATGGTGGGAGTTTCACACCTCATATTTATTCCTTTAACTTTCCCAGCTACGGAACCCAAATTAGAAAAAAATAATATATAAGGAAATGGCAACCAGAAAATGTTATGGAAAGGAAAGGAGTGATTCAGGATTGGAGTAACACCAATCAAATCACTTTTCAAAAACCCTAAAAATATTCTCATGATTCAAGCAACTAAAACTGAGGGACACCTTGGACTCAAAGAAGCAAGTGACTTTCCAGTCCTTGCACTCTCATACCCCAAGCAAACCTTCTCAAAAAATGTATTCCTCTGACCTTTCCATTAAGTTTGCCACTTGGTTATCTCATTCCTTCTTTGAGCTGCCAAAGGCACCTTGACATGCATCTGAAACTTTCCTCCTGTGCAAAGGTGTGTGCCTCTCACTGTATGAGTAGAGATTATGGAGACAGAACTGCTTAGAGTGGAGAAATCTTGTGATTTCTAGCTAAAATAGGCAATATTTACTCACAGATTCAACTGCAATATTGAGTCCTTTCATTTTTTCTCCCCTTAGTCTTATATTCTGCTTTTTTTTTTTTTTTTTAAACGTTTTTGCATAAGGCATTGCTAATAATTAGCCAGCAATTCGTGTTGGGTACCTGCACTCCTGCATTCATTCTGCAAACAGGGCGGGGATGACTTACAGATCCCAGTTGTGTTTGGCCGCTCCTCGTTCCTTGTAACAGTTCGACCTCGAGCAGCCAGGATTTTAAAGCAAAAGAAAGAAGAATTTCATAAATAACACGAAGTCGGTCAGCGCAAAATTAACTGCGCCTCTGCAACGCAAACACTGAAGCGCACCCATAAATTTAACTCTGGCTATTCCAAAGAGGTGTTTGGTGACAACTGTTATTAGGGTTAGGACCTACCATCGTCAGCGTGCTGCTTTCTTCTTTTCCACTTCCATATGAATTTTCATGAATGACATTGCCTGTGTTTGCGTGTTGTTGTACTTACGCCGCAGTGTTTGATCTGTGTGTATTACGCATCTGCCTCGTGTAGCTCCCATCTATACCATGTTAATTATATTGCTCTGGTGACATAATAAACACTAAGCGAGTTGTGAATAGATTATTTATGATGCCACCTGAACTCTAAGTAATTATAGCTGTGTAATTTAGCTTCCCCCTATTTCATTTTATATATAATGTAATATTTCAAAATATTCTGGTGCACATCTATCTTTTAGCTCTGTGTTTGAATGAATAAATTGTGATTCTCTTTCCAACGTAATATATCAGCAATGCCCTTAAGGGAGGGCACTGGAGCTCTGTCAAGAACAATCCATAAACTCATTTGCACATAAACAGAGACAATGGATACTTACCACTAACGCACACCTTCATTCACAGAAAATAATACGGCACTTACCTGTCTCGTTGTATTTAAGTCTAATGTTCTACTGTCAAAGTACTAAAGGAATAAGTCTCAGCCTAATGGTTTTGAATACCGGACTCTTCTTGTAATTTAAGCTGCTGGGACAAAATGAGCATCAAACAAATATTTTACAAGAAATTGAATTAAAGTATTAATGCTTATAGTTAGAGGGATAAAATTACTTCTACTGGAGTGTTTGAGGCTGATTGTTGAACATTTACTTATGGGCTACGAAGGTTCAACTTCAAAACCTTCCATGGGCATATGACAAATGAGGCCTTTAATTATGAATGGAGCTCATTAAGGAGGCAGAGGGGTCCCAGCAGGTCAGGGTGAGCAGTACTGCAGGGACTCCCTGCACATCCTGCAGCCCCACTGCTGGGCATCCTCAGCCCCACTCCAGTGCTGGCAATCTGCTCTGATTTACTGCTGGACCAATCAATGGCCCCAACTCCCCACATCAGTTTCCCAAAATGCAGATGGGGTAAACCAATGCTTTCTAAATTGGTGAGGTGATATTATTCAGAGGCCACACTGGGCTACACCATTCTGAAAGATGCCAAGCAGCAAAGTACAACTTCAGTCAGTACGAAACACCCTTCAGGAAACAGGAAATCAGCCTTAAATATTTGTGGCTTTGTTTCTCGAAGTGCTTTGGGATCTTCATACCAAAGGCAATGTGAATGCACTGGATTTTTGTTATTCTGGATGAGCTTTCAAGGATAGGATTTTGTTCTCTTTTTTCTTTCCCCTTTGAGCCCCGTGGGCTCATTCCTCGTTGGCCCTAGCACAAAGCCATGGTTAATGATGGTGGCCTTGGATGGAGAATAATGGGCTCCTTTCTGCAGAAGTCATCTCAGGAGCTCTCCCGCAGAACCAAAGATGTGTGCACATGTATGTCAATTAAAAGATACTTACGACAGTCAGAATTTTCTTCCTTTTCTTATTTTTTTTTTAATTAAAAATGTCAAGATTCAAACTTTACATGGGATTTGCAATGGCTCCAATTCCCAGTTGGCTTGCGCGAGGCGGCACCCAGGAGATTTGAGGTTTCCATGACATCATACGGTAACTGTGAGCCTATCAGTTAATTAAATACTATATCCATGTATTCTAGTTAATTGATGCTTCCTTTACATGGTTTATTGTGCTGCAAACTGGTATTGCTTCTGTCTCACTGAGCAAACACAGAGGGAGCGGGAGCCGCTGGGATGCTGCAGCTCATGGCTGGGCAGAGGGATGTGTTGGCACTGCTTGCCTTGCCCAGAGCATCCCAGGGGGCAGCGGCATCACCGCCCCCAGGCTCACAGGCTGCGTCTCCTAGGGATGAGCCGAGCCAGGCACTGGGGCACACTTTACCTTCTCCCAAGTCCAACTCTGTATTGGACTTGTGATGCCAGGTCATGAGGATGAGGTGCTCTGAGGACTTTTCCTGTAATTTAAGCTGCTGGGCCAAAATGAGTGTTGGGCAATATGTATCTTATGATAAATGGAATTAAGGTATTCATGTTGAAGGGGTAAAACTGAGTCTTTGTAACTGGTGGTTGGCATTTTATTATGGGCTACAAAGGTCCAACTTTCATGATTCTATGAAAGATTCACCATTTCCAAAGAAATAGTCCTGGTTCCTGCTCCTTCCCATGCCCAGCCAGCTGCAGCAAAAATCCAGGGCTGCCTCATTCCATTGCTGTGCAGGGTATGCTCACCATTTCCTTCTTCTTAGGCTGGACTGAGCTACAGCTGCAAGGAGAGAAAATACTAAGCAGATTTCAATGCAGAACATAACTTCAGCCACTTGTGTCTAAAAGTTCACTTGGCCGTAGGGCTGATGGACTTTCCAGTTTCCTATTCTGACTTTCTGTTGCACTGGGATGACTTCTGTGCCTGTGTGTGGGGACTGGGGGATTTGTTCAGTGCCAAAGCAGGACTGAGGGCACTTAGTTCACAGAAGATGCCACATACCCCAATTTGAACTCAAGCTCCAGCTGTGGAACTCCAAGACACATCTGGGTGCTGCTGTGTGTTGTGTCCATGCTGACAGTGGGATTACTAGTACACAAGACAACCCAGTTGGTAACAGGAGCATTTCTTGACTTCAGTTCCAGGGGAAAAGCTGTTCCAGAGGCTTCAGATGAGCCTAGTCAAAGAGGAAAGTTCATACCCTGTGTGCAAACCCAGCACTGGCTATCCGCTTTCCTTCCCTTTTTGTTCTCTTTCATTCTCTTTTCTTATTCTCACCAGATGTAAAAACTCTCCTCTCAGGAGATGCTGCTGGGATCCTGCATGCGTGGGGGGAGCCATTCCTGTGGATGCCTTTTTCTTCTGCTCTGTCAGCAGCTTCCAGGCTGTGGTTTTCATGCGTGCAGTCCTTGTCCTCGTGCATCTCCACACTTGTGGTGCAGGGAAGCACTACCACAAGAGCTGCCTCCTCCCAGCCATGCGCTTGCTGTGGGCAGCATGGCCCCACAGCTCTGAGCATCCCCTGCAGATGCAGCTGGGTCCGGCTGGGGGGGCAGCGCACCACAATTCCATACCATTTCAGTAATACCCCTCCAAATTATCACTTCTCTGATCCTGCCACTGTGCTAAGTGCTGTGCTGGTGGTGCACTCTGGAAAATGGTACCATCTTCTATTAAAGGCAGGTATTTTTTATTTTTTTTTTCTGTAATTCTCTTTAGTGTTGCCTTTAGAGGCCCCTCTATGTGGCTCCTTTCACTTCTAATTACTGCACTAGGAGATTACAGTGTGGTGCTGGCGACAGAGAGAGAGAAAGGGGGAGGAATGGGATGGTGAAGAGGGAAAGATTTCTGCGGTAATTTGCATTTAAAGCTGGCACTCAGCATTATATCTCCCTGTTCACCCATTGTCTATAAACATTTTAGCTCTTCCTTCTGCCTCATCAGAATGAATTAAGCATTTTCATTGCACCACCAGCCTAATTAGAGTCATTTACTATGTTGACACAAAGGGTTTTTTTATGAGCATCTCAGCTTTAATACACTACAGCAACATTGGAAACCTCCAATCAAAAGGTAAATGTTTGGGGGTCAGAGATATTTTTCAACATTCTCCCAAGAATACAAACAAGCTCCTGGAGAGGTGACGTGCACACTGGTGGCTTTGCTGGGGATGTGGTGAGTTTGTACCGGGTTCGAGGTGTACTCCTTGCTCACAGTGACACTTGTTGGAGGGGCTTTGGGCTCTGCAAGCACTGAACAGCACAAAGTGCTTTTCAGGCAGATGCTGGAGTCAGATGGACGAGGAGGAAGGCAGGGGGTAGCTGCTGGGCTCAGAGCTGCTGCTCTGGTTCTGGAAGTGTGCCTGGCTTTGGTTTGGGGTGCTCCTGGTGCTGGGCTCTCCTTGTGGACAGCCCACACACAGATGCTGCAGGCTGTGATGCCACAGGCACAGCTCACAACCTCTTGCACACCATGTCAGGACAGGAAGACTTCTCTTTTTTTTTTTTTTTTATTTTTATTTTTTCTAATGGTCACAACTGAAAATAAGATCAAGTCCTTACTTAAAGTTGAGGGCTAACATCTCCCTAACCTGATTTTCAGTTGTGTTTGTATTAGAATGGGATAGATACACCACTCACCGCTGAATCCAATCATGCAGGAACTGCTTTCAAGTTCATTTCAGGAAGTTCCCCTTTCTGTGCTTTCCCATCTTTCCAGAATCACTTGTCTAATGAAGATAAAATTCTATTCTTTGCCTGACTTTGGGAAATCAGAGCCTTCTGCTCGGATCTCCAGGGCAGGCACTCCCAGACAGCCCCGGGGCTGTGCTCTGTCACCTGCAGGCAGGCTGCTCCCAGTGCCCGACTGGTGCGAGCAGAACTTGTATAGATTTGTAAGATAAAATTGACTCAGCTGAACAGTGTGTCATCATTTTGGAGTGCAGACATCGATCACAAGAACAGAGATGTGCAAGAGAATGACATGTGCAGGACAACCAGGAAAACCTTCGGTCCTTGCATCTGCACCAGATTGGAAGTAAAGAACTTGGTTGACAGATGTAACATAGAATTCTGTGTTGGTGCAGAAGGTCTGAAACAACCAAATGGTGTGTGCAGAACAGCAGGATGACCCAACAGCTGTGGTGGGGGGCCATGCAGCCAACACTTTGCTGACAGATATAGTGACATCTTACAGGAGTACATACATAGCAGCTGTGTATTGGTGAGCTGGTTTGTTTCCTGGTGTTGTTATTATTTTTTTATGGAGAGCTCATTCTCAAATAACTTCTCATCAGCTATAGAATTTGTCACCTTGCTGTTCCTGACCTTTTCCAAGTGCTTTAAGCAAGATGAGCTCCAAGATGCGTGGGACAGCCTACCAGCAATTTCACTCCCTCTAGAAACTTTTTCTCCCTGACTTTGCCTTCCCATGCTGCAAGCATTTATTTAGAAGAGGATATTCCCTCTTATGCCACAACAGTTCCTTTTCTTTAAGAGCTTGCAGAGAGGGAAATGGCCAGAAGATTTTCAGAGATCCAAGTACTGTCACATCAGCACCTTTGTGCTGGAGGAATTGGTCACACCTCCTGAATCTACAAATCTGTGTATGTATACATAATTGCAAATAGTTTTTGCTAGCTTACAAGAGTCACATTTACAAGTCTGTAGTCCTCAGGTTCTGCTTTGGAGCCCTTTTAAAAAGTGCCGTGACATTTCACGCCTTTATCATGGCTGATTTCTTCCTGGATTCCTTCTATAAAGATGTACTTGCCCAAGGCAAAGAGGCCATCCTGTTGGTAAAGAAGCACAGACATCTTTGCAGTAGGCTTGATCCTCAAAGTTTTGAACATGAAATGTCCCCAGGTGATGCTGTTGCTCAGGTTTCTCACAGTCAGCAGCACTGTTACTGCAAGGAAATCTGAATTGCCGCATTGCTAGAAATTTTGCATGCCCAGAAAGCTCTCTGTGGCCTTTCATAAATAAGTGCCATCAATTACAAAGCTATATTTGAAAAGCGTGCTTCAAAATGTTTTAATGCTCAAACGTCGTAGTGAAGATTAATCGAAGACAAGGGATTTGTTGCCGAAATATTCAATTTTCTTCCCAAGATGGGAGCTGATGGAATGGTGTTCTTCAGGAAAGAGCCTCATAATACGTTGTCCTTCTCTTTGAAGGTCCCATCTCCTGTCCTGTGAATAAACCTGTGCCCCAGCTTTTGCCATACGGACACCAAGTCCCTTCTTCCCATTTCTTGAGGAAAGCTTTGAAATGTCCTGTGGACGTTGCAGATGTTTTGTTGGAAGGTCAATGCAATAATTTTTTAACACCTTGTTTTCAAGCCAGTTCTTTGAGCTGCTGAGAGTTTAACTTCTCACTAAAGTAGTAAACAAGAAGAGATGCAATGTGTTTGGAATCTGAGATATTTCAGCAAGATTTGTGAGTAAGATGGCAATTGCCACTAACATGCTGTGTGTGTTTTGATGAGGTGGAGTATGCTGGAGGAGCACAGATACCACAATGAGCTTTAGTTAAACCTAGTTTAACCAGGCTTAGTTTAGACATAGCAAACCAAAAGCTGAGTTAAAATAAATTCGTGGAAGAGGAGGATTTGAGTGTGAGTGCTGAACAAGAGTTTTTCCCTTATGTGATTACATCAAAGATTTTCTCACTGCAGTGGATAAAGTACAGCTCACTCCAGGCCACTTTAGATGACAAAGTATCTTGAGTAATCTGTTTTTTAAACACATGGGACAAACACAGCCAAATGTTGTGCCTTCACTTGTACAAACTCCTTTTTTATCAATCATTTATAAGAAAAAATAGTGAAGTTCACATGCATTAGAATAGAAATTAGGTGAAGAGGTTTGGTCTTCTGCATCTTTAATTCCTTCCCGAGTATTTCCATTCTTCTTGCTGCTGCTGAAATAAAACTGGAAGCTGTGCTGGGTAGGGCAGTGTCTCTATGGACATCCCTGACCTAGTGATCTGTGTAAGGCAATGTATGGATTGAAGTCATGCAAAAACAGCAAGCCTGGGTTTGTGCTTTAGCAAGGAACTGGTGGGGGTATCACCCCCTCCATGGTGCAAGTTTGAGGAGATGGAAACACCCCATCCCCTGGCCCAAGGGAATGGTGCCTGTCGATGCCTAACACCCATGGGTGTTATCTCCCTGGGTGCAGAGACACAGACTTTGAGATCCCTGATGTCCATCAGCCCAGTGCTGAGTTGGCGTTGGGTTTGTGGGAGGGCTGGTGATCTCCAGTCGATGGTAGGAACTCTGATCTTTTTGCATTTTCAGACATGAATCTGGTGCTTTCTTGTATTGCTGTTCTGACACCTCATCTGCAGGGCTGTTCCAGGTGGATCACCAGGACACTCTAGAAGAAATGGTAGAACACAGAAATAACGTCCCTGGGACTTCCAAACCTCAGGCATCTCTGGATACATCTGCATCTCACAATTATCCTGCAGACGACAAGGAACAAGGAAGCACTGCTTCAATTTACGTGTTCTCTGGCCTCTCTGCATTTGTTTCTTCGTCAGAGACTAATGGGCAGAGCACCAGCCCAGGGCCCAGGAGACCTCATTTATGTCAGGCGTTGCTCCCAGCCTGCTGGGGAGCTCTGGCCAAGCAGGGCTCCTCCCTCTGCTGCTTCTCACCCACCACAAATAGTGAGAGCCGACTTGTTTGGAAAGTTTCTGATCAAAAACCACAAAGATTTGAGTATTAATAATGTAGTCCATTGCTATGAAAAACTGTTTTTAGGCAATTATTAGCAGAGCTGGTTACTTACCATGATATTTAAGTGCTAGTTACAGGGGGAAAATGCTATAGTTACAGGGGAAAAATTACTGGAGTTTTTTTCTTTTTTCTTCTTTTTTTCCTTCTTTTCTCATTTTTTTTCCTTTTTTCCCCCTTCTTTTCCCTTTTTTCTCTTTTTTCTTTTTTCCTTTTTTCCTTCTTTTTCTTTTTTTTTTCCTTTTTTTTCCCCCTTTCTTTCTTTTCCTTTTCTTTTTCTTTTCTTTTTCCTTTTATTTTTTCCCCCTTTTTTTAACCCTCCCCTGCTTTCAGTTCCCATGGGCTGGAAATTCAGCTGCTGCCACTGCGCTCCCCATGACAGAGGGAGGGCTGCAGGGAGCCCGTCCGGGGCTGCTGAGGAGGGGAGGTGTTAGAGGGGAACGTTGGATGGGAAAACAGTGCAGAGTGGGCAGATTGGAGAGCGACAGATTGCAAGAGTGGGGGAGAGAGAGAGAGGGGAAAAAGATCCTATTAGAAATACCGTGTGTGTGTGCGTGCAGAGGGGCTGTGCGTGCTGTAATATTATTCAAGCCATCACATGTATCGTGCATTAGATAACTCCTCTGGTTGGTTAGCACTGCGAGGTCTGTGGATGTGTTTGCTTTAATCCCAGACACATCACGGCTTAACCTCAAATGCATCGCGCTCCTCCCGAGCTGTTGGGGCTTTGCTGCAAAAAGCAAGGAGGCGAAAAGTTTGGAAGGAAACAAAACATCAAAACAGGGCTTCAGATTCTGTATTGACACCATCAACCTCAATTCACCCCGAGCGCAGGGATAAAAATTCATAGGGATGTGATGAAAGCTGAGAGCATCAGATGGGAATGCAGAGACTTAACCCTGAGCGTTCTGCTTCTGCCAGGGGTTGTGTGTGGGTATTTTCCATTGTGCAGATGTAGGTTTTGGGTTTGCATTTTCATGATTATTTAAAATAGCTTACAGAATTTTCCTCGTATCTCAGGACTGTGGAAGATGCCATTTATTAGCCCTTAGCTGCATGTATGCATGCACACACATGCTCGTCTTTCAGTATTTTTTCTCAGTGCCATTCACAATGTCAGCACAGTAATAGTGTAGTTCTGCCTACAACCCAAGATAGAATGCTTTTCCCAGCTCAGAGATGCAAATTTTACCTGGAATTAAATCATTTTTATCATCTTCCTTTGAGCAGAATTAGATTCCCAAGGAAGGGAAATGAGTGGGCAGGAGCTGGGCAGGACCCCTCCATATGAATTTGCTGCTGTCTGGTGATGCTGAGCTGCACGCCGGGTGCCATGGCCTCTCCTGATCAGGAATGAGGGTACTGCGGCCCTTTGCCACCGTCCATCCTTCCTCCTACAATACAGGCGGACCTCAGCATTGCTGCTGACTCCATTTCATTTGTGACCCAGATATCATCTGTGTCCGACCAATTTCTTTCTTTTTTTAAAGGAAATCATTTTCCTTCTCTTTGTGTGCACGCCTCTGTGTTTGCGTATTGCCCCCAGTTAAACTGTGAAGACATTTCCAGAGCACATACCTGAACCTGTCTTATTTTGCAACTCACGATACATTTTGTTTTGATTGAACGTGGCGGCGTAACGCGTTCACCTTCCACCTCTTCTGTCGTTCTTTTAATTTGTAAATAGGTGATTATTTGTTGTGGCTTTTCTTCAGGTTTGGCTAAACACGTGAGCCCGCAGGGCTCGGTGTTGCTATGCAGATTTCTGGTTTGGATGGCAGAACCGTGAAGCATCTCAGCACGCCGGCAGCGCACACATCGAATTGCCGCTGCGATTTCCTCCTTCCGCCGCACTGCTACCACGAGGGGAACCCGAGTGATGAGCGGAGCCTGAACTGCTGCTAAAGCTTTGGTTGTGAACGAGGAGAATGCACGTTGGGTGATGGCGTTAGGGGAAGGTTGCTGGTGATGCTCCCATTGCACGGCTTCCATAGGGAAGCAGTGTAGCTCCCAGTTTTCCTCTCATTGGTGGCATGCTGGAAAAGCAACGATCTGCTTTTAGAAGTATAAAGGCACGTAAATATGTGCACCATCTAGCCAAAGAACAGAATAAGCCGTATGTCTGCTGAGCTTATGCAACAAGATTTGGTTCTTTATTTTGCGCCTTGCAATTCAGCGCCGTGCAAACTTGCCCATTCTGTTCTGCTCTGTCTCACTTCACTCCCTTTCCGTGCTGTAATATTTTTGGTTGAAATCCCTTCTTCTCTCCCCAGTTTAAACAGCACCTATCTGGGCTAGCAGCCTCCGGCAGCTGCTTTTTTCTTAAAAGAGGTCAGCACTACTCTATGTATATGAGTCTGTGATTCAATGACTAGCGATACAAATTTGCTTGCAATAGCGGAATTGCACAGAATGCTGAACATCCAGCAGTGGAGCCAATGCTGTTCCTCCTCTGCTGCCGGCTCTGCTTGCTCCTGCATCTTTGTATTTCAGCTGCTGACAAAGATACAAGCCCCAGCGCTGGGTGATTGTGCTCAGCTTTTGCACAGTACTATCTATCAGGGCATTGCTCACAAGCGCTAATGAGTCCCCTCCAGGAGATTCCAGTGATCATGTAAATGCATCTTTCTCTGAATGAGTTCTCTATACATAATACAAGAACCTGAGAGAGAATTTTCGAAACAAGGCAGAGAACATGATGGAAACGAATGTATTTTCCCTGGTTAGGTTGTAAGGACTGAACTCACAAATGCTGATTTTTGGCCAACGATTTTTCATTTATTTTTAATTTAATCGCATGCTTTAGTTTGCAGGCACATCCTGAAAAATGATCTTTATAAAATATGCAACCCTCTTTGCAGCCTTATTACATCACTGCTGCACCAGGAGACAGAGACATCTCTCGGAATGGAAAACCATTTTAATGAATTGTTGTTTTATTTTAGCATCCCTCTAGGTTTCCAAGAACATCGAGTCTGAGCTGTCCATCTGATGGAATCCTCAGCTCCCAAATCAGGATAAAACTGATTTCCCAGTCCTGGGCAGCCTCGCAGCAGCGCAGTGTTATAAAACAAAGGCTGTGCTGATGGGGGGGAATCCCACTGCAAAGCAGGGGTTACTGCTGAGCTGTGGGGTTGGGGTTGCATCACATGTGGGGTTTACCAATTCCCCGGTGACCCTCTGGGTCACCAGTGGTTCTGTGAAATATGGTGGCCATGGAGGGATGCAATTTAGTGGTGGGGTAAAGGAAGCCGTACAATTGAAATAGGAACGGGTTGCTGTCAGTGAAAAGTACAAAGTCAAAAATAAATAAATAAATGGAACCCCTAATTGCCAGGCTAAGAAAACACAGAGGAGGAAAGAGGGAGATGAAGGAGGGAGAACAAGAGCATCCCCAGTGGCAAAACGGTTAAAAGAGAAGAGTAAAATCCAGCACAAAATCAAGCAGTCAAGTAGTTAATTGACTTTGCTTTAATCAGCCCAATGAATATTCATTAGCGTGCTGGTCCTAATCACGGGGGCCATGTTGGCCGCGTTCAGCAGGCGCGCGCCCAGCCCCGAGCAGTTGACCACCAGGTCGCCGTTCTCGGGCAGG
>JAOWBP010004554.1:4867357-4883851 GCA_028571105.1 Tragopan temminckii | reverse complement strand
CGATCTGCTCCCAGCGGCCCCGCCTCCCTCCGGCCTCTCTGCCGAACCACGGCGGCCCCGTACATGAATTATGTCTGCCACAAGCGTTGACCCTCAGGTGAGCGGCGCGGGGCCGGGGGGTGCCGCGGCCGGGGCTGGCCGTGCTGGGCTCGGCGCTTTCGGGCTCGGATCGCGCTCGGTTCCGTCGCCCGAGGGCACGGCGCGATGTGTGCCGGGTGTCGGTGGGGCAGGCCGGGCTGGATGAGCCCGCGGTGCGTTACGGCTGTTTCCTCCGAGCCCCCCATCCCTCCCCGTCAGCTGTGCGTCGATACGAGCGTTTTCCTAAAATCAACTTCTTTGTTTCCCTTTTTTTTTTTTTTTCGTTTGTTTGTTTGTCGGTTTGTTTGTGTCTCTTCCTGTACCCGATCGTGTGCTGCGGCTTCCCAGAGACCGAAAGGACAGGATAATAAAGGTGAGGATCGCGCTGAGATCTTGCTGTTGAAGCAGCCCGTGTAGGAGATGAGCTGTGCAGGTACCTGTGGGTTAGCAGCCCCTGTGGGCAACATCTGGAACAAAGGAAGTTGTGCTTTGTTTCGCTGATGGATCAACTGTTATTTGCACGGTCTTGAGTGCACCCAGCTTATTGCTGTGGAGTTTACGGTGGAGTTTACAATCTCCTCGTTTCCTTGTAATAACAAAAAACTATAAGGTGGTCTGTTTGCTGTATGAGTATTTCTACATGTTTTGCATAGTCGTTTCCTGCTATACAAATACAGTCCCATTGCTGGACTGCTTTTGGCTCTGCAGGTATGATTTGTGATAGGTAAGCCTACAAAGTTAATTATATTCATTTAAAATTCCTTAAGTAATTAACTGCTGGAGATAATAAACTTTTTATGCCGACATCCGTGCTCCATCTGATTTCTCATTTCAGTCAGTCATTCAGGAAACTGATTGATTCTATGATCACTACGTAAGCGTGTAATTGTTTAGCTTTAGAGATTAGCAGTATCTTCAGCTCAAAGGCTTTCCAATTTATCATAAAAATCTTACCTTAAAAATCCAGCTATCTCTGCTCACAAGAAGTTTGATTCTGTTTCCAGTATTGGTGTACACTCTCTTGCTTCCACTGACAATCTTTCCAGAGTTATTCTCATAAATTCCCAAACTTGCTTGCTGAACACTTAAGTTTGGTGTGGCTTTACTTCATATGGAACAGCAGCTGTATTTTTCTCATCACATAACGTGGTGTTTGAGCTTTTTTTCTTAGCATTTAAAATGACAAAGGAAATTGTTTGGCGTAACCCAATAAATTTTGCTTTTGTGTAGCTTTAATAATGGGTTTTGATTGCATTTCACATAAGCATTTATGTATAAGTAGGCATTTGGGTAAGGCAGGTATCTCTTTTACACACTTTTAAAGATTTAAATTTTGATTAAAAATGGCAGAATATCAAGTCACACAGCAGTCATTGGTTATAATTAAATGCAAGCCCACCTGATCTCACTGTAGCTAACTTAACTTAGGCAGTAAACACCACATGCTGGGAGAGCTGTGAATTAGTTTCTGGGAGTTCTAATTATGGACCCAAACATCTGATGTTTCCTAATTTATTTTTTATACAGGACTCCTATATTTTTTTGGCTCAGAGATGATTCACAGGGGTTCTGTGTTCACTCATTTGTAGGAAAGCTTGATTTTTTTTAAAAAAAAATTTACTTAAGCTCAATTTTGGACAAAGTGATACAAAGCGAAATCAGGGGACAAAAGTGATCTGTATGTCTTCAAGATTCTTCATGCTGTGAAGAAGTTTTTCCTTAAAGTAACATAAAGTGGAACTCTGCTGAAACACTCCTAAGCCATATCATAATGTCTTGTAACTTTTTTTTTTGTAGTACAAAATGGTTCATTACATCAGAAGGATACAGTTCACGACAACGATTTTGAACCTTACCTTTCTGGGCAGTCAAATCAGGTTGGTGTGTTTTTTTCACTTTTTTTCCTTCATCTTATGCATGCTTTTGGCACCCAGTTCCATAGGATTGTGTTGCGGAAGCAAATTCCTTAAAGACATGGAAAAAGAAATGACTGGTATATTGTGTTACTTAGTAATACAACTGGCCTTGTGCTCACAAAGCTAATATTACTATGTGTATCCAGATGGCCACCAGTGAAAACTATGTTAATGCTCCAAGCAGTGTCTGCTGATTGCTCCTCATGTTGCAGGTTATTGATATGGTTGGACTGTGGCAAACTACTTGATCTTGCAATTCTTTGATAGACGAGTTGCATGTGGGAGTCTGGAGTTCCTGATTTTGGGGTCTCACAATTCATCTTTTCAGTAATCCTAGGTGTTAATATTGTTGAAATTTGGTATTGCTTTTAAGAAAAGACCGCAAATATCCTGCTTGCTTTTCTCACTTCAACAAATATTGCTTTTCTTTCCTGTCCTCTGAAATATCACAAGTCTGCAAAACATATCGTTTTAAAGGTAATGAACACCCTGTAATGCAAACTCTGAATAAAACAGTTCATTGTACTGTACATTAAGTCACCATCCAGAGCTTAAATACCACTGTAGTCATGAAAATCTTCTAATTGAAGTAATTTTTGACTTAACTCTCAATCTTTTTAAAGTGAACAAAATGTTTAGAAACTCGAGAACCTTGGCAGGGGTACATCTATTATTTGTTTTAAAAAGTGCAGTTCAGCCTGAAGCTGATAGATGCCACTGTTAATATTGGTGATGTTGCTGAGCTTGCTGGTGAAAGAGCCCCTATGTGCTTAAAAAAAAAGTGTAGGTACGTACATACACTGAAGCACAACTCCATTGACTCTTAATGCTGCAACAAGAAGTTGGTGTGCTGCAAGAAATAATCGTGTAGGTGGTCTGAGCAGTTCTAAGTGGAAAGTGAGAGTAGCATTAAATAGGACTCTGATTTCGTACTGCTTGGAGAAAGGATTCTCTCCCTAATTAGTAAAGTAGTTGTTTAAAAAAAAAAAAAAAAGGAAACGATCAAGGATAAATTTGTTGAAATGAGTGTGACTGCTGTTATGGTGAAGGGTCTCTGACAGGGTTTCTCTTACATGCTCTGGCATAATGCCAGGCAAAATAGATTGAATGCTTTGTAAAGATGCTTGCTGAAACTTTCCTTAATAGTGTTAGAAACCTTGCTGAAACTTTACAGACCGTGGCTACAGGGGGTGAGTCTCAGTAATTGTCTAGAGCCCTTTAGCAGAAATATTGCAGAACAAAACACCTTTTTCTAGATTACTTCTTCACAATCTTAACAAAATGTTTATCTGTGGAGTACGCAAAAATAAGTGTCTCATAAGAGCTGTTCTCCCCTCCTTTTTGCCAGCGTTTGTTTTTATGTTTTTCCTATGTTAACAATTTAAGAAATAATGCATTGAGATTAATCTTGATTTGGAGTCTCCCAGGAAAAAAATGTTTTCCTATACTAAATATAGATTCATTTGGCTTGGAAAGCTTAGAAAATTTCATCCATTTTGAAGGATCTTCTCACAGGAAAGTAGGTAGTACACATCTCGTTGGTGATAGAATTTGCATGTGAAGGCAGTGTGAGCATTGGCAGCAGTGATGTTTTTTGAATCAGTGACATTGAATTTAGGCTGCTGAAATCTCTGTAGTGGTTGTGGTGGTGAATGTAAGACTTGGCATTTTATGGTGTCATTCTTAATGTGGAAAGGATATTAATTTTGATGCTATGGAAGGGAATAAACTGAAAAACTGGTAATAAAAATGACTATAACTTATCAATTGGATATTAATGCTCATCTTCAGCAGGGAGTCATCTTGCTTCGTTTTCTGAATAAGCTAAGAGACAATCTTCTGCTTGGAAAAATGACTGAAGTTCCAGTGCTGTTTTGTTGGCTTTTGTTCAGAACTGGGATCTTGCAGTTTGAAAGGAATCTTAGTTCCTATTCTGAAAATCACCTTTCTCTGTGAGTAAGGAAAGGGTAACTACTGTTCAACTCATTAACAGGAGATGTTGACCTTCCTTCCTCCTTGCTGGTAATTACATTTAGAGTATCTTTATGAAATCTCTCTGATATCTAGGTTTCATGCTTATTTAAAGAATACAAAATCTCGTAATATTCTATATTTATTCTTTTGCATTATTGACTGTGAGAAAGACATTGAATGTTTCAAAATAATGTGTCAGCAGAAGGGGAAGAAAAGGCTTCTCAACCTGGTCTGAAAAACAGTTTAGAGTGAGTAAGGGAGTTAAAGTAGAATTTCAGAGATGGATTTGCTGGTTTATGACAGGTCAGTCTTTTATTTCATAGACTGAAAAAGGTGTTCTGTTTGGAAGGACAGCTGTAGATGCTCTTGAACATTTGTAGCTTTACTGCTGAGGGAGGAAGAGACAATTGAATAGGATTTATCTCAGACTGCTTTGCTTCCTGGCATGCATCATGTCTGTGTACTTCTCTCTAGCACATCAGTCAACTTAATTTCAGTTTCTAGTGACTGTATTATCTTATTCCAGACTTGACACGTTTCTTGATATGTGATCTTACTGTGGTCCTATCTGAAAGAAGTAGCCTTTGTATGTTTTACCACCACAGATATGTTTTGCTCATTAAGATCTGTTGGTTCTTCAAAACAATCCCATAATGAGGTCTGCGTTCATACTACTGTTTGCTGTCATATTAAAGCAGTTTCACCTGCAACTTTATGATAGTTAAGATATACTAAATATCCTTAGACTTAGAAATTAGAAATTAATTACCTTATCCCTATTGTTCTTTTCTGTTTGGTGATGTAGTGATTCTTTGATTCTATGTAGTGCTGTGGCAATTTGTATACAAAATTTTATATATCTGAAGTTACTTTTTTTTCTTTAACAGAACAGTAGCTATCCATCAATGACTGATCCTTATCTGTCAAGTTATTATCCACCATCTATTGGGTTTCCCTACTCCCTCAGTGAAGCGCCATGGTCTACAGGAGGAGATCCTCCTATCCCATATCTCACCACCTATGGACAGCTCAGTAATGGAGATCATCATTTTATGCATGATGCTGTTTTTGGACAGCCTGGGGGTCTGGGAAATAATATCTATCAACACCGGTTTAACTTTTTCCCTGAAAATCCTGCCTTCTCAGCTTGGGGAACAAGTGGATCCCAAGGACAGCAGACTCAAAGTTCAGCATATGGGAGCAGTTACAGCTATCCACCTAGTTCACTGGGAGGTACCATTGTGGATGGACAAACAGGATTTCATAATGATACATTAAACAAAGCTCCTGGAATGAACAGTATTGAACAGGGAATGGTTGGACTTAAGATTGGTGGAGATGTTACAACTTCGGCTGTGAAAACAGTAGGTTCCGTTGTTAACAGTGCTGGGATGACAGGTGCCCTCTCTGGTAATGGTGGCTCAAATGTAAACTTGCCAGTATCTAAACCGACTTCTTGGGCTGCTATAGCTAGCAAACCTGCAAAACCACAGCCTAAAATGAAAACAAAAACTGGACCTGTGATTGGAGGAGCATTGCCACCTCCTCCTATAAAGCATAATATGGACATAGGTACTTGGGACAATAAGGGTCCTGTGGCGAAAGTTCCGGCTCCCCAGCAGATACCTTCTCCTCAGTCTGTTCCACAGCCACAGCAACAAATTGTTCAGCCTGTTCCAGCTCAGCCTCCTCCATTGACTCAACCACAGTATCAGAGCCCTCAGCAGCCGCCCCAAAATCGCTGGATCGCTCCTCGCAACAGAAATGCAGCTTTTGGCCAAAGTGGAGGAACTGGTAATGACAGCAGTTCAGCTGGCAGCACCCAGCCTAACCCTGTTCCAAGTGGTGAGTCCCATCCTGTTCTTGAAAAACTGAAAGCTGCTCACAGCTATAATCCTAAAGATTTTGAATGGAACCTTAAAAATGGACGCGTGTTCATAATAAAGAGCTATTCTGAGGATGATATTCATCGTTCCATTAAGTATTCTATTTGGTGTAGTACGGAGCATGGCAACAAACGCCTGGACAGTGCTTTTCGGTCCATGAATAGTAAGGGCCCGGTCTACTTGCTATTCAGTGTCAATGGCAGTGGACACTTCTGTGGAGTTGCAGAGATGAAATCACCTGTGGACTATGGCACCAGTGCAGGTGTCTGGTCTCAGGACAAGTGGAAGGGGAAATTTGACGTCAAGTGGATCTTTGTGAAGGATGTGCCCAACAACCAGCTCCGACACATCAGGCTGGAGAACAATGACAACAAACCTGTTACAAACTCCCGTGATACACAGGAGGTGCCCTTAGAAAAAGCAAAACAAGTGCTTAAAATTATTGCTACTTACAAGCACACGACCTCCATCTTTGATGACTTTTCTCATTATGAAAAGCGCCAAGAAGAGGAGGAGGTGGTGCGGAAGGTAAACTTATTAAAAAATTTATTTTATACACAGATATGGGGAAAATGAAATGTGAAGGCTGCTATAATGGAGAAAATGTAAGTAGGAATTAAAAATGTTTTTAATACGTCTCAACTGATGCTTATTTACGTGACGTAATTTATAGCAAATATGTTTCAAAGCAAAAGCTTAGGCACTGACACAGGTAAAGGAGGTTATGTCCAGGTTTTTGTAGTATCTTAAAGTAGTTAATAGATTAGAAACAAGTTTCTATTTTAGAGTTGCCCCATAAACATTTTGCTTCATAAATGTGAGGTGTTTAAGCACTATTTGACTGGAACTTGTCTACCAAAATTGATACCTATGTTGGCATTTGAAATCTGTATGTTACCTTTAAGAGCAGGAAGATTGATCCTACTTGTTCAGTTAAATCTCTGGAAAAGGAGCTATATAAAATTGCTGGAATATGGAATAGTGCTAGGAGGATTGTTTCTGCTGCTGAATCCCCATGTATGTTATTACTTGGGTAAATAAAGGCAAATGGTTCTCAGGTCTAGTATGTTTATTAATTCTTGAAAAGTCTTGAGTGAGGGTGCGTGAGAAACTGGGGCAGTAACTGGGAAAGCATGATGAATGTTTTATGTACCTTTTTATGTACCTTTTCATGGCCCCAAGAGTCATCTGTCCCATGACCTCAGTTTCAAGAATACCTTTCTCTAGTTAGGCAGCCTGGAAGTCATGTACTGACACAACACTAGGTGTTGGGATGTGTAATTATCACTTAGGTAACACTTAAAAGTTGCTTTATCAATAGTGTTTTATACACATTTTTTTGAATAGTGTTTTAATTAAAGCACTTATTGAGCAGGCTGGTTTAGTGCAGCTTACACTTGCTTTTAAATGTTTTTAAAGCAAGGTTTGGTGATGGTGAAATTGAAGTTGCTGTTTTAATGGCTTTACTGACATTTAAGAATTAAGATAAAATTGCTTTAACCTGTCTTCTTAGAATGTTCCCTTAAATTGTGAGAGAAAAGATCAGTGTCTTAAGAACTTCCAGCTCAACTTTTCCTAACCATCTGATATGACATATGTAGCATACTTCAACACAGCAGGGATGGCAAGTTTTTGTTCTGCGCTCTCTGTGGGGTTTCACAAACCAAAACCTACAAGTCATTATCTCAACATTTCATTCGTTCAGTAGATGATTGGCAATTCAGTATTCAACGCAACCTGTATCTTGAGGAGAGCTGTTTTCATGTGTGGGATGGAATCCTAAATAATCACAGAACGACTGGAGTTGGAAAGTACCTTTAAAGATCACCTGGTTTCAACCCCATGTCCCATGGCAAGGACATCTTCCACTAGATTACATTACTCAAAGTCCTGTCCAACTTGACCACGAGCACTTCTGAGGATGGGGCATCTGCAACTTCTCTGGGCAGCTTGTTACAGTGCCCCACCACTCTCATAGTAAACAATTTCTTTTCCTATATGTAATACAAATCTACCCTCTTTTATTTAAAAAATCAGCTACCCTATGTTCCCTGACCAAGAGTTCCTCGCCAGCTTTCCTGTATTCTCTAGATACTGGCTGAACAACTCCAACTCTCAGCCTGTCTTCCTAGGAGAGGTGCCCCAGCCCTCTGATCCTCCCTGTGACCCTCCTCTGGACCTGCTCTGACAGGTCCATGTCTCTTGTGCTGGGGGTTGCACAGCTGAATACCGTGCTGCATGTGGAGTCTCATGAGGGTGAAATGAAGGGGGAGAATGACATCCCTCAATCTGCTGTGCAGACTTCTCTATGGCAAGTCAAAAAGTCAACTGCTTACAGTCTAGGGAGGAGATTGGTTTTGTTTTTCATGCTGAGTCTCCCTGTGACTTGTTACCAAGTCTGGAGGGGAGAATAATGTATGTGAGGAGTGGGAGTGCTGGGGAATCTGAGCCAGTTGGTGTGTATTTGCATCAAGTAGTGAAAGTGATCGGCATCCAGCCTTTCTGAACTGTTAACTCAGTAGCCTGAGGAGGTTCAGATGGCAGCTTGCTGAGCACTGAGCTTCCTTTGCTTTGAAGTAGCTCAGTGTGCTGATGTTCCTATTGAGCTGACCCCACTTGGTGTTATTTTCATACACAAAGCTATTTTGCACTTTCACTTCAAGCGTTAATATGATATGCTTGCTTAGGTCACCGTTTCTAGAACAGGATTGGTTTTTTGAAATAGTGATGTCTTTTTTTTTGCCTCATTTAAAACCGAGGCTCTGGCTTGTCTGACACATGCAGAAAATAAAGTTTGAAGTTTAACATTTCTTAGATTCACCTGGATGGGTTAGAAAATAACACAGAGCTCAGAAAATCAGTGTGCTGAGGAAGGTGGTAGTGCTGGAGAAATAAAGCAGATCAACAATGAGGGTGTGAAAAGAAAGGTACTGCTCATCAGGATGTGTTCTATAAAATTGGCTGGAAAGTTAATTTCTTTTCTCACTCTTGCTGTATAAATGAACACGAGAAGTGTAGCTGATTACCAAAGGAGTATCTTGGCAGGATTTCCTATGACAATTTTTCAAGAATATTGCTGGTTAAGGTAACTTAAATGACTTTTTTGAATGGTTATTTGCATATGTAGCATCAAAATTGGATTTCAAGTTGGTGTGGTGGTTGTGGTTTTTTTTTTTTTAATGTGTTGTACTGTTTAGCAGTAACATTTCTTGCCACAAATCTTGCCTCCATTTCATCACCATCATGATTACAAAAGGCTGGAATTCTTTAGAAATTACTCATGGAGAGCTTGAATGCTTTTATTTCATTTATACACGTGTTTAGTAGGGAAAAGAATGATGTCATGTAATGTATTTGATGCAAGCCACTAGCATTCAATTTCTTTTAATGTTAACATCTTTCTAGCCAGTGTTTCCTTTATCAACTAATGGTTGATTTCTTTATGCTGGCATACAAATCCAGCTTCTGATGTGTCATAGTTATAAGCCTTTTTTTTGGCCTAATGTAATGATCCAGACCTGGGAAAGGAGTAAGCCAAAGAGCAAGTGGTATGGAATTTCTCCTGCCCACTGCTTTTTTCCTTTCCAGAATCTGCTGCAGCATGAATGTGCCCACAGAGAGAGCAAATTTTGTGATCAGCTCTTAAAACGTGAAGTTGCAATGCATGTGAGAGAATCTTGAACAAGAAAACAAGCGCTTGTAAAGAAAAGCAACTTGTTTCAGGTTTTTGTATTTTCATTTGCAACTTGTGGTAGGACAGAAAGAGAGTTCTACTGTAAAATGTCAGCAGTTCATCTTTGCAGATCTGTATTTAACTGTGTGTCCCCATTATTGTGTGCTCACCTCTGGTCTGTGTTGTGACAGTCTGTGATTCCAAGGTCTGCACCTTGGTGTCACTGAAACTGCAGAAGAGTTGCATCTCAGAAAGCTCTTGAATCAACAAGCTTATTTGTTTGTTTCAGCAAATATGTATTGTAAGGTGTCAGTGATACTCAGCCATCCCCCTACCACCAATATGCCTGCTAAGCCACGTCCCAAAGTACCACATCTACACTTTCTCTCTTTGGAAAGGCAGTCAACCACGCAGCTTCTGTTTGCCACGGATCCTTTAAACAGTGATTCTCTTTAGTGGTGGTCAGTGGCTCACTTTGTGATCAGTGTTCACAAGATTCAGTAAAGAAACAGTTTGAGCCTGAAATGCTAGGCTGATATATTTGACTTAAGATAAAAGTGAAAACAGTAGTTCTGTTAAGTACAAAGTACTTCATAATGTATTTCTAGTTGTTATGAAATAAGAGTATCAGCCTTGAAATGCAGTTCCTGTTCAAGAATGTGCTGCTGCAGCAGTAGCTGAGGTAATCCAGAAAGCAGAATGTTACAGATCCCTATTCCAATTGGGAATGATGGTATTCCATCCCTTCCTTACTGTGGCCTTCATATGCTGTCAGCTTGGGGTGACTGTGCAGGTGTTTACTCAGCTGTTCCATTTGAAGATGTGCATTAGTATTAAGTTCTTAGCAAATCATTGGTTTGCCAGGTACTATAAAATATAGCAGCATTTTTTTTTCTTATAACAAAGCATAGAATTGTTGTCTGGGATCACATCAGTGCTGTAATACTACTAAAAATGCTTTTGCTCATTCATTTGACTAAAATCCTTAACTGTTTTTAACTCTTTTCTCTTCACAGGAACGTCAGAATCGAAACAAACAATAAGGATATACATATACAGTTTGATATATATATACTAGAACTGATATTAAATTCGACTGAGAAACAAAATTGAAGTATTCTGGTGCTGTATCCTGGCATCAGGACCAACTAAAGCTTTCAGCTCCAATATATCTTCTCGTGCAGGGGAAATTAAGTTGTTGCATCTTTGTAGTTTATTTTTGCCCAAGTGGATCTGCATTAATTTGTATCTTTTTCTATGTAAAATTCTGTAGAAATCATTAATAAAGGTGTGGCTCTTTTTATTTTTTTAAGTTGGTAAACAGTTATATTAACCTAATGTGGGACCTATACATGAGCATACTAAAGTGTCAGTGCTTCCCAAAGACTTTATTTTGGCACAAATTCTGTTCCTAGCCAGATACAGAGAATCATGGAGAATACATGACAGATCTTCCTTTATCCTCCTCCCAATCCCCGTTTCTTCATGGCAAACGTAAGAAACCATGCATTGATTTATTTTTTTTTCCTTTTTGCCATTTAAAAACCTTTTGAAGATAACTGCACTTCAGAACTTAGAGATGAGAACGATGGGGTTTGAGATCAGTTTGTGCAGCTGCTATGCCTCCTTATTTATCTGTACGATTACACTTCTAAAATTGCTGACGCGCCATCGTTGTTTTTTTCTGTCTGGTAGCAAATCAAATTGTCAGTGGAATTGTTTCTCTGGAAAAGATTTCCCTTCCACATTCTGTTAAGCAGTGCTTCAGTGTGCATTTGTTATACCATATCCTGCCGGGGGTGAGCGCGATGCTTTCTCTCAGCCATAATTCTGCTTTATGGTTTTTGTAGCTTGATAATTAAATAATAACGTGATGCTATCAACATTGCAGGGGTTTTGGACGACGTGTTTAAACCTGTTTCAGCTTCAGGTGTTATTAGTTAATTGCAGATCATTTTTAATCCTCCCTCCATTCCTCCCTCCCCCCAGCCCCCAAATCCCGATGCCATTTAAAGTTTTTATACCAATAATGCTGAGCTTTAATAACGTAGGAACTAATAGTATGGATAATATGATGGATTATGCCTCAGATGTTTAAAATTGACAGTGTGTATGTCTAATTTCTTTCTGTTGGATGAGTAAAAAAACCTGTTTTAAGAAAAATGAATTTGCTGTCATGTTTTTGTGGAGTGAGGGGACTGTCAGAGAGCCTGTCACCAACTGGAGTTCCAATTAAGCATGGAAATGGTGCTCATGTCCGCTGCTCTAGCACACTGAATCTGCACGTGTTTATTGTAGAGGATCTTTTACTATATTAGAAAGCAAGTATCTTCTGAATACTATTTACTCCAAAAGGACCTCCAATTTAAATAAAGTTTAATCTGTATCATTTAGACTTGTATTTAGAACATATAACTGTCTCTGGACTGTTACTGCCTGTAAGGAGTAATGGACAGCATCGGATTAACTTTTTCCTCTAGGAGAATACAAGCCTTAATAAACAATACATATTTAGCAAGCTTGATGTCATTTTCGTTTTTTCCGTACTATTATTTCTGTTCCTATGTTACAACCTTTCCATTATGCAACCTCGTGAATTACATTTAATGCGAGAGGTGTTTTGGTTACGACAGGTTGGATGTTGGCTGTTGGCACACTTGCTGTTTGCTGAGGGCTTTCACAGGACTCTGCAGAGGACGCTTCAGCTGATCTGAGTGCTTCCATCCCAAGGAAGTTTGCACACACACGATGGTTGTCATTTGTGCTTTTCTTTCTGAAGCTGTAGCTTAGAATTGGAAGTTGCCCTGTAGCCTTCAGCGCTGTGGATGTGGGGCAATGGGAGGAGAAAAGAACCTTTCAGGGAGGGGTGAAGTGCCCCAAACTGTTTCTTCTACAACAAAGTGCTGTATTTTGCCATTCTAATTTTTGCAATTTGCCTTTATTTTTTTAATAGGCTTTTTAAAGCAATAGTGCATTTTACAACATTAAGAAAAGGACGTGCTGTTAGCTTCTGGTTGAGACAGGAGGTTTACAACTGGTGAGTGTAGAGCTGAGAAGAGTTCAGCTCCATTCTGGCCCTAAAGTTACACAACTTTATTTTTTTTATTTTAGATCTGGAAAGTTTATTTGCTGTGATTTAACTGGAGACAATATTTTCTACCGGAGAGAGAGCTGTTATTTCCACCTGATTTGGCTGCATTGTTAAAGAGTTACAATGCATCTCAGCCCATTCTCTGGCTTTATGAGCAGCAGAAAAAGTTCAGCATGCAGAGGTTCCCCTTACAGGCACTGCAGTGTTTTGTGGCCACGTTGTACAGCAACAGCTGAGTTAAAGCAGGGAGAAAGCATTCCACAATGGGAAAGTGATCCCCTTTACTATTGCCATGTGCAGTGCTAGGAGGGCTGAAATGCAGGCTGGTAGTCATACACATTTTCAATCAACTGTCTTTTCAGCTTTAAAGACACATAACTTTATGTGTGTGTACAAATGGCACTGTGAGGTGGGGAAAGCATTTGTCTGGTGTCTGTTCTAGAATAATGTCATAGGCTTAAATTGTTCTTTCTCTAAACCAAGCAGTGTTTCCAAAGGAACTTGCCTTTGTGCTTAATGTCAGTGCGCTGGGGAACACAGGCTGTGTGAAGAACCTGGCTTTGCTCTCCCATTTTCATAATTGCCAATTTATTCAGGTAGGGGAGACATCAGATTGCAGGAGATAGGAGCATTTTTAAAAGCTTTGATGAAAGTAAAATAACCTCTGTAACGTTACTGCTGTTCTCTTGTGTACCTGGTGGGAAAAGCAGTTGAGAGGAGGGAGGGAAACTTAGAACAGATAAATGCAACAACGAAGCAACGCCAAGATAGGAAACAGGAGCTGTTCTGCCCTAATACTCTGTTTCCACGTCCCTGGGTTACTCTGAATTCGTTAGGTTGAACACCTAGTTTCACTTGGAAGAATGTCTTTTTGTGACTGCATCTGCTCCTCGGAGGAGAAAGCTGTGCTGTTTTTGGGAAGGGGCATGTCTGTAATTAGAGTTTGTGATGCTGCCCAAGAAAAAAGGTGAATGAGGCCGTGCTTTCCTATGGTAAGCACCTTGTCAGCAGCCTGCCCCATCCGCAGCCCTTCTGAGACACAGCAGCTCTTGTTCAGCCTGTTTTTAGACATGAGGGAGTGCTGAACTGACTGAACCGTGTGCCACGTGCCAGAGGGACCCTGGGCTCTGTGAGGTCCGTGCTTTCCTGCTGTGCTATTGGATTCACTTCTGTATTTTGTGTGGGATTTTGGAGCGTGTTTGGTGATCCCTCGGGAAGCCCCACACGGAGGTGTGCTGATGTGGCTTCTGTACATCCGCTGTGCTTTCTGTAGCATCCCTGCTCCTTTGGCCCAAGCTCCGTAGGTGAGTTATGAGCACTGTGAAGACGACCTTGTGCATTGAAGGAAACACTCCGAGTACCTCATAGAGCTGATACGCACACTGCCTCTTAGTGACTGCTTCAGTTTGGAGCGTGTGGGTGGATTTATGCCATCTGTCTGTTTATAAGTTATATTCAAGGAATTATTTTTACCTGGGAAGTTGCCATGACAACAGACAGTTGGTAAAGTTCTCTTGTGCTCCATCAGTAGGACACGGTGTTTGCTGTGGCTTCGGTAATGAGGTGAAATGTGAAAGAAGTGCAAGTGCTACGGGGTGGGTAAGAAAGCACTGCTATCACAGATCTTTGGGAATGTTCTTTGTGAAGGTTGGATGTTGGGTTCTTTTCCATAGGTGACCTGATATGGAGCGGGGAAGAAGGCTGGCACCTGCAGAGTGCATCAGGGGCTGCGTGGGGAGTGCTGTGAGGGAAGAAATTGCCAGTAGGGCCTCCCTTTATGGGACATTGTTAGGTTATGAGATACCGAAGGGATCGTGATGATGGTTGGAAGCACAGTGGGATTTTCTGGTCCAAAAGGTGCTTTCTAAAAAGGTCAATTCTGATCTGAAATAGTGGTGCTGGGAGGAGTAATTCGAGACAAGAACCAATGAGCGATTTTTACCATCCAAGAGTAAAAAGAGCTCCCAAAGATTGCCCGATGCTAAGGAAAGAGCAGCAATAATGAGTTCCTATGGGAAACGTAATCTGCCCACGGTGAGTAAATACGAGGTGGAGAAGAAGAGAGACTTCATAAGCCAGGTACCAAAACACGGGGTTTTAGTTGTTGGGTTTTTTGTTTCTTTCTTCAGATGTGCACTCATACGCATACAAGTGTGTATGCTATATGTCTCACACACGTATATGCACAGCTGTAGGCCTGGGAGAGAAGGACAATAAGAAATAATGCTGGCTTTTTCCTCGTGAGAATGAGAAGACATTGCTGCATACCTGAGCTGACACACCTTGGCACGGCCCTGCGCTGCAATCTCACCTTGTTGGTAACGAGAAATGCATTTTCTAACCTGGTCGGTCCCCTCCAGTGAGCAGTGAAAGCGTTTCTCAGAACGTGAAGGCAGCACTGACTCCTTCAGGCAGGCGTGGAGAAAGCAGTTCTGTCTTTGCTTTCAGGTTACAAAGCCCTGGGATGGTAGATGTGCTCCGGTGATGTCTGCCTGGAATTTGTGTCCGTATGCATCGGTTCCAAATCCCACCAAACAGCTGCAAAATGAGGTCCTCCTGCCTGGCGTTGCCCGGGTTCCCGTTATGTGTGGGGTTTCAGAATGCACGGAGAGGAACGTGCGTAACACCTGCTGAGCACCATCCCATGGAGCTCTCACTGCAGCTTCCCATGAATCCCATAACTGCAGCCTCACAGCTGTTCCATCCCCTTACGTGGGCCCGTGTGTGCCACTGGCACTGCTTGTTCCAAAAGATTTTGTCGAAAAAATAAGGGGGAGAATACAAACAGCAGAGCTCCAGCAGCTCGGTTAAGAAAAAGCAAGTTGTTTGTTTGGTGCAGGAGGCACCGTGGAACACGATGTTCAGAAGCAAATTGCAGCTCCTTGCCCCGGGGAACTCTCTGTCTCACCTTGCTGCCTTTTGTTCTGCTCCAGACGAGCTGGTTGTACCGCTGCATCCCAGGAACAGTTTCCTTCTGACATACAAGGTTTCCATTATTACCTTCCTGCTCGCATCTTTTGTTTCTGGGCAATTTCCAGAGCATAAAGCCACGGCACATCCACTTATCCTGGGACTCCCCATCTCAGTCATTAGCTTCTTTTGCAAAGCCTTGTCCACTGCGTGCTGTAAGCCTAATTGCGCTCTGCCTGTTTCCTCCGCTTTGACTGCTGCAGCAGTTACAGCCTCAAAGAGCTCCATCAGATTAACCACAAATGTTCCTAGCTGAAACCACCTCGGTCCCTATTACTCAAGCTGCGCTTTTGCGTTTGATCTTTTAAATGCTTTGTAATGCTTACCCCACCATTGATGTGAAGCTAATTGGAATGGAACTTCCTACAGCACTTCTACATCTTTTCCTGTAATGATGCCAAAAGCTTTCTTGTCCCTGGGATCTGCACCTGAGTTTGGTTGGAAAACAGCAGCCTTCGAGGAGGCAGAGTTTCGCATTGGGATTTTGGCAGCGCAAGGTTCTGAGCCGGGCTCACCACCACTTGGTCGCTGCGCCGGGAAGAGGGGAACCTCTGCTGGAGGAGCTGCGGGAGCTCCTAAGCAAAGCACGCAGCCAAGCAGCACCCGGTTCGCAATGCTGGCGTGCTCCGCCCCTTTTCTCCCTCCTTATTTTATTCCCTTACGTTTAGGCGTTGCTTCCTCGTGAGCGTGCGGCTCAGTTACCCCCGCACTCTGCAGCCTTGTTCCTTGCCGTTAACGCTGCCGAACCTCTCTCGCCGCGGGTTCCTGCGCGGCCCAGCCGCTCCCGTGCAGCGGCGTCAGCAAAGCGCTCAGCGCCGCACGGCCGCCCGCCTCCCCCGGGCTTCGCTGCGCGGAGAGCAGCGCCCCCTGCTGTTCAGCCCGGCGCGGGGCAGCGCGGCTCGCGGC
>JAOWBP010004554.1:4835225-4845969 GCA_028571105.1 Tragopan temminckii | reverse complement strand
AAAAAAGAAAAAAGAAAAAAGAAGAGGAATTGAGGAAATAAACAAATTAATAAACATTCCCTCTACACACAGTAACTTCAAACAGCACAAGCTTCTGAACCATACACTCTTAAACAAAGAGTCCAATAAAACTGGAGCTGTGCAACAGAAAGTGTCCTCATTTCATCCTCTCTCCTTTGGAAGACATGACAAAATGTACAGATTCAAACAAGTCACTAAAAAATACCAATCTGTCCATCAAACCAAAGCCTATTAGCATGTGAGATTTGAGGTTGCTGTTTCACTTTCTGCCATGATGTTGGTTTTTAGTTTCTTCCAGTAACACCTTTCTGGGTGCTGTATCAATGAAGATACTGCTCTGTTACTGTCTCCTGAATTGGAAGAAAAATTAATGCCCAACAGTCTTAGCAGGGCTCTGGCCATTTACATTAAAGTAGAAAATAAAATCTCAAAAATGCAGAAATAAAACCAGAAAAGCAAACAAAAGGCTCATACCAATCATAGCTACAAGCGAGATATAAATAAACCAGTTTTCTCTTAGGCAAAGCACACAGCTGAGAATGTATGCAAACGTCACACCACCACTGACTGAAAACACTAAAATAAAGCTTATCCCACTATCAGCTATTTCAGGAGCTTTATGAAAAGAAACCATACCAAATTTGTCCAGAGGAGGCTGATTCAGCTTTGCATCACTCCAGACAGACACCAGCAGTCGGGCAATGCAATGCAGCAGATGCATTTTGCTGCCTCTGCTGCAAGATGTCACAAGGACCAACCATCAGTTGAGGACACAGCAGTGCTCCTTCACATACACTGCAGTGTGTGGCCCTCAAGGATGTGCATCACAGCCACGTACTGCAGCACAGACAGGTGACAAGTAGGCAACAGAGGTATATGAATAAAGAGACAGAGTTCTGTTTGACATGCAACTAAGTGATAACAATGGCGTATCTGGAACAGGAGAAGTAGAACAAAATCCCATTGGCAAGGCTGTAACCATCTGTCAATAGCAACAACAGCAGTGCTGCAAGAGATCTCTCCTGCTCTGACCACTCCCCAAGGGGAAGCAGGCATGGCCCAGCCCAGACCTGGGTGCTGAGCAGCACCATACACTGTGTGAGCTTCAGAGCATTGCCTCAGCAGAAGCAAAGGGGAAAAAGAAAAAAAGAAATGCAACCGTTGCAGGACAGGACTAGAGAAGGCTAGGAAAATATTTTGTTCACTATCTGAAAAGTCATGCTAATAACAATACAGAATCAGGACACAAATACCTGTATGGTATTTGCAAAGATTGTAAGCCTTTAATATCTGCTACATTTGGGAGTGATTCGTAGGCCCCTTCCTCTTTCCCCTTTGTTTTTTAGCTGCTGAATATAATTTTTTTGACTTATCAATATTACTGCAGTCTGGAAAAAACTCTGTGATGAGCTTTTCTCCTCCTCGATGAGGGAAAAAAAAAATAGAACAACATTTGAGGTAACTTCAGTAACTTGGGTCGATCAAGATCCGATTGTTGACCCACTGTTGCTCAAACAATTCACTACTTTTAAAAATAAAAGGCTTTTTGGGTAGGGATTAAGATCTGCAGTGTCCACAGTAAAGAACTCCATGCTGCTACCAAAGCAAACTATGTAATGATGTCACGAATTAAAGTTTGATTATTTTCAGGCAGTGTACATTTATGATCCACCTCCTAAAATACAAACACCTTGACTGTTAAAAGATCACAGGTCTTTTGTATACATTATGGTTCATGTAATGAGAAGCACCTTTGGGGGTCAAGACTGAGACAGAACTAGATCTTCTTCTATCCCATTCCTTAATGCTGACAAGAAGTCCCTGAAGCTTCCAAAATTGTACTCGTCCAACAGGATCCAGGAAGAAAACGTGGAGAAGTACATGACAGAGAGAGATACAGTTTGACATATTAAAGATTAATTTGGAAAACATCTGCTTAATTTAAGTTTTACTATTAAACATAGACATCTACTCATCCTGGAAGGCGCTGACTGCCAGACTCTCTCCTCAATGTACTCATATTTTCCATGCATTTTTTTCTTACTGAAATCTTTCCTTTTTTTCTTCCTAACTCATTTCACTGCTGAGTTGCCAAACAGATGTCCAGAAGGCCATAAGCAGCAGGAAGATCTCATTTTTGTCAGTATAGATAACATAGATAGATATAAGGAAAAAAGACAAAAGAAAAAACAAAACAGACCCTACAAAATACTCAAAGCAGGAGAAGGGTAAAGGCAAGGAAGGATACACAGCACTGCATCACATCCATGCAGGAGAGCTGCTCCTCTTGCTTGACGGGTTAAGAATCTACACAGTGCACAAGGAGCCATTCTGAACATCCCTTGATAGCTCAGGCTGCCCAAATGATGAGTGGGAACAAATAATCATCTAGCTCTAGAATCCTGATTAATTCTAAGGGGAGAAAATAACTTGGAAAATCTAAAAATCTCACAAAGATTAAAAACAAAGCTCCAATAAAAGGTATCTTACAGACCAGTTTGAATTGCCAGACCTCGTCCTGTCACAGCAATCCATAAGGCATTTCAGCTGGATCTACTCAACTGCAGCTTGCTCGTTTAAAGGCTGCCTTTTCAAGATACAGCCTGTTCTTTATTTGTGTTAAACATCTCTGGTCATCTCAAATTATATGAAGACTGGATGAATACCGATGAGCTTACACATGCAAGGCTATGGCATTAAAACGTGCTTGTGTCTTTCGGATCGCTCTTAAAGTCAGTGTACCCAGCCTCAATAGTGCAAGGAGAACATATATTTCTCACTATTCATAAAAATGAGAGAACCATCTTCGCATAATAAAAGATTCCGACACTACTTGTTTTTTCTTCCTAAATTGGGGCAGAAGGAAAACAAATGGAAAAAGCACAAAAAGTAACACATCAGTAAGGTCAACCAAGATACTCCAGATGTGTGTAAAACCTTCTCCTCGCAATCAGCCAGCGTGGTCTCCCTTTCCTAGCTGCACAAAACAGGGTTAACAGTTCTACCAGTCATCCCACTTATCATCAGCTGAAGATGCCTTTTTTGTTGCCTTAGGAGGTTTTTTGGCCTTGCTTTCCCCTCCTGTGTTTTCCCAGTTGGTTTCCCAGTTTTCCCAACTGTCGCTGTTACTGTTCTTGTTGTTGGAGACTGTTCCTGAGCCCCACACGTCCCAGCTATCGGAGCTCTTCTTCTCTGTGGAATTGTCCACATAGGTCCAGCTCTCACTGCTTGGAGATTTATGAGCTTTCGGTGGGTCTGAGTTGCCAAAGGTCTCCCAGAAGCTTTGATCTACAGCACTGTTCTGGTAGCCCTCCCCTCCACTGTTCTGGTAGCTGTCTCCCTCGGCTGGTCTGTTATTGGCAAGATGAGAAGAAAGAGGAAGGGAGAAATAAATTAGTTATCACAAACACAACGATAAACAGAAATGACCACAAGGAGAATGATAATGTTACCACCCTTTGCTGAAACAAAACGAAAGGCAGAAGAATTAGATGCATTTCTCAGAACAGCACTAGTTATTCTTCTAATTCAAATACATTGCTAATTGTTTACAATACAAAGACATTGATGCATTTGGCATACACTTAAAAATCAAGGTGCAGAGCACCACTTTGCTCTCAGACTGAGAACAACTTTATGGGTCCCTGAACTACATTAGAGAAGGACTTCTTGCAATTTTTTCCCCAGAGGCAGAATAATTTCTTCACTTTAAAAAAAAAAATCTGGTACTACTGCATTGCAGAGAACACACAGGAGACAAAACAATGTGTTTTAAAGAGACAGAAAATAGTAACAAAAGAAATACCTTTCAGAACGATCATCTGGTTTCCCAGAAAAGAAAGTGGTGACATCTCGCCATCCCTTGCTCCCAACTCCCTGAACCTAGGCAGAAAGAACACACTTCTCATCTGGACTGAGCCAACAGCAAAAGTCACAACACATTCTCCCACTTGTTCAGATACAGATAACGTTATGAAGAATTTCACTATACTGATTAATATTAACACTTCTGATGGGCAATTTCTAGTTGATTTAAAGGAAACACATTTGACAACCCCATGCTGCTGGATGATTTGAGAAGTACATAAAGTTCAGCATTTCATCCACTTCGGTAAGTAAGGGCCTTTGAACCATCTGCTAGAATTTCTTGTCAAAAATGTTGGGATTACGTCTTATGTGAAATTAAACTTAAGGACATCATTACTCTTTGGATGTTTCATGTGACTAGTACTGATATCTCTAATACTTTATACACTTCTCACTCATTCTCACTAGTATTATTCATGTGAACAGGACAAATGTTGAGTTCTAGAGCAAGTACGACTAGATGACCCCTTTCAGGGTTATTATTTTGAACTCGTTTTCGGTTAGAAACACAAATTCTGAAGTGATGCCTACGGAAGTCACTATTCTAAGTCACAGACGTGGAGGAGGAACCCCAAAATTCAGATTTCAAGTTGCCAGACTTTATGCAGAACAGGCAACACAAAACTTGTGTTATTCAAATATTCCCAGCACTTTGGGCACTGAGCTGTTATACAATATGATCTGCAATGCTTGAAAGACAAACAAACCCTCCTAAGTAACACTGATTCTGCAAGACTTCTGCGCCTAGCAGGCACAGAGAGCACTTACCACAAAACCAAGCAATGATTGCAAAAGAAGACAAAGAAAAAGGTACCCAATGTTAGTAAGTTCAATCACACAAACGTTACGCAAGCTGTCTCCATATTCTCCAGCAGAGGTTTTCTTTGTGTGTTTAGGACACCGGCTGTCTTCCAGCCCTACACTTTGCCCTCTGTGAAGCCATTAAAAGGACTGCATCAGTGCTGTAGAGCTCTTTTAGTACCCCAACAAGTACTGGCCATTGAAAACTGCATTTCTATTCACCACAAGTAGAGACTAAAGATGTTTTTTGTGGTTAAAGTGCTGTATAAGAATATGGAGACTGGCTTACTGCTTGGCCTCCTCCAAGAGAAGCAGGCCTCTCCATACCTTGCTGGCCAACTGTGATACCCCCACGGTGACCTCCTCAAAAATTTTCCCCTCTTTCACCTAATGAATCAAAGTATTGGTCATTAGTCATCAAACAGAGTAACGCTGAAGCCTTAGAAGAAGTTTTCTTGTGGTATCAACTAGTAACAAGAAATAATGAGAACAAAAACCTGACGTGAATCACAGTAATACTAAGTCAAGGCTAACAAGTTTAAGATAAGAATAATAATAAATCCATTGATTTCCAGTGGAACAAACCTCAGCCCTTTGAAATACGTTGAAATGTTCTATGGACATACACAGAACCTGAGCAAAGCACCATTATACTAACACTGAGCACTAAAAACAAAGACACCTCCCCAGAATTTCGCCCTAAAAATAACATTCCTAAGCACTGTGAAAGAAACTGCAGATCATTTGGGGGAGGACAAACCCAATTAGCATTTCAAATCGCAGAAGAATCTGAGTAAAGAATGCTGAATTGATAGAATTAATGCAAGGGAATTCCTGTTGTTACTAAAATATACTTTTCAAATTGGAGATTAACCCACATCCCAAAACAGTGGCATTGCTTCTCTTTGGAAAGCAACACCAGGCTGCTTTACCGAAAGCCCTACATACGGGGAAAAGGTATGGAGGTAAATAGATCACCACAATGCCACAGAAGACTTCAAAATTTTGGAGCTGATCCAAAATTCCAGAAGCCCAGAACAAACACATGCCAAATGGGGAAGATGTAAAAGTACTATTTTCTTTTTTTAACCAGAGGAAACAGGAAAGCAACATTTGATGTGAGGTGAACCAGGGGTGCCCTGCCTGCAGCAGGGAGTGCAACTTGATGATCCTTGAAGTCCCTTCCACCCCAGGCCACTCTATGACCCTAAAACTGGCACTGTCAGCTCTCACTAAGCATTAAGGAGGAGTGCCTGCCTTGCTTTTGGGTATGGCCACTTCCTACATTCACCCAGGTGGCTTTGTGTGCTTTCAAAGTACCATTAGCTATATGCTCCTGGTCAGTAATAACTGTAAGAAGAAAAACCTTCACACTATCTACGTTTCCAAGAAACAGCACAACTAGAACAGCTCAGTGTTACTTTAGACTGTATTTTGTTGATGAATGCATGCAAAATTTGGTACTAGTCACCAGAAGTTTCTGCACAAATACCAAGTAAAGGTTGCAAGGTTTATTTTTTTTTTTAATTTCTATTTGATAACTTGTCCCCATTCACGTGAACACACACACATACACACACACACACACACACACACACACACTTTGCTTCAAACTTTACTGTCTCCAAACTTTACTGTCTCCAGTGAGGCAGCAGATGAACGACAGTCGCTTAAAGATATTTGGTTGAATGTAAAAAATTCTGACGTGCAGAGGGGGGAAAAGACTATTAACTTAACACCCTCAGTTATTAGTATTAACAAAAATGATTTCTCTATCCATTTACGGTGTATTTTTCTCTTAGCCCATCTTCCATTACTGAAACCATGAAATCTATACAAGAATAACTAACGATAAAGACTTCAACAGACTCTTGTCGACACAGAAAAGCATAGCAGGGAGAAATGCATTCATTAACTCTCCTTTGGTGACTTATTAGCTCTGAGTTATTTGATGCTTCCCCTTCACTACTGAGCTTGTACAAGAAAAAAAACCAACCCAGCAGAAGGACACACTGACAGCTTGTGAAGCTGTGATAGCATGATACCATTGCTCTCCGAGTCACTGTCATCATATTCTGTAAGGAATTTACTAGTTCCAAAGTTACCTTTTCCTGTGCAGGTTTGAGAACATTTTCATTTAATGTCTGACCTAACTCTGATGCCTATTTAAAAGCAAAACAAAAACAAAGTCAGTTATATTTTCCTTTGAACAAAAACAACAACAACAACATTTTCGGCAGACTGGTTTCTCAGCAGTGTCTCCAAAAATACACGAAGCCTTAAGCTTTGATTCGTACAAGCAGAATGAGCTGAAAGCACACACAGTACAGTGCTGAGGAAAACGAACCAAGACCAGAGGAGTGTGGCAGAGGGTTGCTGGGGCTGCCCAGAGCCAAAGCAAAACCTGACCTCGCAGCAGGAGCAGAAGCAATGGATCAACCAGCCTAAGGACAGGCCCTCTGCTGAGCCCACAGCTGAGAATTTGGAAAAAAAACCACTTCATTCACTCTATTTTTTTTTTCCTGTTCTCCCCCAGTGACATCACATGTAGAATTACATCTGTTCTGATCATTTTTCATCAATTCTTCTGCCTCGCAGTGCTGCTGGTGCTGTCTGTTAATAACAAGCCAATGGTTTCTAAGCCATACGCAGGAGGCAACGTTGTGACAGAAGACTTCTACGATCTCTTTCCAGGCTGCAGGTAGGCAGGGAGAGTAAAGAACACACTTCAGAACTTCTCTTACAGCCCAAAGCAAGATCCATAAGGACCTTGTATAGGGCATCTTACAAAACTGTCAGCCTGCAGCATAAGTCACAAAATGTCATAAAATGACAATTCCGACCAAGACAGCAAGGTTTGCAAATGTTTCACGCTGTCTGCACTGGAAGTGAGGCTAAGAAAGTGCTCAAATAAAACAACTGAGGGGATTGAATAGGATTCTTCAAATGACAGATCCCTCTGAGTCCTGAGCCTGTCATACTAAGTGTTACCTAACAGAAGGTGTAACAGACTAACAGTTAAGCCATAGCTGAACAGTAGCTAAGTGAAGCTACTGTTTCTATCAGCATGAATTCTGATGTAAACCCACATCCTCAATCACACCATTTCATAAATACAGAAAACTGAGATTTGGGTATGTTTCCTTTGAAATGACTATCTTTGCTACTATTGATTTCGGATAGCACCATTACTAACACTACATCACAGTGTGTTTATTAAAGAGCCTGCCTTCAAACAGCACCCCAGGGTAGTTCTTGAATACTGCATTCCTGGATCAGACATGCAAAAGGAAATCCTGAAATTGGTGTTTATGGGGAGCATGGAAAGAAGCACAGAATGTTTTCTGAGCTAAGAGAGCCTGGATATCTCTCTATTTTAACCTATTTTAAGTAGATTTGAAGGAACATTACCATACGAAACACACAACATTATTCTGAACAGATTTGACTTAAAGCACAAAAAAAAAAAAAAAAGAGACAGCTGAAGAGCAAATGCACATATTCAGCACAAACAGTGACAAGGAGTCCATGCACAAGAACGTATGTGAGGGTGTTACCGGCTCTGGCTGCTGCTTGTAGCCCCAAAACTTTACCCAGACAGCAAAAGAGAAAGAGCAAGGAAGGCAGAAGAAGCAGCTTTTAGCAAAAATTTGGAAGCACTCTTTCAGGCAAGTTACGTAGCACCAACCTCCACCAACCTCACATCTGCTGACAAGACTGACAGTGCACACGTTTGGTCAAAGGACATCAAATGCACTTTTAATAAATCCATCAGTAAGATGTTATGCCTGTTCTACAGAGGAATAGAACACGTTTCAGGAAGCAAATGTAAGCTTCAATAACACGGCTTAGGCTGTAGGGAGCCACACTGCTGAGGTCCTTGTCAGTAGATGCGATGAGTTTGTACACTCTGCATTTTATTTACACGTGTTATAAAGGAAGAACAGTTTTCTGAAAGGGAAACTGCTGGCTGAAGTGAAAAAGGAAGACCTGCCAAACTGTATTTTTTTTAGGTAAGCCAAATAGTAAATACTTTAAAGCTTCTGGGTATGAAGTTTGGCTGCTCTCACAAGACATTTTTGTTCATTGTGACAAATCACACGCTAACTTGGCTTGCTGTGTGGAGCACTGCCATCCTACTGCACACATCTCCTGCTCGAACACCTGCAGTTTCACATGTGTATGGCACAAGAACAGCCCAGCCAAGTGCCAGGCTAGTGCTGTGCATACAGGCAGTCACAGCTCCAAGTCAAATACCTTATACAAAGCATTAACACATGCAAGTCGCTCAGAATACTGGCACTTTTAAGAACTCCCTCCTTTTACAGGTTTTTATGTTCAAATTTAATTCTATTCTATGCAAATAGATCTTGCTTACATCACAGCTCTGCGTAACTCAGGTCTAGCTGTCTCTGTTTAAACCTTAGTTTGAAAGAGGAAATATTTCTGGAATTTTCATTGTTTTAAGTGCACCCAATCAAATGAACTTAATAACAGTATTAAGCAGTTCACATTTGCAATATCTTAACAGGATTTATGAATGGATTGCTTCACATTAGATCGCCTACAAAAGAAAACTACTTTAAGACAGACATTCAACCTTCACACAAATAAAATAGGAGTGTTTTCTGTCCACAGTCAAATTGAAGGATTTCGTTCTGCTGCCTTTTGAATACACCTGACAGTTACATACAGCAGATTATCCTGGTCTGTTTTTTTTCCCATGGAAATAAGAGCTAGAACCTAAGAATTACTGTGCACCATGAAGATAAACACACAAGCCTGAATCAATTGGTAAGACAAATGCATGACAATAACCAGCTTTTAAACGTCAGTAAGATCATGCTTAATCTGTGATCACCTTTTGACTTGCTTGAGATCCAAACCTGGTAGCCTGCGAAGAGAAGTTCAAATTTAAAAATCAAAGGTTTTATTTCTAGCAAACATACACATCTGAAATGCTGAGAGATCCCTTCCAAAACAAATGGAAAACTTAGAACTGAATTTACAAGAAATGACTACTCAGAAACACGAGAAATACAGCAGATAGGAACATTCACTGCCAATACTTCATACACCATAGGCAAAGAGATGCAATGAATGGGATTTAGTCTGTCTTGGTAATGCTTTTAAAGACAGATCCCTATTAGAAGCCAGATCATGATGACGGAACCACTTCTAGTTCACAAGAATTACACTGAAATACACTGTGTTTACTTACACCCTCCTTAGCAGCCGAGGCAATCTTGCTTGCTCCAGTTGTAAAACTGCTCCATCCCTTTAAAAGAAAGCAAGAATGCACCAAGTTATGTGAATGCCAATAACAGATGATAACCAAGTGTTCACTATTACATGCCAAATTAAGTCAAAATGTGTTCCAATACAGCCTGTCCCACGGCCATAAGAATCACCCACCAGCGAGAGCAAAAGCGACAGTCTCTCACTCAACTGTAAAATAGCAATGAATCTCCATTACTTGTGACAAAATGCTGCAATGTGCAGAAATGTGAGTTTCAGCTGTTATTCTGTTAGAAACGGCTGTGTGAAAACAATTACTCTAAGAAACCAGTTAAGAAAGTGAAGAAGGAGAATGATTCTAATCATTTTTTTTTAAATAAATCCCATCGAAGTACAGATGTTTTGTTTAAAAAGTGGATGTTGAGGTAACACATTACATTTTAGGTTTCCTCACTGGGACGAATACACATAAATGCTTTAAAATTACACTGTAATACGCATCCATGGTCAGAAGAGGGCATTTTAGTTGTATGTTTCAATGACGTCATGTATTCCAATAACAGCTGACAGTCACTTGGACAACACAGTGCCATCTCTTTTTTGCTGTCTAAGCACATCTGCAATGTATTATAGATGTGGTTCCTAACTTTAACTCTCTAGCCTACAGTCTATAACATAACTAGAAATACAGCTTCCGAGCACATTAACACAAGAGACTTTCTATGTCCAAATCATCTGATGATGCTCGACAGAAGACCACTGACCACTAACCCTGGTCAAAAACCTTACTACATGTCTAAGTGACTCCAAATGCCAA